>JAPMOQ010038156.1:754562-783641 GCA_026543055.1 Argiope trifasciata | reverse complement strand
GAAGTGAAAGAAAAGTTAAGCGATTCTAATGTTAAAACTAAATTCATCTTCCTAATCATTAACCACGCTAAAAAAGCTGAATAAATAAGACAAGAAGCCTATTAGCTAATTGTGAGTGCAGGTGATTTATTTTAATAACTGGTAAAGTTAGCTTACGTCTTCGATAAATAAGTGCAATGGCTCCCATAGTCACGATGGCAGAAACTAATGGAATTAGCAAACGCTTCGAGATACTTAGAGAAAAATGCTAGCAAACAAACATAACGAAATAAAAGCTGGAAAATCCACGATTATTTTGCAATATAAAGTCAAAAACAAAGTTTTATGCACTTAATATTAAATACCAAAACTGAACAGTTAATTCAATCCACAACTGTTAGTCGCTCCAAGCCGGCTAAGTAAATGAAATTATGTGCTTACTAAATAAATGAAAATGTATATGGTCGGTCCCAAGAAGTTGCATCATTTATTTATTGCCGCACTTTAACATATTTTCCTATTTATAAATTGAAGAAGAGTTTTAATTTCCGTGTTAGCTAAGTTCCTTGATTTCCTTGATGCAGATATTCAAAAAAAAAAAAAAAAAGAATCGTTCATTTGTTAACAACATTCTCACTTCAGTTTCCTTTTTTACATAATTTGTATGTAAATCAATTTCAAAATGTTATTCTATTTCATTCAAATTAAAGCGATTTTGCACTTCTAGAAATTTTTTTTCACAGATATTATATGAGACACTTTTATAATTAAGAAACATAGACGATGCTTTTTAATATTTTAGTATACAATAAATGCTTGTTCATTAATAACACAGACATGCCTTGTTATGGAGGCGGATAATTAATGAAATTAGTAAAAGCTTCTATTTGCTGATTTTTCAGTAGTGATTCGGATGTAAAGAAGCATAAATTGTAATGCATGTTGAAAGGTAGTAGTTTTTATTCTTATCTTCCTCAAAATGTGTCGCAAATTACCACATTGGTAATCTAAAAAAAGGAAATAATTTCGGAATTGCATACTAATTTATGTTAAATTGCAATCCGGATTAACTTGATGCAGCCATATTTAGAATTAAAGAAATTAAATTGATAACTGAACTGTTAGTATTGTACATATACATTAAGTTACATAATCCATATGCATTAGTAATACATATACATTAATTTACATACATTAATTTTAATAATCACATAAGATTTTGATTCATAGATACATATTTATTATCTTTCATAGCTGATATTCAATAGATTATAAATGGCATTAGAAAATTGTTTTAGCAAGTGCTATTCAACATTTATCAGCCTGAAACATTTTTCTAAATCAGAAGCGAAGGCCTGAAAGATATACAAAAAAAGAAATAATTCTAGAAATTTAGAAATAAAATCAGACAAGGTTTATCACCAGTCATACAGAGTTCATGATTAGTCAGGCATTTCAAGCACATTTGAAACAAAAATTCAGAGGAAAATATTTGAAGCATAAGCTTCGTAAAATAACTATGTTGGATGAACTAGAGAAGAAGAGTGGGTACATTGTTTATTATGTAAAGAAGAAGCTAACATAAAATGTATTGGTTACTCAAACAATAGATGCCACAGAAATTTTAAAAATATTTTTATACCATTCTGAATCTTTGATACCGTCGTATATACAACAATTTAGATATACTATTTTTTCACCAAAAAGTTTTATATATAGTAATGATGCATTATTTTCTAAGTAATAGAGCAACTGTATTTGATACTTTTCAACAACTTTTTCCATTTCAATTGACGATTGTAAAGCTGTGTTGTAACTTTAGGCCCTGTATATGACCGCTGACGGTTATCTGCCAGAGATTTCAATCGAGTGGGCGTCAGTTGTGTCTTCAATAGCTCCAATTTGGATCAAGATTACGACTTAGCAACTTCATGCATCGCATTCGCTTCTAGAACAGATTTTAATTGGGTGAGGGGGACATTGACACACACAAAAGAAGAAGAACCTCATTCGAACCAGGACCCCCACATTGCGAGGAAGACGCGCCACCTCTATGCCATTTTTTAATATGAATTTCCCAATTATCCTAAATTTTTATGAATTAAAATGACATAAATGTTGTTGTTTCGAGTAACACTTGTCAAAGATAAGCTCATTGCCAACGTAAGCGATTTTAAGTCGAGGGGATCTCTTGTTTTTCAGTACCATCATTTCGGACCAAGAGTACGTCTTGTGGTGATATCTTAATAAGCCATATAACATCTGCGGGAAGGAGCAATTGTTTTTGTTCTGTGTTTATGTTACTAGGCTTCAAACTCAAAGGTCTCGAGTTCTATTCTGTGCCAACATCACCTCCCACAATGGTGACCTCGAAAAATGAACCTTCAACCTTCATGCAACTGTCGTGGCGCCATCTACCCGCAACCAAAGTCACCAGACTCACTTGACAATAAACCACGCACGCTCGCCGTAACGCTTGACATGACTAAATAGCTCTCCACTCGTCAAACAAAGATGGGTACGGTGCATTAAACAAAACAGCTACACACAGCAACCACTCACTCAACAAAACAATTCATCACCACTCAACAACAACGCATATCGTTCGCCATTTCACTGGAGGGCGAGTCTGTAGCCAGATAACATCTACGAGAAGGATCGATTGCTTTTGTCCTGTGGTTATGTTACTAGGCTTCAAACCCAAAGTTGCCGAATTCTATTCCGAAACCATCTAACCTCCCACAGTCTTAGCTACCCCCACGTCATAACCTGTTTTAAGTGGGCGGACTTCATTCATGCATTTCGTTCACTGAACCGCAGATCGTAATTTAAACTTGAAATAGAGGTAATCTCTGCACCAACATTAGTATTGCTTTCGACATCTCTACAGGACTTTATGAGCTCGATAGATTTACATGTGCGCCAGCCACCATACAAACACACACACACAGGCAGTCTTTGATCAGCGGGGTTCGAGCACACAATCCAATGGATGCGAGTCTAATGCCCTACCAAATAGGTTATATAGGCCTTCTAAAGCATGTAAAATATAATCATATAATTTTAGATAATAATTAAATAATGCTATAATAGCTCATTTGAAGTTTTTTAGATATATTTAATGGGATATAAAATTGAGTATGAAGAAAGAAGTACACAATCGTACAGAGAAATAAGCTATCATATAAAGAAAAGCAAAAGAAAATAAAAGCGAATTATTGAGACATCAGTAACACATAACGCTTATTCGAATAATCATCTGTTGTTGTCTATACAACGTTAATTTTAAAAAGAAAACAAATATTGCCATAAAAAGTGAAAGAAATAATATAAAAAGTAAAAACAAAATACAAAGCTGAGCTTCATGAATTATACATTTTTGTTATTCAATGTCTTTCAAAGAACATGCCTAATAAATTTCACAATAACTCATCTTTTTTCGCGGAGGGGGGAGGTAATGTACGAACCTGTTTTGACTTCAGTTCATAATAAAATAGATTTTTGAATTTTTCATTTCTGTCTTGTAATATTGGTTTCGGTTGAATAAATAATAATAACCGAAGAATCAATACAACCTTCTTTCGTCTATTTATGCTGTCTTCGTCGTCGTTTCTTACGCATCTTTTTCCTTCATTACTTTTTCGTTTCATTATTCGTCCTGACAATGCAAATTCAAAACTTTTTTTGCATGCATATTGAAAATGGAGTATCATTATTTATTTTCTATGCGTTAGGGATTGGGCAACAAATCTTGCTTAAAGTGAATCAGTTATTGACCTTTCAAAATATTACTTTTAAATAGAATTCCGATTGAATCACTGGAGAATGATGTAGTCATTAAACAGAATTTTGTTGAATGGATTACATGCTTTATTCTTGATTTGGAGAGTTAACAATGGGAAGTTTGTGAATGAATTTTATTCGTGTTTCTTTTGTAGCTCTGTTCTTTGCAAATTAGAACTAAAATTATTGTTATATTATGTTTAATATTTACAAATGAATATATGAATAAAAATGATTTATAGAATGTTTGATGAGACATGTTTTTTTGTTGAAGCTAATAATTAAATAATATGCTAGTCTTACAAAGATATTTTTAAATTTCGACTTTATAATATTTTTTTTAAAAATATTTAATAAAATTATTACCTTAAAAATATTTAATAAAATTATTACATTTCGAAATATATTATTTTATAATGCGTTACTCATTCATATGATAATTATTCATCTTAAATTTAATTTTTCTCACAGATATAAATTAAAAAAACATATACAAGATGTGAATCTGTTAGTAATTAATATGATAATATATAATTTTGAGAAATAAATTATTTCAAAATAACGCGTATGTTTATAAAATGCCTTGACATTTATAAATAAATTTACCGGATTACATAATCATTACTGTTTTAATATAATACGAATAAAACTATTCTCCATAAATTAAACATTTTATTTTTCTCTTTTCTATTCAAAATCTCATCGCGGGTAGATTGGTATATATCTCCATATCTAAGCAGCATGAGAGAAAGACATTTGAGCTAACAATTTTGTAAATGCAATGTGACATCATATGAATGATTCAGTATATGAACAACAGTGATTTTGGAAACAATTCATAATTACTAAAAATGTGATTCATAAATTACATTAATATATTTGAAGAACAATGTGCGTAAATTTGTAATGCGTTAGTTATTTTTTTCCTTCAAACGTGGAAGATGTCATATAGAACTGTTTCTATTTGGAATACTGATAAACATACGGTAACAAACAAAATGTATCATGTATATATAAACAGAATAATTCTGAGTTTCTGAGTTTCTGATTTTTTAATTTTTTTTTTTTATTCTTTAATTTCTATTTAATTTTCTCCTTCAACACTCTAGTTTAAGGCCAATAAAGTCTTCAAAAATTAAATTTTCTAAAAACGAAAATGAATGTGTTTAAAGAATCTTCTTTTTTATGTATTATTTGATACAAGAAGATCAGATTACTCAAGTTATTCAAATAACTACTCTTCCCTAATAAATCACTTAAATGCTAAAACTCTGTCTCTGTAATTCAAAACATAGAAATGATCAGTTAGTTTAAATTTTTGGAATTCAAATTCACCATCGATATTTTGTGGTACGATTAGAATGCTTGTTTGCAATGAAACAAATCTGAATGATCTGTGCAGTGAGGGAAAAGATAGTAAGGGAAATCCTCAGATGTAAACACATGATTTTTACGTAAATAAATATTTATGATATCCCTGAACTTCTGCTATCAGGGAGTGTTTACATCGATTACCATAGGATTTTCGAGGTTATACAATAGACCGAATATACTGTATATTTGAATTTGTACCTATTTAATTTTTAATTCCTTCTACGGACGTATCATCGTTATCCCCCCCCCCCGAATCTTGTTGTCGTTGTTGTTTCCAATGGCACTTCTCATTGGCTAGCCCAGTGAAGAAATAAGCGAATTTATGTCGTAATTTTGCTTCTCTAGTTTTTCAGTAGCGCCATTTAGGACCAAGAGTACGTCTTAGCTATTCACGCATCACAATCCATTTTACGGGAAGGACTTCATTCTTTAATCCATCTATAGATCGTAATTTAGACCTGAATCAGAGAACAGTCACCACTGATCTATCACCCCCAGTGATGTTACTCTCGGCATAAAGGACTTTGTGACCTCGACAGATTTATGCGTGCGTCAGTCATACCCCTCTTGGGAAGTCACCAGCTCTCGGGGTTCGAACCCCCAACTTGACACGAATCCAACGACGTACCAACCAGGCTATCCAGGCCTCCAATTTCTGTAGATGGTTCTTGCACTTACTCACGATCCTTTGAAATTACGGTCCAGAAGATTATTTCCTTGTTTCAAGAACATGTTATCTCTCTCCTTTGCATTTGTTAATTTTCAGGATTTAAAATTAAAATTTGGCAAAATTTAAACCATCACAAAATTGACCTTGGAATCTAGGAGTATAATCTTTATATTTAAGAAAACGGGATATTACTAGATTTTATTAACTGAAAATAACAAGATCATTGATTAATAAGAGGACAATTTCATATTCCTTGGATTGTTTTTCATTATCTTAAAAATGAAGCATTTTCTCAATTGTATTCATCATAAAGGAAATTGTTGTAAGTTATTGATGTTTTTCTAAACGCGCAAAAATCCATTTCATATATTTCATATATTTTCATATATTCAAAATATGACAGTGGATAAATAAGTATTTACATCTTTCATTATAACGTAACTGAATTATAAAGCTGGATTTATTTTATTCTAAAATATGATTTGAAACTAGAAATAATGTTCAAATGAAAAGTCATTAAATAATATTGAGGGCATAAATGAAGACAATATTCAAAGTGAACAATATAAGCCTGGGCACATCGATCACATTGATTAACGAGTAGAGAGATTCCTCATTCGAAAATTCCTGTTGCCGTGACGTGACCAGAGACCTTTACAGCATCTTGTCCGAGTTGTAGCACTTCCTTTTCAGATGTTATATAGGAGACCAAACACATGAAAATCGCAGGGTGACATGCCTAGGATGTATGCATTTGCTTTAATATAACAACTGAATTTTATAATTATGTAAACATGAAGCATAATTTGTAGTTTTCAAAGCATTTCAAAGATCTCTGTAAAATTAATGCAAGAGTAAAGTTTCATTTCATATCTAGTGATAACGTATTTTCATAATTTTCAGAATTTCCGTTTAAACTCTAATTTATCTTCAATAACTTTATCAGAATAATCGAAGTCCATATTTTGCTTGTCAAGTGACACCCTTACAGCAATTATACTAGAGTGCACATTTATGGGAGAGACACATTTTCTCCTTTATATGAGTCAGGTTGTCTCAAACTAAGTAACGATACCATGCCTTTTATTAGGCTGTTTTATTTTGTAGCTTGTGGAAAACCCTTTTTAGTGCAGTTTAGTATTTGTAAAATAACAAAATATATATTTACCAAGACACTTAGATGTGGATAATATTAAAAAACCTGAAAACTGATAAAAAAAAGTCAATTTGAACGAATCATTTGATTAAACCACATATTCAATGTTAGATGAATATGAATTACCAACGTGTTCACTTTGAAATATAACAAATTGGCTCGATATGTGTAAAAATAGACTTATTGGTTCTGTACAAATAGCAATAAGTCAATTCCAGAAAGGAAGGTCATGCAAGCAAATTTAGAAAATACAGAAAGACAATTCTAATTTTTGTCAATCAAAAATTTTGGAAAATTAAAAATATGTTCAGCTATGTAGGTGCTAAGAAAACAAAAACAAAATGTATCCATAAAATTTTAGCCAATATTATGCACGGTTAGAAAAAATTGAGTGCTTAGGGTTTCATTTGCATGCAAAGAAAACATTTTCTGAGCATTTGCAATAGTTAATTTTTATTTCAAATAACTCCTTTTTAGCCACGTATTCGTATTATTGTAATACATATCTATCAATATTACACATTGCCACGTCTCATTCTTAAAGAGTTTTTTTTTTTTACTTTCTCGCATACGCAATATTAATACAATATTTTATTCATAAAAAAATAGAACTCGAGATTTTGATGATTCTCCAGAATAGCAATAGCATCTGTCAATGATAACTAACTTCACTGACAAAGAAAACTTAAAAGCGCTTTGAGCTAGATGGTTGAAATTTCCTTTAAGGTCTTTACACCAAATTTTCTGTCTTCTATCAAAACTTAGTCTAAAATTTGTTCAGAGGAAGCCAGTCCAACTGTATGTTAGTATGATATATGCTACACGAATTCAACATTTATAACGTAGATACTTACCGAATTTTTAATCATATCTCTATTTTAGTCCGTACTTTCGAAAACATGTAAACACTACAGCTAAAAAATGAAGAGGCATAAATACATCAAATTAGGTGTGGAACCTTTTTGGCTATATAATCCAAGTTTTGTGCCAAATCTTAATTTCAAACGATTGAGAAAAGCGTACTCAAAGAATAAAATCTATTCCCGGATACAATTAATAATATGCCGTTGAAATATAAACTCTCCAATGATGGCACGATAGATTCAACAAAAATGTTAAATCACACCAAAAAGTAATTTTTCTTCAATATTGTATGCCAGTGTCCTGTGAAGCTTTCTCTAGTATGACAAATTTATTGAAGAGTGTGTGAGAATATTTTAAAGAACTTCCGTTTATTTCCATATTAGTATAATCAACAACCATATTTACATTGCTAAGCATTTTTACTTTTCCTTCAGTTCCTTTAGCGCATTGGTACAACCATCAAGGTAATGACTTAAGATATATATTCTTACAATGTTATTTACATCCTGTTAAATAAGTATTTATTAATAAACAATACTTTATATATTGGAGTGAGTCAAATGTCATTTCAACTATAGGTTATTTAGAATTCCACATAAATTTGTCAATTGGATTCTAAGTTCTCAGCTTCCTTTAGGCCTCTATGATAGAAAGTTATGGGATTATGGGTGCTTCGATCTGATACCGAAATTCTAGTATTTCAAATTCAGCTAAGTGATCATGGAGCATTTGAGTCTTGATTTCGGCTGACAGGAAAATGAGAAATATCTGTTCATTAGAGCTAGATTAGAATTTAACTAAAGAGGAGGCACAGATGTCATTTACATATAAATTAAAATTGCTTAGATTTGTTAAATATTTGTTCAAGTTGGAGAATAGATTAGAACTACACCATGCATTCAAATGGCGTATTAATTCATCATATATCATTCTCTAAGTGACGCTGGATATACGAATTAAGAATTGGAATATAAAATATGGTATCTGAACGGATTAATTTGGCTGAATAAATCAGTACTTGTACTTCAATTATTTAGGCAATATTCTGCCACCTTTACATGCCGTAAGTGGGCAATAAATGTTCATATAAAATTGGCCCTTTCAAAGTTTTAAGGGGTTATTGCTATGATTATCAACTTTGAAGTTATAGTAATATACCATCTTTTAAAACTTTTTTAGCCTTTTAATTAGTAAATAAATTTTTAATTTTGAAATATCAACAATAATTTATAAATACATAATTGAAAATATTTTCTGTACCTTATCTTGCAATTCATTAGAGTTAGTTGGGATTTACTTTATAGTTAAAGAATAAGTATCAGAAGTGATTATAATTCTTGATATTTTCTTTTTTTTAAAAAAGATGTAAGTTAGTTTTAAAAATTAATGTCAATATAATTGCAGCATTGCAATATTCAACTCAGTATGATTCCTCGTACACTGAATGTCATGGTGAATAAATAATGTTGAGATAATAATAACAATAAATAATGTCGAGAATGACATTATATAAATAAAATTATAACTTGATATTACTTTCAGGGCAATATTATGATTGTAAAAGAAACTTCTTTTTGTAAATAAATTTATCCTTTGTACGGTACGTTTTAGAGTGTGTGTGTTGTATATAATCATCAAAGATTATTGTGAGTTTGTATACATTACCATGCAATAAATAATATTACAAAACAATTGTATCAGATGTGGAAATTTATTTTAATTTAAACAGACGGTGTGTTCAAACAGTTGGTTATTAGTTAATCTGACATAATTTTGTCAAACAACTATACACGTGTTATTTTACGATCTTACATGAACTTGCTAAAATAATCATATCAGAATATTTTTTCAATTACCTGGAATGTTATTGAGATCATTTTATTTCATTAATATTTATTCATTTTATAGAAAAATACAGCTAAATTTCTAGTTAAGAGTGGCTGAAGGCTTCTTTAATCATTTCATTACTTTTAAAATTCATCATTATCCTTAATTATTTAATCTTTAATTATTTTTCTTGGTGTTTGAACTTGATTTTGGATGGTCGGGTTGCGAGAAAATTCTACACATCAGTGATTGGATATATTTCAAGAAAGCTAATATCAGAAAAGCCATTTAAATAGAAATAATAATTTCTCAGATTTCTGAAATGCTCGTTCGAGATGGAAAATTTATTAGAGCTAGGTCATGCATTTAGCGAATTAATTTATGTTCATTTTATTGATCTTTGCTCTAGCTCAGTGATTCTCAACATGTGGGGCACGCCCCGATGGGGGGGGGGCGAGAGCACACTAATGGGGGGGGCGTGAGCATACAAAAGAGAAAATGTTATTTAAAAAATTGATTAAGTGACTGAAAGGAAAGAACACACACACACGCACAAAACAAAATACATTTCGACATATTTAATAATTAACTTATAAAATTAAAACAACTCACTAAATTAAAAACAAATTTAATAATTATTAGTAACTTCCTTGGGCCTGTCTTGTAAAGCAAAGTTTTTCGAAGGATTTTTTAATTTTAGAAAAAGACACTCTCAGTTCTTTTTCTATATTTAGCTGAGATCTATATTTTGTCTTCAAAGAAGCCACAGCAGAAAATCCAGTTTCACAAAGGTAAGATGTTGAAAATGGTAGTAGAATGCAAAATGCCCTTGTTTTTAGTGCAGAAAACTCATCATCCACTCCTGCCCAAAATTACTAAATTATTACTAAATTGTCTTTTGGTTTGAAGTGCCGTGAAGTCTATGAAGGTTTCTTCCTCTTCGATTGAGAGTCCTTCGGGAGTATTTTGAAGTGGATCCCTCACCCACTTGTAACTTGATATCAGTTTGTCGTCAGCAAGAAAGTACTTTTTTAAATTCTTTGCTAGCATTGCTAAATGATTTTCAATGGTTACAAAAACAACTTTTACATGTTGTTTTTCAGCCTTGTAAGTTTTAATACAATCATTCAAATTTGCAAACATTGTTAAGTTTTCTTGCTTTAAATTTCTGCTCCACAATTCCAATTTTCTACAAAAAGCATTAACTTTATCTCTCGTATCCAATATATGTGTATTTGCTCCTTGCAGTTGAAGATTCAAGTTGTTTAATTTCTCGAATATGTCGACCTGCAGCTCAATCTCATCACAAATAAACTATCGCGAAAATTCACAGCTACCATCTGTTTTCCTCTTCTAGGAAAACGGCGATTTCTTCTCTTAATTCATAAATTTCAAAAATTTCCCTCGTGATAAACATTTTGCCTCGCAATAAAATAGTAAAGCGGGATGTACTGCACCCATGTCTTTACAAAGTGCGGAAAAGATTCTTGATTTCAGGGGTCCCATTTTTATATAATGTTCTACGGTTACAAATGTAGTTAACACAATATTCAAAACAGGACTCATTTCTTTGAAAGTCAAAGCTTCTCTGTGGATCATGCAATGTGTCCCGGCGCACTGTGGCGATTTTTGTTTCACAAGTGCTTGAATACTTTGGAATCTTCCGGACATAGAACGAGAACCATCGGTGCATATTCAGACACAATTTTTTCCATTCTATGTTTGTCTCGTTCATAAAATCATTTAAGATGGCAGATAATGCGAGTGCTGTTGCTTTGAGTTTTATTGGCTTGCAGAAAAGTAATTCTTCTACTACTGACAAATCATCCCATAATCTAACATAGGCAATGAAAAGAGCATCTTTATAACTATCTGTTGCCTAATCGAGTTGTATTGAAAACAATTTGTCACGTAACTTCGACAAAAGCTGACACTCTACATCTTCAGCTATATCAGAAATTCGACGGGCAACAGAGAATTCATTTGAAAGAGGTATAGACTGCATTTGTTTTTCAAAATTATCTCCAAACATAATTTCTACAATCTCAATTGCGGCTGGCAAAATAAGCTCTTCACCAATGGTGTGAGGCGTTTTACATCTGGCTATTTTATATGAAACTTTGTAAGAGGTAATTAACGGTTTTTCATTCACAGACAAAGTTTTTTTAAACAAGGACTTTGGCTTTCATAAGATTTTGATTTTAATTCGAAGAATCCTCTGGGTTTGTTTACATACTCACTATGAAGCATTTCCAAATATCGTTTAAGTTTATTAGGTTTCATGCTGTCTGCCGCCAACATTTTTGAGAAAATGATACGGAGGCCTTTCTTCTCCATTTACTCCAGTACGAGTGCACCCAAAATGTAAGTGTTCTTGAAAATATTTTCTTGATTTTATTTTCGGAACCATGCTAGTCTGTGTACTTGTTGATGCTTGTCTATCGTCTAATGCTCGCTTAAGCCCGCTTAAAAATGTATCCATGATTCTGCACAAGTCTGCTGCCGTGAATATTTAATACGATGAATTGCAATAACACGAAAATATATATAACATACACATTCAGAATAGATTCAATAGCAATAGAAGGATCGACTCAAATGAGATTGTCTGGAATTGAAATTGGCGTCATAGAACTTTCTCATTCTTCCTATGAGAAAACATTTGTTTACATCTGCGCACGCTCCTAACTTAACTTGTAAGATGACCAGACAAATTCCAGACAAATCGGCACTTCTCTCGGAACAGTGAGAATGCCCGACATGGCGGGACGCAAGAGTAATAAAAAAGGCATAGGATTCTTGTTTTTTCAATGCTGAAGACCGGTGTTGCAAAATGTCAATAAATTTCCGTATTCTTGGTAATTTTTAAAGTTTAAAATTAAGGTTGTAGTGTAGGTTTAGCGCCAAAATACACAAAATACATTATCATTGTATACAATTTATTGTATGCAATGGGGAGGGAAAGGGGGAGGGAATGAAAATTATGATTGAAAATTGGGCCGTGAATACAAAAATGTTGAGAAACACTGCTCTAGCTCAATATGGTTTTAAGCAATAGTATTTACATACAAATAGGGATTCCAAAAAATGCCTTTTTTGGACTATTGAATTATAAAATAAAACGTACCATCAAAAGGCAGAATGAGATAAACTTTGATATACAATTTTTCGAATATAATAAATATTTTTCTTTGTATATTTTATATAAAAGAAATTGAAACTAAATTTAAATATTCAATACTCCTTCGAAATACAGGTTTCCTATAAAATCTTGATTTGAAGATTGAGAATAAATATAATACTTTCTAACAATATTTCCTATATATTTAAAGCTAAGTTACTGCTCAAATTATTGGTTTTTGAGTATTCAAAATCGCAAACCTATTACAATTAACCATAGACTTATTTTAATAAAAAATGCTCATAAAATGAGATAAATTAAGTTACGAATTATGCAATTCAAATAAAAGTATATTCAATATATTTTAAATGTAAAATACCATTTATAACATCTCATGAAATTTATTAGCCTTTAAATCACTAGTTATTAAACCAATACCAAACAAACAAACACAATTAGGTCTTCAATTTTTCTTCCATGTCGTGAAGGGAAAGAAAATTCAATGTTTTTTAAACTCTTAAAAATATACAATACTAACAAATACGTAAACTTTCATATAGCAGTTAGCATTATCTAGAAACGTATATAAATAATATACGATTCCAACTGCTAAGTAGAAACGCAGATGGTACATTTTAATAATTGGTGGAGTTGTTTAGCATCCTTGTTCCTCAACAGTACTGGCGAAAAGAAAATAGATATTTAATTAAATAAGCAGAAATTCAAAGTGTCAATTCTTTCATAGATGATCAATGTAAAATGAAATTTACTCATTTCAAGTTGCACTGAAGAGGATTTTTTTTCTTGCACTAACCGAAGTAATTGCAAGGTCTGATCTGATTATTTCAAATAAATGTTAAATGAAACCTCGAATAGTGAAATTAAATTTTTCATTAGAGTTTTCTTGAAACATATATGCTGATAGTTAAAAATATATGTATACTTGAGAATCGAATTTAAAAAAGAAAATCAGTTGCAATGTATTTTAAAGAAATAATTCTTAATAAAATATTTCGAAAATGACTGAAAAAATAATTTCAAAATGTAATTAGAAATTTTCTGCATTAATAAGTAATAAATTTTACTCGAATCTTAAAAGCAGACATGTAATCCTATTTCTTTGTTATATTTCTTTGCAAATCATTTTTGATAATATTGTAATAATCATCCATCGAGGTACTAAAGAGAGAATATTACGCAGGAAATTAAAATATTTGATATATTTCCAACGATTGGCATAACATTAATTCAATTGATTTAAATAAAAAGCTGAACAATCCAGAATTCTGCTTGATAATAAGTTGAGAACTATAACATTTATTGCATATGAACAGTATATATTTAAGAAGCAATATTGAATCATGTATCTTCCTTGAATCAAAGAACGGTAATTTCCTTATTGAAATATGTCGCACAAAAATAAGTATATTTAGAGTTATATAATTACTATGCATATATTTTTTATTGTGACATAAATTGGTGCAAAAATGGAGATAAATAGAAAAGAAACTGCACTGAATTCATGAAAAGATATTAAAAACGTCAATATATTAATCGAAAAATGTCTGCTAATTATTTAAATAGCTATTTGTTACATTTCAAAGTTAATAAGAAAGGATTGTTTCAGAGAAATTAAAAAGTTTTAAAAGAAAAAAAGTGAAATTCTGGGCTCTTTGTGTTATATTATTTGTATTCAGACATACGTTTTGTGAAAGTTTTATGTTTCACATAATGAACGAAAATTTCTTTCACTTCTATTATAAAGAAATTTTTAGCTAGGGTTTTATACTTGTTTCTTTATATGGTATCTTTTAAAAACTTTCCTTGTATAGAAGTTATGGAATTGGAGAGTTGTAAGATATTTAATTCTGACTCCAACTGATAAATCTATATTTTTTTTCGTTTTCTCTTTTCGCTATACATAAAGTGATTACCGGTATTGAAGGATAATCACAATCTGTTAAAAAGCTAAAGTCTGATAATTTCCTTGTAGAAACTTGTCATCAACTCAGACAATATCATTTCTCAACGCCAAAAACCAGCTAGTCATTCCCATCTTGATGCTTCTCATAACAGTTTGAATTATGTTCGAGGAGTAATATTTGAACCTGACTTATTGAATACATCAAATTATAATATCCTTAAGGGTTTCTCTGATCAATGTATAGTTTATATTCGTAGCATTACTGTAAGAAAAGGTACTGAGTTTCAGCCACATATTCACATAATTTTAACTTTCAACTAAATTCCACTACCGAAGTCAATTGAACCTGGATATTTCGTCGTGTCTTTTCATTCCAAATCCAATTAGATGCAATAAGTGCCAATGGTTTGGACATTTGAGGACTGCCTGTGGAGGAAGTATAGCGTGTGCTATATTCTGTTACTGATTGTCATCTAGAACGTAAATATTCGAATTTTGCAGAACTTCATGAATCCAGTTCAAATACTGTCCGACTTAGAAACAAGAAAAATAAATTCAGAAAGTGAAAGCCACTTAAGAACATATCCTATACCGAAACTTGTCAACAGTTATACCATTCTTTGCAAAAATAGTTCAACAAAAGAAATATTTTGACACCATAGAAAAATCTATTTTGATTCAAACTGATTTACTCTGAAAAGTTTTCTGATTGATTGGAATATTATTTATGTATCACTTAAAAATATGTTCAACTTTAACTGGTGATAAGATATGAAACATAACACTACTTACGAAAAAGAAAAAAATCCCAGCAGAATAACTATTATTCCTTCTAATGGAAATCTAGCAAACCTAACAACGTAGATTTTCACACAATCTTAGAGCTACAAATGAAACTAACATACAAAAGCAATGCAATCGACAGATTATTTTAACTCTTTGTCAGAATCAATATTAGCAGATAATTTGTTTCATGATGTTCAAGATTTAGCAGGGTCCAAATATTATACTGATTTCAATAAAGAAGAATCTATAGACGGTTTTATAGATGATTACATACGAAGACAGCCTCTACCAGTATAATTGTTGCTAATTCAAAATTTTACAAATAATTGAAAATATGCTCTTAATTGAAATAGGCTCTTCGTATGTAATCATCTATATTGAAATAGGCTCTTAAATTGAAATATATGGAAAAGCGAAGAAGGAAGAAAAGCTGATATTTAGTTCAAAATTTACTATTATTTTGATATAGTGTCATTTTTCAAGTGAAAAATTTCTACCTCTTGTTGACTTTTATGATGATGCTTTTTAATATTTGTTCTAGGAATTTTTTATTCCTGAAATTTTTTAAAAATTCCATTATTTTGTAGTATAATTAATCTTGTATTCGCCTACATATTAGATTTTAAATTACCACTTTAATGTCAAATGCACAATACATTTGGCACAGTATAATTACAAATGATTTTTTTTCTCCGAGAAAGCATACATTCACTCGCTCACTCACCCATCATTACATTTCTGTTTCATTGTTAGTTTCGACAATACGCTTCGAATTCTTTTTTGAACATGACATAATGACATTTAATTCAATTTTATACATTAAGCAGTATATTGTAGTATAAAATCATCCAATTATTTATCTATCCATATATTATTTTTAACTTAACTTCGACTTACTTTGATCCAACGACTCTCTTAGAATAAAAAAATTAATTAATGAAAAGAAAAGAAATTATATAGAGCATTCCTATGAAAAGCTGCAATGCGGTCCCTTTTTCTACAATCTTTGTCATTGATACTTTCGAAATCAGTAATTCTTCTGGTTCGCTATTTGAAGAATTATAACTAATGTAAGAAAATAAGCACATAGTCAGCTTAATTATCTGATTTAAATTCAATATTTACTTTTTTCTTTTCCTATCTTGAATATTTCATAATTGAAATAAACTTATTTTTATAAAAGCTTTTTAACATATATCAACTCGAATTTCACATATAATATATATTATATAATAAAAGTGTAAATATATATTTCAAATAAACATTTACAATTTCTTCATATTTACCCATTTTATATTAAGAATTCTACTCTTTATTAAATTTAATAAATGGATTTAGTACCATTTTAGAAAATAGATTTAATTATTCATTTCGTTCAAAATGCTATTTTTTACACCGAAAATTCATATAACAAAAATAAATTTTAAATGTTCAAAATTCACCGATAATTTCTTAAATTAATAATTTTGTAGATATTCCGAATGTCCCACTCTGAAGAACCTTATACTATTAATTATTTTTTCTGCTCCATTATTTTTTGTTTATATTGCATAAAAAAGAACGCGTATTACAACCATATTCTACAAATAACAAGTGAATGCATATTTTTATAATTTGTAAATTACTTCCGTTGCTTCAATACTTGTTATATATATATATATATATATATATATGTGTGTGTGTGTGTGTGTGTGTGTGTGTGTGTGTGTGTGTGTGTGTAAATTATCAATATAAGAGGAAACGATTTTTTAAAATTATTAAATGCTTTTATGGTTGATTACTTATTGCGCTTTTCCCTCCAATTGCAAAATTAAATACTTAACTTAAAACTATGAAAAAAAATTTTAAGAATCAATTTTTGGGATTATTTTTCTGGTTTTACATTTTCGAGGATTCCTTGATTTTACGGGTTAGAGAGATATTCTTAATTATATTAAATTAATAGAATTAAAATTTAAAAAATTATAATAACAAAATTTCATTATTTCATTTATAAAAGCCACAAATAATTTCATTAAAAAATTAAAAATAGAACTGATCAAATATTAATTCTTTAGCTTAAAAATAAAATAAACTTTTGAATACTAAATCAATACATGGTGCTCAGAACCTCCATTTATTATTATTATTATTATTTCCACAATAATCAAATCGGATAGCTGATAGGATAGTATAGTTGGAATTTTTTCGCCTGTTGCTGATGTGTTCATACCTATTTTTAATTATTGGGAAGAATATTTTTAATTATTTGTTGAATATTCTTATGTAAGTTTATTTCATACATTTTTTGAATAGATTCTTACTTCATTTAAGGAGGATTTTAATGCTGTTTTGTGTCTTTGCTATGAAATTGATGTTTATCTTTGGCCTTAATTTTCGGGGGATTTTTCGGTCACTAGGTGTTAATACTTTTGAACATTGTTCACCGATGTCTCACAGAAAAAAATCCCATATTTTGAATCCTTGCCAAAGGATGACCCTTGAAAAAGTCTTCAGGCCAGATTCTCTATTTATTAGTTGTAGTTATGATTCATTGTATTCCTTTTTACTTTGCTTACTTACTTTTGACTTTGCTTAATTTACTTAAATTTTTGTTCAAATCCGAAATGAAATATGAAATTTTATAATTTTTTTATTGATTATTTATTTATTTTTATAAATCGAAATTATCATTTACTTTTTTGTTGAGTTTTTGGCTTGTTTGCGTATATGCTATAAACTTATGGGTCTCAAACATAATTTGCAAAAAAATCTCAAATATATATGATTAGTTTTAGTTTAGTTTAGTTATATTAACGTCCCGCTTAAAGCAACACGACTGCTATTTTGGGACCGACATCGTAATTTTGAACCACGGTCAGATGACGAGGATGACACCTGAGCACCCCCCTCTCCACACCACACCAACAGGAAGACGTTTGGCCTGACAGATTTAACGTGCAAGAGACTCCCTCACACGGCGGTTCTTCGGTAGAATCGAGTCTCGAACCTGAAACCCCCCGGTTCCAAAGACGAGACCTCACCGCCAGTCCACCGTGGCCAATATATGATATGAATCTCAATCTCTAGTTATATTTATGTTTTGTATTAAAGCAACTCTAAGGATATTTTGGGAGGGAACTCGTAATTTTGAACCGCAGTCAGATGACATGGAGGGCATCTCCACTCTTCCACGTTTCACCAGTGAGAGGGAGTTTGGCCCAGA
Source organism: Argiope trifasciata (assembly GCA_026543055.1). Classification (NCBI taxonomy): domain Eukaryota; kingdom Metazoa; phylum Arthropoda; class Arachnida; order Araneae; family Araneidae; genus Argiope; species Argiope trifasciata. The sequence goes on along the minus strand of JAPMOQ010038156.1, from coordinate 764,952 downwards.
TAGATATACAGTTCTCCGTTTATGATTCGCTTATTCTATGGTTCTTGGCTGGAATAAAGTCTTGAACCTGAAATCCTCTGGTTCCCAAGCCGAGACCTAACTACTGGAGCACTTGGTTCATCGCAGTCTTAAATAGGGTAATTTACGAATTAATGTTATAATTCTTTTCCATTGGAAGAATGAAAATATGTGCAATTGACTGAGAAATTTTCTAAAGTTGACATTTCTGCGACTGTAACACGCATCAATTGATTGGAACTGATATACTCGATTATTAAACTAAATAACAGAAAACAAACGCTGAACCTCTTTACCAAACAGAAAACTGAAATATTCGAAGCACTTAAAATTTACTGTATTCACATCTAGATATCGACCATTTACGATCCACTGACGATCAATGTGGACATCCAGTCAGTTGAAACCACAGACATGATCATTTCGAATAAAAGTTTATTTAAATGAAGGGAGGGGAAAGCCGGAATCGTTAACGTGCGACTACTGCCCAAACGGAATCGGAGATTCCACCTCTCTTCACTGCTGCTGTTGCTTGGAAGATTTCTGTCGATTTCTACAGAATTTTCGATGTTGCGTGACGTGAACCGAATGCACTACATTGGAACTGTTTCGAATTCCTTTAAGGCTTAAACTAAATTTCTTTTGCAAAAGTTGCTGCTTTAACTCAAGTTTCGTTTTTAGTAAAGTGTTAGAAATTTACATCAAAACGTGTAATTCGTTTATTTTGCTCTTAAATACTCTTAAATCTGAAATGAAAGCATAGCAACTATTTTTTTCCCGTATAAAGATGTTAAATTCAGAGGAATATAAATTTATTTGTTGATTTAATTGACATATTGAAACATTTTGGGGATTTATTCTTGACTCAAATGTCCGAGTTTGTTTGAAAGCTGTTCATTAGCATAAATTTGATGGTTGGTAAACAAAGCGTGATTATTAATTCGATGTAAAAATAAAATGTGAATATTTATTTCCTATTAACTTATGTTTCGAATAGCATTCAGCAAGCATGATATTGCAGAAAGATTAATTTATAATAATATTTTGTGAAATCATTTTAATAAATTATATATTATTTAAACCTATTTTTATTAAAACAACATTAATTTTCTATTTAAATTATTGAAACTATACTTTAATCCTAAAATATGATTTTATTTATTTATTTTCAAAAAAATTCCGATGTATTTAGAAAACCTAACAAAAATATCACCCTACTTTTACATTTCAACTATTGCATAGTATGTCACATTAATTACATTATAAATTTAAAAAATTACTTCTATGTACCCTATTTTTAATACTTTACTAATAATCTTTAGTAGTTTAAAAATAGTTGATTTTAATTCAGCTCAGGAAATCAAAAGCAAAATATTTGCAAATGTAGCTGATAGATCAATTTTTGTATATGCAAATAAAAACAAAAAACCTGTTATATCATACTTTTAAATTTAGAGTTTTGTTATCACAATGTTCTGGAACTTTGATAAGCTCAGAATTTAAAATATAGATTTTAAAATATAGTCTAACATTTTTATTGCAGAATTTTTAGCACTGCTCCCATTATGCAATATTACATTCTAAATTATACATTTATCAATAAGAAAACACGTTCTAATAAATTTTGTGGCATGATGGATTAAATTAATAACCAAGCAAAAATTAATTTATTTTTGATAAGCTTTAACTGAAAGTATGTACTTGAAAACTCAATGGACTTATTAATATATTTTTAACAACTTATAGAACAATATCTTTAATACAACATTTAACACTCCTTAGAATTCAAAATATTGCTAAAAATTGTATTTCTTTGAAGATGTCAATACATTATAAAAACTAAAGAAAGTTAATGCAAGAGATATATTTAATAATTGGATATTGAAGAGCTTAAAGCTGAAATAATACTTTACCAATTAAGAATAATTTTTAAGTTATCAATGATTTTATTTCATTTTAAATCGAATATCAATAAGAAAAATATTTGCAGCCGATTCTCGGTAATTTAGAATATTAAAGGGGAAAAAAATGTCTTTTATCAGGTAAACAAACTGAAAATTATATGATACACTTCGATTTTAAACGTGTTTCAATTTCAAATATACTTTTTTTTTCTAAATAAAAAGTAGGAAACCACAACAACAAAGAATAAGTCGCTCATATTCAGTGTGAAGACAAGATATCTATGAAATTCACAAATAAATCAGTAGCGTAATTCTTCGTGGTACTTTGGTAGTAAATGCCCCAATCCAATGCGATGGAACCACACACATGATAAGATTTAAAGAAAAGTTTAACTTAAATGGGAGGAGGGAAACCCGAGACGTAAACTCGGACTGCTACCCAATCGGAATGAGAGATTCCTTCGCTTTCTCTGGTGCCTGTTTGGCTTTCTGTCCCTTTTCACAGAATTTTCAATGGTGCGTGACGTGGAACGAAAACTCAATATCCGAAAAGTGCCGAATTTCTCTGAAATATAATTCCAATTCCTTCTGCATAAGTTGACTTCCGTTCCAGTTCCAGCAAAACGAAAGATATGAATATCGCGACGCATTTGCCATATTCTGTTTTGTTGAAGATGATTCTTCCATTTGGAGAATAAATTGTTTATCTTCTCTGTTTATTGTATGACTTCAGATTAGAGGGTTGAAATTTTGATTCTGTAAATTATGCAGTCATACATTTTATTTATCACCTTCAACCACATAATCTATCTGAGGAATAATTCAAAATTATATAAATATTAATGTGTTGAAAAGAACTTGTAATGCACTGTGATTATCATAGTAATCCTATGAATGTAATTTTGTATGATTCTCTTGAATCATTTGGAGTCAAAATGGTAAAAATTTGGATGGGTAGTATATGGGTAGTAGTTTCAAATTTATTCTGTCTTCTATACTTATAATAAAGCTCAATGTGTGTGTGTTGGCGCTCCACTGGCCAGACCGTTGGACCTAAAGCTACCAAATTTGGTACATGTATACCTTGGAGGTCGAGAATGTGCACCTTGGAGCCCTTTTTTCGAATGTTTAATTATAATTTGAATTAATTAAAATTTAAGCGAATTTTCGAGGTTTTTCCGCTATAACTTTAGGAAATATGATCGCACAAACATGATTTTTACATCAATTTAAAGATTTTAAAAAATTAGCTTTCTAATGATATTAGTGTTTTAATGTATATCTTAAGCTTCTATTTTTAACGAATTTTTAAATAAATATTTTAACCATGTTTTTTTAGCACGTGACTGGATAAAATAAAAGAAAACAATGACGGAAGTTCCAAAAAAAACTATCATCGTAAATCAAGTCTAAAGATATGCAACTTTTAGCACGTGACTGGATAAAATAAAGAAATATAAAATGTGATATTTTCTAAAAGAATAAATGCAAGCAAAGGTTTCTATAATCGTTTGCAACATCTAAATAATTAAGTCAACAAATTTTCTTTATTTACGGTAAACCTGACTGAATTTAGACAGGATATACGTTGAAATCCCGATTTAATGGCATATTTCTATAATCGTTTACAATATCTGTATCATTAATTTAATATTTTTTCCCCTTTTTCACTTTCTTTAAAAAAACATATTTAATATTTTGGCAACATCACCGAAAAAAACATTTTTAATATTTTGGAAGCATAACCAATAGTTAAAACTGACTGATTTATAAAATTAAAGAATATTATTAGGAAAACGTGTTCTTTTAGAAATTTCCGTCCATCATCTTAAAGAAAATATTAATTTCAGGCCACTCAATGCTCAGAATTACTTCAAGGCTAAAGAATTTGTGATTCAATTGAAAATTTTAGAACGCATTACTCATGGCGAACCAGCTGGTCGCCAACGGCGGCTAGTAAGTAATAACGAAGAAAATGCTATACCCGTATGTAGTTCAGCAAACAACTTATGCGTTAAGGCAAATGTGACAAAAAAATGATAATGCATAATTACAGATATTACTAAACTTTGTAAATCTGCTAAATTAAAGAATAGTTATCAATTTTACTGATTAGTTTATAAAATACAAATTTATTGAGGGGAAAATAATAAAAGTTCAATTTTAAAAATCATTTTTTACCAATAATTTGCAATATTTTTTATAATATATATTACACAACTTATGCTATCATTTAATTTATTTATTCAAAGATTTCTAATAAAAGTGCAAAAGCAACAATTTTATTTAATTTTTAATGAATTATTTTGTAAGTTTTAATAGTCATCATCGTCTTTTCCTAGTTTTGAACACCAAAACACAAAATGCTGCTAAAAGATTCAGCATTTTTTTACTTTTTTTTTTGAAATTGTGAATTTTTTTGCACAAAAAATAATCTTGGTTTATTACATTCGCATTGCATGTTTTGGATTTTATAAACAGAGTAGAAGATTTGATAAATATTCAGTAATTTTTCACATTTACCGATTTTAGTGTTAAGTATGAATATTCACCACTAATTATACACAATCATCGCATTAATCCCATTTACCAAAATATAGACATTCCATAAAATGTCCTAATTATCCTAGGACAGAATTTCAGAAGTTCAGCCGTTGCCTCAAAATTTATGATTCATTCATTCACCAAGAAGGACAATTCTGCTTTTATATTAAACATTTTCACATTGATTTACATATCAATATTATTTATTAAAAAAACCCGCAATGAAAAAACAAAGTTTCATCGGTAAAAAAAATTCTTTAAATTAAACACCTTTAGAAAAATTTTATTACCACTTGTATTAATATCAAAAAATTGTTTAAGAAATAATATGCATAGGTAATTAATAATGTGATATCATTTATTTTTTATTCTTAATTTATATACTCATAATCACTCCTAATAATTTATCTCTAATTTTAACTTAAGAAATTTGGAATTGATTTCCTTTTATGGGCAATTTCATTACAATAATTAAAAAAAAAAAAATCAGAATTTTAAGAAATCTTAAAGCATGTATTATTTATGACATGTAAATATATTTCATGCTTTCTTGCCTATTCAAAAATATTTATAATGTCTATTGTCTATTTCAAAATTATATATTTATAACGTAAATTTATTTATACATTTTTTGTATTTATTTATGAATTTTTGACTAAGCAAACGCATCTGTTCAAAACAAATTTCATAAGGCTGGCAATATTTTAATAGAATGCATGAGGATTTTGATTTAAAACCAGAAACGGCAATCTCGATTTCAAAGTCGCATGCATATAGTTTTTTTTTATGTATTTCAAATTAGTTGGTTCAATGACTTCGACGCCAATGAATACTTTTATTATAGAATGTATGAGTATAGGTTTCTGACAGATGCGGAACTTTTTCTTAAGAAATCCATACAAATCAATGAAATAATCAAAATAATATAAAAGTAACAAAAAAATGGAAAAGAAAAAAATTTTTTTAGTAATTTTTTTTAAAGTAATATTGGATTATTTTTCCCTTGGAAGTGATAGAGACACATAAGCTTTTTAAATGTCAATTTTCAAAGAATTCTTTAAAAAAATTAAGATAATATTACTGTTAATGTTTAAATCGTCGTTTCATCAGTGATACTCTCATAGAAATGATAATTGCAACAAAAACCAGTTACTTACTTACTTATAATGTCTAAATTGATGTGTCTATTGCACTTTATTTATGAAAACTAAGCAATATATGTAAACTAGATAGAAGATTTGCGTGTGGTTTTCGATCATATCAATACCAAATTCCTTATGTTTCCTATAAAAATGTCTACTAAGTTCATGTAACACCATATATAATTCGTGGAATAAAATTTAGAAAGCAATTATTTATGAATTCTCGGCTTATTTATTTCCCCATTACTATTTAAACTATGAATATACGAAATGCCTATTGTTGTTGTTGCTGCTTCTTATAGAACTTTACTCGCCCGTTTTCAGACAGAGTAGCTATTTCCATTGTTAATTGCCATCCTCTTGAGGAATAATTATTAACTAAGGCGTCCATCTAATAGACATGATTGACAAAAAATACATTTGTAATAATCGTCATCACAGTTGTTCTTGCATGTGGTTTATTTCTTTAGCTTGTTAAGTCAAAGATTCGCCGGTTTTGCGTTTGATTTGCATGAGAGATTATAATCTGATTGGTGTCTTTCCGGTATACTATTATTGTCGCATAAAACGTAACAACTGGCAATCATAGTGGTTCAATCAGTACAGCATCTTCTGTAAGACTGGTTGGTCCGTGGTCCCAAACTGGACTTTCATTAATTTAAATTTTTATCTGGTATTTATCTAAGAGTTGGAAGGCTCTAGATCTTTCTTAAATACTCCAATTGGATTGTGCTCGAACATTTTACATGTGTGTAAAGCTAGAATTCCATCAGTGATGCATAATTTTCCGGTCTCCTGCTGTTGTGAGCTGCTTAATTCTAGTGAATAAGTCTGTTGGTTAAAAATAATAGTGGAGTTCTTTACATATCATGACAAATGTTGATTTTTACGAAGGATTGGAATCGTATTTTCTTCCTCAGACTTATATGCTTGAGTTCGGTATTAAACACATTCCCTTATGTGTGGTAGGCTCATTTTAAATTCTATTCCTGCCTTCTATGTTATGAGAAACATAGTTAATTGATGTCAGCATGGAATATTCACATTACCGAGTGTTAAAATATGAACAGCATTTACGTTTAAACAGATATCCTCTGAGTTGTCGAGCGTCCATTTACGGTGGCATATCGATTGAAACGGCCTGTTTGTACTGAGATGATGAATTAGCTTCTCCGATATCAATCACCATAGACAGAGTGTGCCTGGTATCTCTACTTGAATGATTTTAGAGTTTACAATGAGTTTAAGATAATCCGTTATCTAAAATTATTATTTTACCTAAATAATGTAGCAAAATGTCGTTCAATGATTTAAATATCATTAGACTATTAATACACAACAGGTAGTTGCACAGTTTACAACTAACAGAGGCTTGAACGATTGATTATTTAATTAGAGTTGATTATGTAGTTGATATGTTATAATAGTTGTTTAAACTATTTTTTTTCTTTCAAATCGAATGTTATCAGTGTATATATAAGCATTGAAAAATAATTAACACACATTCATATCTCCAAATTTCATCAATTTTATATCCTTTTTCTTAATAATTTTTGCTTTACTTATACTATTGGCGTTGCTTATTAAGATGATCATAATTCTCATGAAATGTTTTTTACCTGAATAAAGAAATTAAATCTTGAGTTCCGTGATAGTTTTTAATAATTTTTAGTCAGAATATAAATATAAAGGCATTAGACATTAAGAATATTGAATCAGAATGTGAAATAATCATATTTTCTGTTTGTCATCACAATGAATTTTTAAGTAAACCCCACAGTCTGTATAGAAAAAGCACGTTGTCCAAATGAAAATGTACAAAACGTCGTAATAACGTAACCATTAACACGTTTGCCTATGCCACTATGGAAGAACATGGCGAAGCATCTAGGGATGTGATCGGTGTCGTGGATCGGTACATGCGAATGAGCAGGCAAATGCTTTTATAAAGAACACCATCCAATTGAAGTGGAGTATTGAATTTCTTGAGGCACGGCAGATGTACCGGATGTGTACCGTGATACACTCCAAAGATTATTCAGGTTCTATTAAGAACAAAAGACTGAATGTAGTCCCAGAGAGCATAGTTCTGCTCCTTGATCCGCACGCACACACGTCTACGGGATCACAAACACGGTCTCACCAAGTTCAAGTGGGAGTAGCTTGACCACCATGCTCTACAGCCCAGATATGTTAACCTGCGATTTTTTTTGGTGTTTGGTCCCCCGTTAAACATCTGAAATGGAAGTACTTAAACACAGAAGACGAACTTAAGGACGCTGTAAAGGACTCTGTTTTCGTCACGGCTACAGGAATTCTGGGAACGAAGAATCCTTCGACTCGTTAATAAATGAGATCTTTGAGCTTGTGTCTATGATGTACACTTGCAATAAATTCTTCATTCATGCACAATGTGGCATTTAGTACTTTTTCATCTGAACACATCATTGTAAATAATTAAACACATTTTTTAGTCCCTTCATATCCTTCGTGTTACTTAATGTTAGACTTGCATTCATCGTATACGGTAAAACTTTCTTATTTCAAACACATAAGATACATGGGCAAAAAGTACTATACAATATCAATAGAAAAGATTGTCTTTACGTTACCACTATCCTATTTTTTTATATTTTTCAATTACTGATAAGCATCTAGTAAAAACTTTATTGGTAACTATTATTTTAACTTATTGAATTTTAACAGTCTATTATTATTTTCCGTAAAAGACACTATTTTTTAAAATTAAAATGATGTTAATTTATTGTAGTTTATCATTGAAAAAAATTCAGAAGCGAATATAATATCTAGAATTAATTATTAATAGAAAGTAATTGGAAAATGTTAAACAGAGCATAAATATTTCTAGAAATTCTACCAATCGTATTTTGAATATCATTTCCTATGTTCTCCTATATTGTTGAGAAAATCTTAGAAGCATATGGTACAATATTAAAGTAATTTATGCTCCACCATAATAATAATGTATAACGTAATATACATTTTATGCTTATACATGTAACATTATATAGTAACAATCATAGAGTGCTGATTAGAGTTGTTCAACAATAATTTATTGAACAGTATAGCGTTTAATTACTCTATAATTAATTGTATTTGCACTGCATCAATTCATGGAAATAATGAATTTGTAAAGCCTCGTGGTACTTGATGATTCATCTCTCTTTGATGGATTTGTTGAATTCCTAACGAAATAGTGTGATTAGTTTGATAAAGTTAAATATAATTTATGCTGCAAAAATATTGAATGTCCTAATTGATTATATATATTGATGTTTCACCAAAAATATATATTTATTTAATATCACATGGTAAAATACGATACTCATGAAAGCCAAAATACGTCTCATCATTTAGAGATATTTCAAGTGATGTATTTAAAATGTTTTTGCTACTTTTTAATGATAATTAATTAAATGTACGATCAGAATTCTCCTACAAAATTTTAGTGGGGAACGAAGCATTAAAGTTAACACGTTATAATTAATTTCTTACAACTAAATTTAAATGTTATCATGAAATAGTAAAAAAATAACCTTAAACAAGTTAATTTATCCATGAAACTTAAAAAAAAACAATGTTGAGACATATTGCTCAACCCTTTCATTCCGCTTCAGAATGTTGGAACGTTAAATTAACTTTTTGAAAATTGGATTTATTCACTTCATCTTAAAAATATAAACATCAGCCCGTGCTTTTACGGGTTGATTAATGATAGCTACAATTCAAATAAATATATGCTCAAACATCCTTTTAAAATTATCAATAAACTTCTTTTTCCCTGTATATGCGCAAGCATCCTTAAGGAATAAATCCAGCGTATATTAGTGAAAGCTGTGAAAAAAAAATTCTTAGTAATTTTCAGGAATCTCGGAACCCATCGCAGTTCCGTTGAAAGGGCATTTATACCTTTTTAATTTTGATATAATTGCCAAGATAGAATAATATTCTATAGTAGAGAGTATTGACATGTATAGCATTGGAGCACATGGCTTAATATTATATAACAATAATAATAATACTTTGCTACCTTAATACATTCCCTCCGGAATAAATTATTTCTGACAAAACTGTTGTGAATGGTGAATTGCATCATTTATCAATACCTTTGACTTAATTTTAAAGGAAAATCTAAGGTTTAAATAAGAAAATAATAATGCTCTCTCTTTCACATAGCTGAATAATAATTGTCGGTTGACTTTAGATGGAAACACGAATAAAATTATTTGTAAGGTATGCCTTTACGTTCACGTGATACAATAGAGGCACGCGTTAAGATTTATATAATATTATGCCTATTCAAAAAGGTGTTTACGACTTACGAAAGATATTCATGGGAAAGTAAAACGCATTTTATAAGCTAAATTTTTATAATCTTTTGAAGAATTTATTTTCATTCTATAAATATACTCACTTATAAGACAGATCAAAATATTTCAACAAGGAAGATGTCTAAAAATTCTTACACGAATTTCATTAAAATAAAGCCTATATAAATTTCAAAAAAAAATAAAGTCGAAATTTTTTTATTTTGAAGATATTACAAGAATTCTCTAATTTAGTAAGTGCCGAAACCATTTCTTAATGTTTTATTTTCTACAAAACAAGAAATATCTCTGGAGATATTTCAGAGATTAAATGAAATTTCTGTAACATTTTCTTCCAGAAATAAAATGCAGGAAAGCAAAATCGCAATACTTTAGAGAATATTATAGATGTCAATGCGCAATATGCACACACACACACACACACACACACACA
>JAPMOQ010038156.1:743061-754462 GCA_026543055.1 Argiope trifasciata | reverse complement strand
ATATATATATATATGTATTACTTCAATTGGTCAGGGGAAATTCTTAAATGCCTTTCAAACTTATAGATAGCAATTAGATCAAATATACATTTTCAAAAGAAAATCATCAAAATATAGCCTCCATGTAAGAATATTTTTTTAAAATAATGAATGCACTATGATGAAAAAGAATTTATTATTAAAATATTTAAATTTATCCATTCGGAAATTAAACATGAAAAATGCTTTCATGTTTAAAACAGACATGAGAAAAGTTTTCGCAATAAAAATTATTATAATACATTTATCAAACTTTAAATACACGATATTAATCAAGAAACGATGAAATTATTTTAAAAGTAGAATTCCTTCAATATTTTTCTTCAATGTTATTTGAGAATATAGAAATGAATGATTGATAAACATAATCTTTATTTTTTCCTATACGGATTTTATACAACTTTTTAGAATGACGAAGGATGAAAAATTAGAAGGAAAAAAAAAGAATAGAAATGGCAGTTTCGAGAAAGTTTTAAAAAAATTACGTTTTTAAGTCAAGCATTGTCGATTTTCGATTTATTATATAATTATATTAGCATATTATTTTTTCATCTCGGTTTCCCCTACTTCATACCAAAATCACAAAAATTATTCATAATACTCTAGATTTAAAGAATTTGTATAAAATTAATCTTAAGTATTGTGTTTCGGAAAAAAAAATACAATTTGCTTTTCCATACGATCGATATCTCATCATAGGCTTTCAAATTTGCAAATTTTATTGAATAATTGATAGTAAACTTGATAGTAAAGTTTTCGAACATCCTAATCCCCCATGTTTATCCACCAAAGTTTTATAAAAGTTTCCTTCAATCTGCAAACAATCTGCTAAAACAATGGAATTTAAAACTAATTTTTACATTTTTGACAATATCTTCAATGTTGAACTGTGATTTAAAGATAGATTATTCTACAATATAAATATTGCTGATTAATTAAGATAATGAGTCTTTATGCTTTCTTTTCATACTGAAACATGTAAGGTCTTAAGAAAGCAACTTAAGACCCTAAGACAACGACCTATGTGAGAGAATTCTATTTAGGAGCATTTTAACAAAATAAGAAGCCTATTTAGGAGAATTTTAATTAAATAAACATCATATTTGCAAGAATTCTAATCAAATAAGAATTCCATTTACGAGAATTCTAATCAAATATGAATTTAATTTTAACTTATTTAGGGACCTTTGAGAGTTTATTGTTGTCTCAGCTAATTTCTAAAGAATCTAACCATCTATTCAAACTTTTTTCAGAAATTCTAATTTGGGAAGAATATTCAAGTATCTCCTGAAGAAGAACCGATTATAGTACCAAATGCGAAAAAAATGCATGTGGATTTGTGAAGCATCTCTATTAGTTTTTGATTTGCCAAAAAATTTCTCAAAATACGTTTTGTTTTTTAAAAAATCCTTTTCTAAAATGTAATATTTGGCTTGGTAGAAATGTAAGTATTCTAATTATATCAAGATTTATCTCAATATCATTTTGATTAATTTCTTAAAATAAATACTCAATAAATGTAAAGCAATCGAATACATACGGGAAAGAAACTATCCCCCATTCTTCTTCCTATAGTATACATTATACTAATTACTTTAATAACAGTTATATAATATATTATAGTATCCGTTGACTGCCTTATCCGTCTGCTTACATAATTAATTGCTGCACATTGTGCAAATTCTTATAAGTAAAGTGATTATTACTAAACTTGGGATATATTTAATAGACAATGAATACAATGAAGTTTCGAGCAGCGGCAGTCAAGAATTTCATACATTTTCGCCAACGTGATATATGCCTTGGGCTCCAGCTTCCCATTTGATACCTATGTTAGAAGGTGTGGGATTTGCTTATATCATGCCTAAGTGCTTCGATCCGATACCCAAACTGTAGTATTTCATATTTAGCTAACGGGGGGAGTACATTTGAGTCTCGATTTCGGCTGGCCGTGTTATGAGAAATGTGTTCCCATTAGTGCTAGCTTAGAATATTCATTTAAGCAATCTGGGTGCGTGGACGCCATTTACATCTAAATTAGAATTGCTCAGATTTGTCAAATGCCCATTCGAAATGGAAAATCGATTAGAACTGGACCATGTATTGAAATGGCGAATTAATTTCTCATATATCACCGTCTAGGAAGCATTGTGCATGTGATTTCAGAGTTAGCAATAAAGTAAATATAATCTGACGTTGACTAAATAGATTGCTCTGCTGGAATAATTTAAGATAGAAATGTCAATCAGTTGCTCACAATTTACAGTGACTGAAAGGAAATGGTTAACTTTTGTGCAATGAGTAAGTGTTTCTTATTCTATTTTCCTTTTTTTTTTGAAATATGAGTATTTTCTTAAAATTTTTATTGATTGCTGGTTATAGAATAATTATGAGCTCTTAGAAGCTTCATTTATTTTTTTGAAATCCATTGCCTAAATTTGTTGCTTCTGATCTTCATACTTGGTATATTTTTGAAAGAAAATCGTAGCTCTTTCGTGTTCAGTTATTAGTATTGTTACGAATCTTAAATGCTGTTTACCAAAAAAGTTGGTTCATCACCGGAACTTTTACCTTCGAATGCTCAGATTTTCACAAGTTACCGCATCTTCCTTTCCATGGTAACGCGAATACGACATCATTATCATCGTCAAATTCCACTTTATATATATCCACCACAAATTTAATTATAGTTGAAATGAAGATAGAAGAAACAAATTAAAATATTTAACTACACCTCTTAATGCTTATGTTTTAAACTAATGTGGATTACACTGAAATAATAGACACCTTTGATGGGATACTATTTTATTGCACTTTATTTTTAGAATTAGAAAAAAGTGAGTTGGACATTGTTGTTGAAAAAAATTCGTAGTCATAAAGCTGCTTCTATGAAGACCTATGTTATGGAAATCATGTATAAAATATTCAAATTCCACTCAGTTTGAAGTCAATCGAGATAACTGCTTCATCATTAATAATTTATTGTTCATAATCAGGATTTAAGCTACCGATAATACAAAATATATATGAAGGGTTACATCACAGCAGCAAACTTAATATATATGTCAGATTCTTTTCGTATAGTAAAAAAAAAAATATCTTTTCTTTTTGTGCGATTTCGATTTGGAGGTAATTAACTTTTTTTACGCCAAAATTAGTCTTAAATATGAATCTAATTTCGATGTGAAGAAAAATATGATTTAAGTCTTATTTTGATTCAATTTGAAAGTTGCTTAATTTTGTATAATATTGCTTTGCCGAAGGTTTTGCTTTCAAAGTTTATCTAAAAAAGTTTTTCTGAGGAAAAAACAAACACTCGACTTCTTATAAAAAAGCACTTTTTTATAACTAATCTAATCTAATCTTTTTCTATCCGTTCTCATGCTGACAGTATTATATAAAGTTACTTCGTAAATTTTTGTGGTAGGTACTTGCTTTGTGTCCATGATCTACAGGTTCCTTTGCTGACGATAACCTACAGTATCTTCAAATTTGTGAGATTGCGCTGCATGGCATTACCTGAATACGGTAGCTCATATCATGTTCAGCTCATATGCAGTCGCAATAATACAATTACTGTGTTAACAAATTCGAATAATATGTTAAACTAAGAAGTACACATGCGGGTGAAATTGAAAACTATTCATATATAATCAGTATGTGATTCGTAGTCAAATATTTTCACTGGAAAAACTAGATTTTACATATAAAAAGAAACTGCTGGGGGTAACTTGGTCTTGTAAACTTAAAACTTATCACACAAATTTTACACATAGATCGTGAATGGAGGTGGGAGTTAAAATCGTAGTATTTTGTCCTCAAATTTAATAATCTCCTTACTACCTCAGATTGTCTCTTCAGCAATGTATAGGTAAAAGTCTAAGTATAAACAAGTGTACATAACAGATATACTATTTTTCAAAGTTTTTACAGTTATTTACATAGTTATTGAATCCATAACTGCTTTTAATTTGAAAAAGGCAAAAAGAATACAGATATATTTTTTTAAATATTATTTTAAAACATTTTATTTTTCATTCTTGTTTATTAAATTTTAACAGTTATTAACATTAGTATAATAACGCAATATTTATACTAACTAAATTATCAATAAAGCATTTTTTTTCTTATCACATCTTTCCAATATTTAATAATATAACATTTAATATTTAAATTTTTTTCGTAACTGCATGATATTTAGAATGCGTTGTGCTTCCAAAATAAATTCCAATGCCGATTACAAAAAACAAAAAAAAAGAGAAGAACAATAGGATCAATTTGACTTAATGTCTCTGGCCGCTTGAGAAAATCTACATCTTTAGTTGCAGAGTAAAATAGTAAAAAATATAGAGTAAAATAAAATGAAATGGAAAATAAATAAGGATAAAAAATAAAGTAGACATTACAAAACAATCATCGCATTCCATTTCCGAAAATATTGTCAATAGGAAAAAGGCTGTAAATCCTACAGTTATTTAAGTCATCGTTTGTTTTATTTTTAACATCATTTCAAAAGGATTATTACGCACAAAGAAAAAATAATAAGGAAATACACACAAACACAAAAATAAGAAAACCGAGGTTCATGAATTATACATTCATGTCCGTTTCAAAGTATGTGACAGCAACAGGCCTAATAAATTTTACAATAACTCAACTATCG
Source organism: Argiope trifasciata (assembly GCA_026543055.1). NCBI lineage: Eukaryota > Metazoa > Arthropoda > Arachnida > Araneae > Araneidae > Argiope > Argiope trifasciata. The sequence continues at coordinate 749,760 of JAPMOQ010038156.1, read as the reverse complement.
GTATTTTTTGGCAGCAATTTATTCTTATGCATAATGAACGGTGTCTGTTTTGACTTTCGTTTCAAAGAAAATAGATTTTTGAATTTTTCATTTCTGTCTTACGATATTGGCCTCGGTTGAATAAATTGCAATATTCCTGGAATCGATGCATTCTTCCTTCTCCTATTTTTGTTCCCCTCATTTTCACAAGTATTTTTCCATTATGTGATCCTTCGGACTTCATTGTTTGTTCATAGCTCACTTTCAATTCCTTTTTTTGTATTGAGTTCAAAAATGATGAATCGTCATTTATTTTGGGTATTTTACGAACTGGACAATAAATTATTGCATGAAGTAGACAAGTCATAAACTTTTCAAATGAGTCTTTTAAATTCAATATCGACTGAGCCATAGAAAATATATAGCTTGCTAAATAAAATTTAGAAAATTTAGCAGTTTTTTTTTTTTATTCTAGTTAAAAAAAGTTTTTATGGAAAAAATTACAGGTGATTTTTATTCTTTCATTACTTCTCCTGACACATGAAGACTTTTGGGAAGCATCAAATAATGGCAAATACGTATTTCGGATACTTTTTTTATTTTGATTAAAGAGTATAAATTTGTGCACCTTGATAAAGACCGTGAATATCATGAGTTCTCAATTTTTTTAATATCCAGCAAATGGGTGTTCTCTGTGTAGCATAATAAGGAAAAAAATGCAGTGTAATAGATTAGTATAATTTAATAATAAATAATCTAGTAGTATAATATAATAATAGAGTGTAATTTAATAAAAATTACTATATTTGTATACTAATTACATCGTACTGGTGAACAAAGTTACGAAATATCGGTATTTAGTCAGAATGCATAGATTCAGCTAAATATAAAGTGCAATCGGAAATTAATCGCTGGCATATTAAAAATATAATATTAAAAAAAAACCGGAAGTTTATTTTGGTTACCCTTTTTCCGATGAATTGAAACTAAAATTCAACATCAATTTTCAACTGTGGCTACAGACTCAACACATATCATTTATTTAAGTTATTACGGTCCTGAGAAGATATTTGCATTCATGTTAATGTACAGATTGAAAGTTGGTCTATCGATTGTTAGATTTGGTTCAAGAGTTGATACTTATTTACACTTTAGAAGTTAAAACCATTTACTAAATTTGATCCATCTTGTTCTTTGTGTCTGATGGTTTTCGTGTTATAAATGAGTTCAAAAAACTCGCCGAGTAGACTTTTCATTCATAATTTGATAAACATTTTCAAATTGAGTGTAAAGACAATACTAGAAATTTCCTCTATTAAGCCTAAAGCGATTTTGAGTTATCTCTACATATCGGCAGACATTATTGCTCGTGGACTTTGGTATGCTGACCGGGGTGGTAAGTCAATATATTTAGATAGAATTCTTTTAGTATTAAGAGAAGCAAATTATGGTATCTATTTCTCAGATCAATCGATTTTGAACATAACTGTTTATTAAAAGCATCTTCGGTCAAAATTTGATGTAAAATATAAGAAATTTCTTCAGTGGTTTAAAATTGTCTACATATAAATTATACTTCATAACTCGTAAATAATACTTTTGTCAAAGTCGATCAGCAATATTAAGGAAAACCTTTTCTTTTGGATAAAGTTTACATTTCACTTTAATTTTTTTTTCTGATTACTCTACCAATCGTTTAATATAGTCTTACAAATATATCTAATAAGCTATTTTTTCTAACTTAATAATTGCAATGCTACGTAATGTACAATTATAATTTCTGAAGGCATCTTAATCTTTAATTACCTGTATAGATCAGGATGAAAAGCCGAAAATGAAGGCTGTGTTTAGCTATGTTTAATACCTATTAAATACTTATCTAGAATTTGAACAAATCAAATGATCATAATGTATTAAAAAATAATTTGTAGATACTATGCAAGAATTATCACATTAGATATATAGTAATATGTATAGATCTATAATTGTTAATAAAATAGCAGTCAATAGATATCGTCATTAGTATTTCAGTTTACATAGTCAATTTTGGTATATAAAATTCCACACATGATAAACTGATTTGTAAAGAGCTAAAAAAAACTCCCACATTACGTCAGTTTTCATGCAAGTGAGAAAAGCTGAGACAGAACATTAAAGCATATGGGTAAATAGCAGCGTCATGATGATAAAAGATAAATGTTTATCCAAGAAGTAATTAAACGTTTTCGATTCTAAATACCATTAACAAAATTAAACTAAAATTAAAAATTGGAAACAAATCTCACAAACCTTTAAAATTATTCAATATAATTTGGTTAAACTTAACAAAAGGAAGCTTGTAAATTCCCATTTCAGTAACATAAACTTATGACTTATTTAAAATCTGCAGTATTCGAAGGCAACCATCGACCATTTTGTGGTATGTTGAAGATCAATGTGGGCATCCATTGAGATGAAACCACCAACATGATCTGTTTTGAATAAAAGTTCGTTTAAGTGAAGGGAGTGGATGTATACCTAGACGTTAACTCGCAACTGCTACCCTATTGGAATTTGAAATTTCCACTCCCCTTTTATGCTCCCTGGATGAGTGTTCTGTGAATGTTCCGCAGAATCTCAATGCTGCGTGACACGAACCGAATAATATATATCCGATTGTTACCAAATTCCTCCGAAGCTTAAATCCGATCCTGTCCGAACCTGTATAACCCTTTAACTTTCAACCTGATTCTCGTAAAGCGACATAAGTCAATACTGCGGTGCCTTTGCCGTTTTGTGTTTAATGGAAGATGACTCTCGACTTCAATAACACGTGGCTAATTTCCTATTCATTTTCCCAATATTTCTGATACGTTCAGAAGTTCTTAGAATATAATTTTATTTTGAGAGCGTAAAACGATGATTCCGATTTTTTAATGTGGGTTTTGATGTAATTATTAAAATCATCTGTAAGAGTTGTTTAAATAATGTTCTAAATACATTAGGCGGTATGCTATCGTATATCACTGATGTAGTATCAAGATATTGTTTATCAATACATTCCAAATAAGAAGACACCTCGTGCTGTGATACAGTAACAGGACTACTTATCACAAAAATATTTTGCGATCATATATAATTGATAGATATCGCATACTAAAATTCCAGAACTTGTATGGCTAAATCATACAGTAGTTTAGTTTCATAAAAATGCTTTGGAAAATTTGAAAATTGATATATAGATATTACAATATTCAAAATTAAAAACAGTTTTCGAACATATTCTTGTATCACTTATCTTAATACTGAAATAATCAATAAGAATCGAACAAATTTTGTCTTAATATATTGAGACTATATGAGGTGATATACCGTTACAGTAACAATAAAAAGACTAATCTTAATGGTGTCATACAGGTTGAAAATGTAAAACAAAGCTTATGAATTCATAAGTTTTATAAATTTTTAAATATTTTCTAGCTACATAAGAGTGGGGATTTTCTATTTGAAATTTCTGTATATTTTTTCTGTCAAGAACATTTCTCATAACATGATTGATTGGATTCTGAGATGCTATAAAAATATAATCATCGCAATTTATTCAGCCGTATATTTACTCATAAAACATTCATAGCATTACTCTAACTAGATATATATGTTTACCTCCAAATTTTTGTGGCATATATTTCATTGACCATATGGTTAGCCAAATTCGAATTACCCTTCACAATTGAAGACTTCGAATTACATTGAATGATTAGGATGCTACAATATCATAGGGGAAATTATTCGTTTCTGTTAAGGTTAATACCGACCTTGACACAAGCCCTGATTTTAAGAAGCATTTACGTTCACAGATAAAGAGTAATTCTATTTGGTACCATTACTGCATCCAACAAAATAGAGAAAACCAACAACATAGTCATTTCATATGTATTTTTACAAAATCTATTATAGTGTTGGCCGCAATAATAATAGAAAATATATTACATAATAAATTATATAATATATTTGAATCAAAACAGTATTAGAAATATACTGGGATGGGGAATAAGCTCGTAGTGTTTTTATCAAAGACTTTAAAAAAATCATTAGTAATAACAATCGATGAATCGATTGTTTATTCTCCGCTGTTGTTTACGACCTCCTCCCACCTCTCGACCGATTTGTCGATGCCGTTCCTCCGAAAATCACCCGGTCTGGTTTTTAAGGCCATCCTTATTGTCAAAGATAACGCCCCTCATATAGTTTGACAGGGAGTGGAAAATATGGTAATCTGACGGCGCAAGATCCGGAGAATACAGGGGATGCTGAATGACCTCCATTCAAGCTCTTGGAGTGCGGCTTTGACGATTTCTGAAGCATGGAACCTGGCGTTGTCTTGAAAGAGTATGGTTTGGCCTAGTCGATGGAGGTTTTTCAGTCGCATAGCCTCTTTCATGCGGTGTAATTGGGCTATGTAGAGCCCCTTGGTGACCTTGATATTAGTTTCTAGCATTTCCCAGTAAACCATGCCCTCTCAGTTCCCCCACATAAATGCAGATTATGGTCTTCTTTGGATAGAGGTCAGGCTTGACCATTTCCGTACTTCAGGCTTGCTTATGACACCTTCTCGGTATTCATTGCAAATACCCCGTGCAAATACAACTCCGTTCATTGCAAATACTACTCCATGTTTCGTTATTAAAATCAAATATTTCTTTACCTAATATTGAATTCTGCTTTTTTATAAAGGGTTTATAATTTCATTGTGTCATGAATATAAACTATATTTAACTTTAATATATTTTAAATTTTAAAAAGTATTCTTTCGTTACAACAGAGCGTTTCTATTAGACGAAATGTGTCGAATGATTTGTAAGTTTTCATCCAAAAAATGTTCATGTCACGGATGTTTTGGATGCCTTGTTAAGCCTTGACAAAACAGATTACTTGTAAAAGTACATGGCGGAAATAATAAAACTATATATAACGTTTCAGATTCTGGAAACTTATGAAATCATTTTGCTACTGAGCTGACATCTTGCAACGTGGTTATAGATAAGGAGGTAAGATTGAGACCTCACTAAAATTCGATACATTTCTAATTTTTAATATTTTAATATTTACTTTTAATAATAAAAAAAGCATGAAATTAAGTTAATTAAATGTTATCCCATTAAGTTAGCACATTAAATAGATATTATATCACGAGGATTTGAATTGAAAATGAAATGTCTTCATGTGTTATTTATTGATATTTTATAAATTAAATGGATAAAGAAATATTTACATCTTGAATTCGAGGAACAAAAATTTATTCAACTTCAACTTATAAGCCAAATATATCTTAACAAATAAAAAATAACACACACACACACACACACATATATATATATATACATAACAAAATAAAATAATTAATAATAAAGCAAATTAATCATGAAAATGTTTCTTAATTTAATGAGAAAATTCTATAGAACACCTGTAATTTATTTTATCTTAAGATTGGCCTAATTCTATAATAATCATACAGTGTGTAATTCGTATTGATGATTAGTACAAATCATGATTTTCTACTCCTATTTTACATCGATGAGAACTGAAGCGGGAGAGTTTTCTCACTATAATAAATTAATGAAAAGAAAATAACACATTTTAAATCGCAAAAAATAAATTATTTTGAAATAGATTTTTATTCTTCCGTACTTTTCAAGATACTGATTATATATTGATTGAGAAATTTATTTTTATAAATTCGATTATGTGTTCATACCTTCAACTAATTTTAAATCAGAAAAAAATCATAACTCATAAAACAACTCTTTTTTTATTTTTATATTCATTTGATGTAATTTCGAAGTAATTACTTTAAAACCGGATGTTTGATTGGGTACAATCAAAGTATAAAATCTTGATTCATTTTCATACACGACTTATATATATAACTATTTTATTATCATCTAAGTATTTCTAAATAATTTTCGTTAAGACGCCAAAAGCAAATTATTAATTATCTGCTGCATTTTGTTGATTACTTTATCAAATTACAAGAAATATTCATGCAAATATAAATCTTACAGAAAAATGCAAACATTTTAATTAAATTCTTAAATTGTATGATAATTTTAATAATAGGATAAAATAATCATGAGGCATTACTGAGGAAGGTAATTATAGTAATTCATGGAGTACATAATTAAATAGTACTTGAACGCATGCGTAAGCTATCGATCTTATTTATGGTTCTTCATTACTATAAATTGTTACCAAAAATTCTATCAAATAAATATTTTTTATCTTCAAGCAAGTATTTCTATTAAAATGTCAATATTCTAAATTTTTATCCGCATATTTAAAAGACGAATTTCGAATTTCTAATGTACATAATATATATCTAATTTATATTCCAATTAATTCCCAAAGTTTTGTCGTAATTTAACCCATTTAATTTCATTCTAAAAAATATCTTACTTCCTGATCCAATTCTATATTTCTTTTTGATTAATTCAAGAGAAACTTTGGAAAATGCTTTATTCAGCGGCTCTGACTTTCTTCGTGAAAGGATAATAATTTCTGATCTAAACAAATACTTTTCTTAAAAAAAAGATCTCTGTGTTCCCTTTATCAGGTTTGGCATGAGTAAAAATATCTATCGGAATCTTAATGACATAAGCATTGAGAAGAAATATTTTAGGTATCTCTGTATGTATGTATGAATATATATATATATATATATATATATATATATATATATATATA
>JAPMOQ010038156.1:692367-742961 GCA_026543055.1 Argiope trifasciata | reverse complement strand
ATCATAAACGATACAACAGTAAGTTTTCTACTACTCTTGATCTTAAACTAATATAATTTCAAACAATGTATTATAAGTGAGCTACTCTTCTCGTAATTTTGATTAAAGCAAATCCTCTTCTGATCTAATTTTATATTCAACAACTTGTAAACGGGTAAATAGAAAACCTAGCTAATTCTTACAAAGAATGAAAGATAATGCAACAAGTTGCTTCAGATTATTTTTGTTATTAAAAATGACACCCCCTTCATCGAATCTCAAGAAATAATTCTTCTTGACTTCTTGATTTCATTTCCATCGTCATTCCGTAAGCAGCTAGTAGTAGAATGCAAAGGTAAAGGTGATGTGAGTAAAGTATTCATCTTTTTCTGCAGGGCACCTTTCTAATACAATTTGGACAGAAGCCAGATAGCTGGAAGTGATTAATAAGCCCCGTCAATGAAATCCTGAAATCGTATTTCCACTTCAATTTGAATACATGGAAAGGGCTGAAATGTATAATTTTTAGACCTTAAAGCACTTCTCTTGAGATTGAAGTTTGGAATTTATTTTCATTGCAAAACGCACTGGTAACTTTGAAATGTCAGCGGATATTAGATGAATGAAGTAGTCCTCACTTTCAGCACAATTGGCATTCAGTTCTTCAATTCATATTAAATATCGACTTTTTGAGTTAGCTCAATGTATATGAATTTCCAGAATCACTTTAATTTAGGATTATTTATTCCTAGTTTTTTCAAAAAATTAACAATGAAAAATAATAAACTAGTTGATATTGTTTCTCCTTTTTGAAAATTTCCTAACGGATGAATTTTTTATAATTATTTAATAACTGTAACAATATTTTTAATCAAAAATTCAGAATACAATTACGTAGTTTAAAATACATTAAATAGTTAACTGGGTTGAAAAAGTAAGCAATACTTAAGGCATTATTTTTACTACATAAATTATACGTCTTAAAATAAGACGTGTTTTTAGCGTTTTACGGCGTCCTTGCATACGGGTAGAGCTGCGGTCTGAGTGTATTGGGTGGGTTCGAGGACCGGTTCGTTTACAAATAAACCTGAAGTAAAGCTTTATAAAATTATGTTTAGTATAAAACTATCGTTAATGATTAATTAACAGTACCCAATATTACTTCAGATAAAAATTGAGTTATTCATGCTATTCCATATGCATCGTCTTCAAACAGCGCATGCTATTTGCAATAACTGTTTTGATAAAACAAACTGCAATTTTAATGATCTGTGTAATTAAAAAAAAGTTTCCATATGAAACGAGAATATGTCAAATTTTAACAGTTGTAATTTCGATATAAGCAATGACTATTTCCAAGAATGGTTAAATGCATATCCAATCCCTAATTGGAGGAAAATACGCATCATTGCTTAATTTAGATCCCAAATGATTTAGATTCAAAATGATTTAAATCCCTTTGCTACCTTCAGTCTGAAGTTTATCAGTTTTGATATAAGACCAAGTCATCGACATTTGGCACTAACAAATCTTATTTACCTTATAAGAGGAATGGAATAGAATGTTAAAGACAGAAGGGATCTATCAAGTTGGTCAAACTATGAGGAACTTCAGAGTCTGCCTTTTAGGGATCATTTAGTCCTATCTTTGAAATGCAAAGCTTATAATCAGACAGTCTTTTCATCAATAAATTTCCAATGAATTTAAGTTGACACTACGTACAAATGTTTACTCCATTCATATATGTAAAATTCAATACATATTTATATTTGGATTTTGTATATAAATTTTTATATTTGGATTTTATGTATAAATAAGTAAAATCCAATGGCTAGGAATTCGTACCCAATTGACTGATTCGAATCAGTTAATCTAATTAGGTTGCTATTGTTTATATCTGCAATGATGAAATTCTTGAAAATGGGATTGTTTACATAATGTGTTAATTTGTCTACGAAAAAAAAATATTTTTTTATCCAAACGGAGTGCTCACTTTAAAATCCCTTGAACCAAAATTTTATGCCACCATTTTAAACTGTATGGTATTCACGGTCACATTTATCGGAATTTTTTGTGATCATGTGATACATCTAAACTTTATAATTTTAAAGAAACGGTATTATAAGCTGTTTAAATTAATTTTCAAAATTTTAATAAAATTTGAAAAATACTAGAAACAAAACCAGAATATAGAAATGAAACTAATATACAAAAAAATGACACGTGTTATAAAAAAGGTCGATTTTTTACATTTCTAAGATGATGTAATATAATTTTTATCGGATAATATTTCTCAAAATTATGATGGAAAATCGTATAATCATTTTACATCCCTTTCATCCACTTTACATGCATATAATTTTTCCAATCGCGCTTCCAAGTATTCTAATTTTTAAGAAACAGATGCATTCAATTTTGCTAGATTATGTCAAACCACATAGAATTTTATAAAGTTCAAACAAACTGTTGCATAATATACATTAAATTTAATATAACGAGAGAAATTTAGCAGCTGTTGTTTGCCGATAATGTATAAAAGAATCAAAGTATGGTTTCGTAAAAGAAAAGGCAAACGATTCATTCCTCCGATATACTTAATGTTTAAAATTAATCTAAACTATTGTTTTTGTTGATACAACTTTATAAATGCCATTAGATTCCATAAAAACTTATTTAATTCAAATGTATAGCACAACTTGAATCTTAAGAGATTTCCTGATAAATAACTTGTACAATTTTTATCTGGCATTAAGTATTTGAATTATTCTGTTAGAAACTTCAATCCAACTCTTGGGAGTAAACGTATGGAGTATTTATCCCACAGCCGATTCAATTTTGTATTGAATATGTAAGACTTTTAAAAAATTACACCTTCAGTTGTTGAAACTCATCAACTTATTCACGATATCCACAGAAGGATTAGGAATATTTTTCGAAAGTCCTTCTAATCAAAAAGCCATCTGTGCCGACTTCAGGCCACGGTAATCCCTAGAATGGGAAATCCCAGTTCGCGTCTTCCTTTTCCGATGGGGAATTCAGATCGTGGGAATTTACCGTCGATGACGAAGTGAATATTGAAGCAGGAGATAGCAGTTTTAAAAGGATCAAAATGGATCTGAAATTATTACATTCAGGTGTTTAATGTTTGTATATGCTTTGATCGTGTCATCCTGAATTTACAAAAAATGTGACGTTAATTTTTTTAAAAAAAATGTACAAAAAAGAGGACATGATTGGAAAAAATGGCTGGTTATTTGGAAAATTCAATAACTAAAATGTATGCTTGGCATAGCTTCTTATATGTAAAATAACTAAGTCACTTGGATACTAGTACCTGTAAGTTTCAGAATTCGAGCGGGTATTAAATTGATTAGTTTATGTTGAAAAATCAGAGCTGATATTCGAGAATCTTCTGTAAAGTTTTGGTAATAAAATAGTAAAGAAATGTTCTATTTCGACACAGAGTCAGCAAAGGTTTATTTTTCAACATCGAGCCAAAGATTACATTGACAAATGTATCATGTAATGAAATTTCTTAAGCATTGTAAAGAATAATATATAGTCTTTGTGGGGAATTGTAGTGAATCTCAAAAATCCAAGGCTGCTTTAGGTAAGTCTGTATTCTAATATATTACCAAAGAAAACGAAAAGAAATTATTACCAAACCAGATAACAAATGAAGCAAAAAATAAAAGTTTATTAATTTAATGATAGGATGGAAGGCGGTTTAATGGACAATGACTAAATATAAAGCAACAAGACAATGCAGAATTACACAAATATATTCAGAAAAAGAAAATTTTACTATCTCGTCAAACAAATGTATCAATAATTAAAACATCTTTTTTGAGCGTTTCTTTTCTTGAAATGACGAAATTCTTTTTAATGCTATAATGTGATTTTTTAATACTAAACAGGTCCTTTAAATTTAGACCTTTATACTTAAAGAGAAGATGAAGTGGAAATAAAAGAGCTATCAAATCAATTTGAAAATATTATATGATACAAAAATTTCAAATAACTCTCTCGTTACAAACACATTGTATTCTTCTAAGACACAAATTTTAGTTAGGTAGATAATATACAAAGGAATTACAAAAGACAAATAAGCCTAATTTTCTTATCCGTAAACTATCAAGCAAAGGGATATGCATTACTTTTCAATTACAGCGCAGTATTAATACATGTTTCCTAATATCTTCACATAACGGAGAACCGCGCCCAAGAAAGTTAGATAAATAAACCCCGGATGGCCCATAACTAACTGAAAATATAGATATTTCATTTAAATAATTGGCGAAGTTGACTCATGTTAGTATTCATTAAAAGAATTGGCGCCGTCGCTGAAACAACGGCGCACTGCTCAGAACTAATGGAATTAGTAAAAGCCCGAGGTTACACCTCATTTAGTAATGATCAAGGATAATGAAATTAACGCTTTTAATACAGCATAGTATACCTGAGGGATTTTTTCTTCCAAACCACAGAGGCATCGTGAGGTAAAGGGTTGTAGCATGCAGGAGGTGTTAAATGAATTTCGTTATTATTCTAGGCATATTTTGCTTTAAATTGTTCTTTAGATTTGTCTTGAAGGATTTATTTTTGGGAGATTATTGTTTTGAATGAGATGTGTCGAGAATAAATGTTGAATTCAATTCAAAATATAAAATTTTGTGAAAAGCTAACTATTAATATTTGTGGTAACTATATATGAACATTTTTCTTTTGTTATAGAAAACCATTGTTTCTAAGTATTCATCAAGAAGTAAATGATTTTCTTTTACACTATTAGCTATGTCTTATCGTTCAAATCGCTGTGATTAACTTATACAGTAGTATATATATTTATTATTCTTCGTAATTTCCATCGTACTATTTCAGCAGACATCCTAAATATTTTACAAGTTTGTCGCTTAAATCTTAGTATTTTTTATAAATTACAAATTTCCCTTATTCCTCCAAATGAAATTTACTGGAGGATAGGGGCAAGTGCACCTCATAAATGAGGATGAGAAGCTTTACATGAGTTTATTTAAATATGTTACACACCCTGCTTGCGGATACATGAAAAGTTGGAGTTTGGCTCGTCTCATTGATGGTGGAAAGTACTTCTTTAAGAAAGGGTTGAACTCTTTGTTATAATAGGCTTTTTAAATATAATCGGCTTTGCAAATTGTTATTTATTCAGTTAAAATTCAAAAGAAATGCATAATTTCATTCTTCTTATTATTAATAAAAATGTGTGTTATATAATTGTTTGTTTTGATTTTCTAGACAGATTAACGAGCATAACCGGTTGCTTATTCTTCCCATTTGTTTCTTAAATAATTAATCTTTCTTCATGGTTCGGTCTTATTTTATTTCACTAATTATATTCCCCTCTTTAAAAAGACATTAGCTTGTATCTAAATTCAAATATTAATTTGTTTTTTGTTTTTTTTGGTTTTCTTTAAAAAAAACATATTACATTAAATGATTTAAATTCAACATTAACTTAGAACCGAAAATCTATCAATTGCATTTCAGGCTATTCTATTCAAGCTAAGAATATATATGGTACGTTTGAGTATAATGCTAATTAAAACCACTCATACTTGACGCTATACAAATGATGGATAATTTGAGTTTGAACTTCCGTTTAATAGCCATGGGAATCAATGCAGAAGTGCGCAATGGCAGACTCTGGAGTTTCAATTTATGTTTGACCAAGTGACAAATGCTCGTGCACTCGGCTTCTCGTTTGACACCCATGATGAAAGGCAGGGAGATTTGCATATGAATGTAGGTATTTCAGTCCAATGCCAAATGCAATAATTCTGATTCAACAAATAGTTGAAGTCGAGCCTAAATTTCTCGCAATTAGATTAAGTGAAATATTTGCTTATTAGTTCCAGTTAGGAGGCTCGTTTATGGGAATTAGAGATTTCATAAGCCTAGTTGCATTTGGTTCCATTACTCTCATCTGTAATAATTTTCAATACTCCTCTGATATTCCAGACTCTAACTGGCCAAACGAAAACGATAGGATACAATTTTAAGTGGAAAAGTCTTAAAAGCAATAATACTCTAAAAGAAATTTTAAATTTATTATCCACAAATATGATCAAATATAGTATTTTCCTTCTTTTATAGGATTTCGTATATCATCTGAATCTAAGCGAGGGTGGGATATATGTATCTTTGATATAATGTTTGATAGTATATATCTATATATATTTATCAAAGTTTATGCATCATTGATATAATGTTTAATCTCAAGCCTTTAGATGCATTTATAAACCGATCATATTATCAATGATTGAATATTTATGAGATTCACTTTATTCGAAAGAAATAATCAAATAATTGATTCCGTATGAATCAGTTCTCAGACACTCATCATGATTCACAATTTCATGCAAATGATATGTAGTGATTAAATTATACTATTTTAGAATTTTTTTCTTGATCATTTTTACCAAAGCTAACTACTCATCTGAAAATAAATAATTGAATATTTTTCTTCTTATATAATAACACCACAAAATATTATACTGAAACCTACTATAATAAATTTTCTTAAAAATTTAATTCGGCATAGTAGAGGAATTTCGAGATTGCCTACAAGGGACCATTCGTCGTATCTAATAACTTCGAAATTTCTTTCTTAAAAAACAAAGTATAGATTCGACAACTTGTGAAAAGATAAGTAATTGAAGAAGCTGAATATTCCTTTCTTTTCTGGCTGTAATCAATATAAGCTGTCTATCCATTCAGTTTGCATACATAACTGCTAAGCGTTGGTTTGTAAAATGGCAGCTCCAGTGTTGGAGATGGTCAGTTGAAGAGTTCATATGTGCTATATCAGGTCTAGATACATAACATCGAATTAAGTTTATTGAATTATTAGACAATATTAATAAATTTAATAGATTAGTAAATTTATAATAGGAAAATACCTTTACATTAACAAACTCTCATTCCCATAATCGAGTGATTTAAATCTCTTGAAATAAAAAAATCTTTAATAAGCACTAGAATCATTAATAAACACTCATTGATAAACAATTATTCTCTTAGATGTACCACATATGTAGGTATACCTAGTAATGTATTGATTGACGAGGCAGCGGAATTGGCTACCAGTCTTTTAAATAAATCTGTTTCTTTCAACAACATTAAGACATACAAAAAAACAGTCTAAATTTGTAATATCAATCAAAGGGACAATAGAGAGGCAAACAAATTTCATTCTATCTATTGTTTCATCGAATTTTTGCCCCGTTTACCTAACAGAAAATTGGATACAATTATTACTCGTTTAAGAATTGGCCATACTGGACTTATATATGAGAATTTGTTGTTGGAAGTGCATGTACCTCGATGTACAATATACCAGTGCCTTTTAACAGCTCGGTACATTTTTATAGACTGGTCCCGTTTTAATTTTCAACGAATTTAATGTTTTCATTCTCCTCACATTGTTTTAAAAGACAGTTTTCATTAAACAAATCATTCCTATTATTTTATATTTTTAAAAATGGTTAATTTCTTCTACCTCATACGAGTATTGTTCATTCTCTTTTTATGCTTCAAATCTATGTTTTTACAAATTTGGAATAGAATATTTGTAACATTGAATAAGAGTTTTAATTAACCTTTTAAAATGTGACCATGCGCCTTTTATGAACCACATGTTTGCATATACCTTGTAGTTGGCGCTGAATAATCAAAAATGGTTTTTGCAATAGTAAACTCGATCAAATTCAAACTCAATAACCGAGAATTTAAAATGAAATAAATATATAAATATTGTGTTACAAAGCTTGAATTTGTTTGTGAATACTAAGTCATTACAAAATCCAAATCATAAAAATTTACTGTGCTTTAATTACTGAACAAAATTTATCGTGCTATACACTTATTCTTAAAAACCACTGTTTATGCTAAGCAGAAACAAAGCATTCATATAAAACTTCAAAATTTAACTTATTGAAATTACATTTGACTCCTTGAAATAGCTCCCCATTTATATAACTGACTCGAATTCATTACTGGGTAAGCAATTGTTCGCGCTTTCCCACCCATTTCATTTCCCGATTTGCAATCCAAGGCATGCATATATGACACGTCTGCTTCGATTGTTAATCACATCCCTTCGGATATCTGCTTATTAATGAAGAGACTGTCTCCGAATTTGCATTTGCAATTGATATACATGACTAACAAGCCACTGCCCCATTCTAGTATTCCAAACGTTTTCACCAAAGTTATAAGTGCTCTGGACCTTAGCTTTCAATTCGATGACCATGGGAGAAGGCTTTGGGATTTGCTTACGGCTAAACGTTTATTTCTGACCGATACCCAAATTGCAGTAATTCAGATTAGTTTTAAACGCTGGAAGTGCGTTTATGCTTTGATTTCTGTTGGCCAGGCTATGAGAAATATCCACCCATTAGTTCTACCCATTTTAGATATTTAAGAGTACGAACGGCATTTACATCTAAATTAGAATTGCCAGTGTTTGTCAAATGCTCAGTTAAATCGTAAATTCTATAAGAAGTGACTCATATATTAAAGTGATGAATTAGTTTCTCATATTTCATTATACAAACTGCATGAGAAACGTTGACAATGCAATTTACAATTAAGAAAATGTCATAATACGTCAAAACTTATTGCTACGAGTGGATAGTTTCCCTTTAGGGTTTCTATGTTTGATGTGATTAATTAAGAATTACGCTAGATGGGCGATAATAAAATTGATTTAAATTTTATTAAATTTTGGTAAAATGTATGCTGCACAATAGCTCATTAATATCAGTAATTTAAATACTATTTTAAATCAGTATGCTATATTTTCAGATTTCTTCACTAATAACTGTAGAAAAACTATTTAATTCGCCTTTTTTGTTATTTACTTCTAAAACTGTTTATATATCTAATATATTTCTCCACATTATAAATGAATAAATTTAGTCTAATTTGATTTATTCTATTCTAAATTAATTATTGTTTTCGAAATAGAAGCAGTGGATACCTATCGTTTTAGGAAATCGCATTAATTAAAAATTTCTTATTCTTTCTAAAACTTAGAATTCTTTTAAATTTAAAAGTATAGCATTGAATTATATTCTTCCTTACTTGAAACCATTTTATTATTTTTCATTTTTTTCCTCCTAATATTCTAAAGATAAAAGAAAATTGTATAATATCCTAGTATGTATATGATATGCTTCATCATGTTTTTAATGTAGTTTAAATCAATAAATGCGTTGTTTACTCGGATAGATGCCACATAGATGTTCCGAGATTATTTTTCTCTCGTGCCAATGACCTACCCATTAGAATGTTTAGGAGTTTTTCTAATAGCTAGGAATTTCAACAGAATTATGAAACTAATCTATAAAACTAGCTACTCTAGAGATTCGGCATGGTAATGATGGATAAAATTGTTGCAGTTTCTGCTGCTCATCCCCCTTGGCTTGAACTCAAATTCAAGGCAAGTCTGAGAGTTCGGGAATAGGAGTGCAGTAGCTACCCTGAGTAAACTCCCCTGATCACAGAAAATTTTTGGTTCATATGAAGATGATACTGTTATATTGGTTTGCACAATATATTGACAATGAGGCTCTTTTATACATCTCACTGATAGAACAAAGGAATGAGAACAACTATACTTGAACAAGGACTCCAATTTGGGACTCCCAAATCACAGGGAAGACGCACTACCCCTAGCCCAGGATGCCTCTATGATTCATGAAGCAATTATCATAAGTATTCAATAGTAAGATTTTATCAAAAATGGAAAAAAAAAATTCAGCTTGGAAACTTCACCAAAACAATAATATTGTGCTTAAAGCCATTAGCTTATTGAAACAATTAATATATTATGCTGAATCTATGTATTGATATTATAAAATAAAGTGAGAAAAAATATGTTTCTTAAATTTCCAACATTCATGGGAGAATACAATGTATCGGAAAATAATTAATCTACTGAGTTTATTTGGAAAAAAAGATTTTAAGATATTTATTATATCAACCTCTTGAATAAGGACATTTTTCGCATTAATATTATATTTTAAAATCCAAATATCAGTTACTGACAGCAGGTATTTTGTGTATCTTTATGATGCTTCATTTCTATAATGATTATAACATTATTTTCATGTAATGAATTTAAAAGAGAAATAAAATTAGGCTTAGTATTATTATATATAGAAGAAATGAGTTGTATAATGCTTTTTGTCCTAAAATTATGTTTGTAATGATTTTTTTTTTCATTTGATGTGGTTAAGTTCTTAGGAATACCCACATAAAAGATGCCCATTTTTTCTGAACGATATAAAACTGTTTAATGTGACTTATAATAACTATTTTTCAACGTAAGGATTTAAATAAGAATATGGAACTGTTTTAGCTATAACTAAGGAAAAAACCTATTAATATTTTTAACAACGTGTTTTGAATGATATAAGTTTAATTGCCACAGAAATATTTCCTGAATTATAGCATTTTTTATCAACAGATTGAAGTAATTTGCATTCACTTCAAACTAACTTTTATGTTTCACCGAAATTCCACGTATTGTTTTCACAGTCTAGAAGCTTTTATGAGAAATGTGAATATGATGTTATATTGCAAATATAAAACATACATTAAGACATGGGTAATAAAGACATTAGAAAAATTAATTACGGTATGATACCACAAAACCTCGCACACAAAAGAAAAGATTGTACACAATAACAGAAGAAACATAAAGTAAGGTAATATGACTTTCTATTATGTTATAATTATAGCTGTAATATACAAGGATGAGAAAATCACGGACACCAAATCTTATATACGAAATTTGGTAGAAATTAAATGTAGTCATTTTTCTTGATGATTCAGTAGCTCGCGAAAAAGCAAATAATTCTGTCTAATGGTTGTTTGAATTAGATCATGGTCTAAAGTATTTAAAAATACAATCATCATTATTTCAATGTATTCAATAATCATTACTCAGAAATCAAAAATGATTGAATTTCAGATCACTATGGCAATGGAATAGTAATCTGTATTTGATGGAAGCAAGTCTTGTTACTTTACACCATAGAAACAGAACGGAATCTGTTTCATTAATGAAGCTTAAATCTATATATTATTCTCCCATCGTGAACAAGTTATCTTGTCAGACCTATTATGCATCTATTTAATTCTAGGTCAAGTTCAGAAACTATCTTTTCAATGTTAATTAAATATTCGATGTATTAGAGCTGAAAATGCGAAGAAACGTTTAGTCATTCATATAGCCTAAATGTAAACCTTGAAATTTAATGGGTGAGAATTCGTGAACAATTACTCAGTAATGGATTCGAGTCATTTATATTAATTGAGCGTTATAAAATATTTATGGTTTCAATGATGAAGTAAAACTTGAATCTCTGAATATTCTCGATATACAGTGTTGTGATCTGATGGAAAAAACTTTAATTTCTAAAACACATTTTTAACCAATGTATTTGTGCTTAAGATAAACAATGTACAAATGCTAAATATAGCATTTAACTTATTTTTTGGTTTGTGGACATTTTTTACTACAGAATACTAATCACAATAGTCATATATCAGTAAAATATCGTTAACTAGTAAAACATTTTACATTTTTGCAGCATCATTGATTTAAATAATTTTTTCCTCGTCAATTCTTAAAATAAAAGGGGTATTCCGAATTTTTAAGGAAATTCCAAATGTGCATCTTTTATTTTCGAAACTGACTTGGTATTTAAAGTATTTATTGGATATGTAATAATTATAATATCTTTGGCATACAATGTTTACTTTGAATAATATATGACGTAGAAAATTATGGCATTAAGATATTAATGAAATCCTGAATACCATCCTACCATAAAGACAAAATTTAGATAGAATCACTTCGGCTGAAGCAACTTTTCCCTAAATATTCCGCCACTGTCGGTATAAGTTCTAGAATGCCTCTTTTGATTACGGTTCGCAAATGGTTTGTATCATTCTTCTAGACAGAAGGAGAAAGGTCGGGCGTTTCAAGTTCATTTCGCTTACCAAAGAACATATCAACAATGAAAGATTTAATGTTGTACTCGTGGATTTGCCAATTGCTTAAATGGACATTTGCTTTTCACAGTTTTATGAATAGAAAAAATGACAACAATACTTATTGATGACTTCTGTGCTCTAAGGTATGTATTCAAGCGGAGTCATGACGATGGAGTGAACATTCCGCATGGTTTTAATATTGCTGATAACTAGCCTCAATTTCTTTAATTATTCTGAGTGTGTAGACTGCAGTTAAATCCTTAAAACTACATAAATTATTGTTTCCTATAATGAAAATTAATAAATCCTATTAAATTCTATGAAGCAAATTTGATTCAATGAATCAATGTATTTTGAAACTTAGACGAATTCTAGATATACACTGAAGTGACAAAAGTCATGGGATAGCAATATGCAAATATACCGATAGCAGTAGTATCGCAGCGAAAAAGTATAAATGCGCAATTAGTTTTCCAAAGCTTTCATTTGTGTTCAAGTTATTCATGTGAACAGGTTTTTCGTGATTTATGGCGGCACAACGAGAATTAACAGACTTTGAACGTCGAATGTTAGTTGGAGCTAGACGCATGGGTCATTCCATTGCGGATATCGTTAGTGAATTCAACATTCCGAGATCCACAGTATCAAGAGTGTGCCGAGAGTATTAAATTTCAGGCATCACATCCCATCATGCACAGCGCAGTGGGCGACCACCTGCACTTAACGACCGAGACCGCCGACGTCTGTGTAGAATGGTCAATGTTAATAGACACGCAACACTTCGTCAAATAACTGTAGGAATCAATGTGGGGGAATGAATGCAGGAATCTGCAGGGTCAGATGAGTCAGGATTTCAGTTGTTACGAGCTGATGGTAGAGTTCGAGTGTGGGGCAGACCTCACGAAGCCATGGATCCAAACTGTCAGCAAGGCACTGTTCAAGCTGGTGGTGGCTGCATAATGGTGTGGGCTGTTTTTACATGGCATGGACTCGGTCCTCTGGTGCAACTGAATCGATCATTGACTGGAAATGGTTATGTTCAGCTGCTTGCAGTTCTTTTGCAGCCATTCATGGACTTCACGTACCCACACAACGATGGGATTTTTATGGATGACAATGCGCCATGTCACCGGGCCAGAACTGTTCGCGATTGGTTTGAAGAACATTCTGGACAATTCCAGCTCATGATCTGGCCACCTAGATCGCCCGATATGAATCCCATAGAGCATTT
This sequence comes from Argiope trifasciata, assembly GCA_026543055.1. Taxonomy (NCBI): domain Eukaryota; kingdom Metazoa; phylum Arthropoda; class Arachnida; order Araneae; family Araneidae; genus Argiope; species Argiope trifasciata. The sequence continues at coordinate 729,706 of JAPMOQ010038156.1, read as the reverse complement.
ATGGGACATCATCGAAAGGTCCGTCCGTGCCCAAACTCCTGCACCATCCACGCTTTCACAATTATGGACGTCTATACAAACAGCATGGCTCAATATTCCTGCAGAGGACTTCCAATGACTTGTGGACTCCATGACACGTCGAGTTGTTGCACTTCGCTGGGCAAATGGAGGACCGACACGATATTAACAGTCATCCCATGACTTTTGTCATTTCAGTGTATATATCTGTTCTGATTTCAAGTATTCATTTACAAGAAAACTTTCAAGCATATCTTTCAAATAAATATAAATTGAATTTTCCTAAAAACCTGAAAACATTTTAATTACATTAGTAAAAACTATAAAATTTAAAATCAAATTTCATCAATTTATTTGTAATATCAGCATAAGATATAGAAATAGTTATCTAAGGATTCTTTACTAGGAAAGTCATTTTGAAGAGACATTTAATTTTTAGATCATGGCAATATCGATGCCAACAGATTTGGAAAAATCAAGCAAAAAATAAAGGAATTGCCTTACGTGGATGGAATCATATTTAATTCTGCAATATTCACATTTCAAGCTAAGCAATAACAAAATTTCTGTAAAACTTGAATGAGCTTTTCCAATATAATCCAGGCATAAACAAAGAAGATGAAGCTAATCTTAAATACAACTGGAGCAATAATCGGTGTTAAACACTACAGCATTTCTTCGAATTTTATTTAAATAAATATCCTCTATTAGTTGTTTAATCACGTTTCGAATTTCATATTGACAGTCATTGTGTCAAAAAAAGACAGATAGATTGATATGAATGCAAGGTATATTAATCTCTTTTCCTTATTCGTAAATAATAGATATGTTTGTTTATCTTATTGTTCTTTAACTTCATCGATAAGATATTGAAATGATATTCTTTGAATTCAGAAAATATTTATAACATTTTTTTCTATCTGTTTTCAATTAATCTTCTGGCATATCACCTTGTTACAAAAAGTATTTAGTAGTTAGGGTATTGGGCTTATAAAAAACGGAATTCTTGTTTCTAGAAATTTAACACACTATGTTTGGTATTACCTGAAGATATAGTGAAGATTGATTCTTGTTTATCAATGGTTAAAATAACTAGTTATCAAGCCAAATACAACAAACAATTTTGAATAATTTTTATTCATGTATCTTGAACATTTAAAATAAGGATGAAGACTTGCTTTTTCTTTTTATTACAGTAACCCTAAATATTTTAGAAATATGTTCCAAACTTAACTGTTTGAATTGAAAAAAAGACAGTTTTTAACAGTTTTAGTACATGGCAGTTCGTTATACTTACGTTGAACTACCCTTTAAATTAGTAAAATAAATCGCACTCATTAATAGATCACATTAGCATTTTGGATTAAAAATTGAAATAAATCCATAAATATCTCAAAAATTCCACCCCATATTTAAGTAAATTAAAATATATTTCAAGAAATGAAGTTAGTGCCTAATTATATAACATATAAAATCCTGAATGGTTAAAATAACTAGTTATGTAGCCAAAGGCAACAAATAATTTTTGAGTTAATTTTGGTAATACATCAAACAAGCCATATGAGGAAGACTTCATGCATCAGAGTCAGTTAAATTAAAATATACATCAAAACGTATATTTCTAATGGGCATAAAATAATAACAAATGGAAAGCCATGCTCTTTTTACAAAAAGGAATTTATTTAGCTATATTGTTGTAGTTTTAACGGTTAGAAATGTTTGAATTCTTGGAAATTCTTTTAATTCATAACTAGAATACGGGCAGAATGAAAAATCGGTGAACACAAAATAAATAAATATAGATTACATTCCAAATTTTCATGAAGTAATCAATTAACAAAAAGATTCGTATTTTTTAAATATATGTGAAATAAATTTATCAATAATTAAATGTTTTATTTTGTAAAGATTGTTACTACAATATATTTGTTAGCTGTCTTACGAAGAAAATAGAAAGAGATTAAGAAAATACAATTTACAACTATAATATGACATCGGGATGAAAAAAAAAATGTTTCTATATAAAACAAAGATTAAACAAAACAAATAACAGTTTTTCAATCAATTTGATAGCAAACAGTTTTGACAAAAAAAAATTCAAAACTTATCCTTACAACATTCCAATTTTTGTCAACTGTTTTTTTAACATTAAAAGCATTAAAACATTTCAAATAGAAGATTATTCATAAATTAATTAATACGTAAACTTAGATAATAAATGTGAAATTTTTAAATTATGCCACTATATTAACGATATTAATTCAAATTGGTTATCCATTGAAAAATAAATTAAACCAAACAATGTTAGGTATATAAACTCCGGATGGGTCATAACTGCCTTGAAATAAAGATAATTCATTAAAATAATTGGAAAAGTCGACTTCGTTATTAATTAATCAGTAGTGGAGCGCTGCACAAAGCTAATCAAACTAGTAAAAGCCTGAGGTTACACTTCATCTAATAATGATCAAGAATAATGGAATTAACATTTTTAATTTGATTTAAAAAAATCTGAGTGATTTTTTCCATTCCACAAAAGTACTTCAGTACGAGATGTACACTTCAAAGAATAATTAAGTTAATTTTATTGTTATAAAAATATTTAGTCTCGAAATCTTAGTAACAATTGCTTAGAAGGTTGATTTTGAAGCATTTTGAATAGAATATGATGCTTAAGAAAATGTTTAATTCATTCGGCGATTACAGCTGCGAGTGCAAAACTCAGTATTTGAAAGTTAGGTGATTATAATGTTCTATATAATATATTATTATCTAAAGTGATTTTAATTATCTAAAGTCATAATAAGCAGTTATGCAACGACTTATTGTAAACATGTGCTTATTAGGACAATATATCATTCGTGCGTGATTTCAGAATGACATGTTAAATCATAATAAACTTATTTGTTTTATAATTTCTGGGTTGGGATCACGCTTCTAATCCCAACGTTACTTAACGGAATAAATTAACTGCTTGGCATTTATGTTAAAGAGCCACACATTGTGAAAAAATGAAAGTTTGGAACATTTATTAGAAAATACTAATAAAACATAATAAACTATATTTCTGACAAGAAAAAAATGGGATAACTATGCATAGGCTTAAAGAAAAATCATCTATAGTTTAAAAAGTTGACGATCATTAGTGAACTGAACAATTAGGGATGTTTTTAGTTTAGATAATATGATACACAATTTTTTAAATTACAATGTGTTTGTTTATTCCTGTTACGTAGAAACGTATTTTATAAAAGCTACTTTAAAATAAATTTACAATTTTGAAAAAATGAGGAATAAAAGCTTTTTTGTTCCATAATTGCTTTCATCGTGCATTTCTTAATAGAACCATACATATACATATATCATTCATAATTCATAAATATTACATCTTTACTTGTACATACAATAATCATACAAACGAAAAGACATTGATTAGATTAAAACCACATTTAAGAAGACTGAAAGCATTAATTGCCCTTGCTGAAAAGCTTAGAATAAATTTTAGTGTTTAGAATATTAAAGATTTTTTCTTTCTGTATTTGAATGTCTAAATTTTCCTTATATCATGAACTTTCGAAAATAAATACAAAGAAATGTTTTCCTCCTGCTTAATTTCTCGGATGTATTGCACATTCAAACAAAAGCATAAATAAGCAGTATATTAGTTTAAAATTGTTTATCCTTAAAAAAAGTACAGAGCTATGTAACGAGAGCCATTTTTAAATTTTACTATGCGAGTTAGAAGATAACTCAGAAAAATCTCCTAAGCAATAAAAATATTAACTGAATAGTTCAGCTTTGAAGGAAACAAGAAATATTCTTCATAAAACTAAATTTCCCACCGTTTAATTTGGAATGTGGTGTGAAGAAAGAATGAAAATAACAAACAAACAAAGTGGAAACCTCAACTTTTGAATAGGTATAAAAGAAATCTAATTGATCATATTCCTTATTTTTCTTTATTGAAAATATTTTAACATATTTAAAGAACAAATGGCATTCTGAAGAAAAGAAAACATTTCTTTCAGGATTGTTGTAAAATAGAAAAAGGAGAACCATGAATAGTTTTCATTAAAAATAAAAGAACATAACGCGTAATTTATAAGTAATAAAACTAACATTGTGATATAAAATGACGGGAATATAATTCTGAACCATTAATGGGTATTTTTTAAACAATTTTTCAGATAAAATAAGTTTTTCTGTATTTCTATTAATGGAAACTGCATTGAACAGCGGGATGTTTCAGAATATGCAATTTAATGTGGAAATAGATTTCTTTCTTCGCATTGTGAATGCTTCCTAGAAATACTGCCTGTTGTAAAAATACACGATCATTAGACGAAGAAGAAAAAGTCTATAAACAGACAATAAAAGGACAATACATTAAACAAGGCCAGCATCAACAACAAAATAATCAAATTAATGCACAAATGTTTTACGTATCAACAATCATGTACGATGAAGCTTAAAAAAATGAATCTTGGTATTATGGATGCAAATATTAAAGAATCGACAGGGTTATAATTTCAAAGACATTTTTAGACAAAGTATTCAGCAGATTCGCCTTGATATTACTATTTCCACTTATCATCACATACATGGAGTGATATATCATTTGTGATGGTAGGTGGGGTATTAGTAGTATTAATGGTTTTTCCTTAAAATATTTTTACTTATAAAATTCGTATCAGTAATCAATGAATTTTAGTTAACTTTTTTCATGTAAAATTATGTTTGACGTTTGAATCAAATTGCTATTTCTTATATTTAGAAACAAATTTCATCAGGTATTTTTTAGATTAATTTTTAAACAACTGAGATATTATTATCAATTCATTTGAGACTATTAGGTGAAAATTACGACTTAAGTACAAAATCTATGTGTTTTCTTTATTAAGTTTATGTTTTATTAATAATACATTTCAGCTTGGATTTTTAATGGTGAATTACGTTTTAAAAGTTGATCGGATGTAAATTGGCATATATAGAATAAAAGCCTTATCCAGAATAAAAATCAATTAAAAATACAGATGTTTTTGTTCATTCAGGGTTTTTATATTTTTTTCTTCAAATCACCACACCTTTCTTTCGTTTTTATTTCCAGAAATGTAAGGAAGCCAGCAGAGTGAATAAGCAATTATAAAAATCACTGGATAGCTTTGGATGGACTGACTTAGCACTGGATGCCCATAATGCAATTCAACATAGCATTAATACTTAAGTAGAATTAACTACGCTTTGCATTGAATCATGTCACTCTCTTTTAGTGGTCTTTTGACGATTAATATGGGTTTCAAATTAAAATTATCCCAAGAAATAAAAAAAATATAGGAAACAAATTGCTTCTATTAGAATGAAAGTTTGTTCAGGCAGTTGGGAGGGATACCTGGAGAATTAAACAACAGTTTCGGCCCAATAGCTACTCAAGATTCCCCTCCTTTTCACTGCTCTACAAATGCCTTTGTCGATTTCCTCTGAATTTTAAGTTTTTATTGGAGCATTTGCTATGTATTCAATTGTAACTGAAGTTGAACGAAACTATAATCCAATATGTTCTGCCAAATTGAAGTTCAAACTTGAAAAACAATAGTTGGTAATATTATTGTAATGTCGCGGCAGAATTACTATTTTGGGTTTGATTCAAATGAAATTTCGATTAAAAAAAACTGAAATCAAATGTTTTTACGAATGTTTTAAATAAGTTCTTGAATTTGGGTGAGAAAAAATACTTCATTGATTTTCTTATATTGCAGTTATATATATATATATATTTTAATTTTTACTATCAAGTAGTTATTAAAGTGTGTTTACATACGAAAGTATATAAGTATGGATTGATTGTTGTAATATACAATAGTGATAAATATTTAAATTACATATTCATAGAATTAATGGTTTATTTTCGTTTTATAACCATACTAATCAAAAGGGATATATATTTTTTCTCAGCAAAACTTCGGGTCAAATATTGCGAACTATTGAGGAATTCGGAAGGAAACTTACTATATATTGAATTCAGACTAGATATTAATAATTATTGGGAAAATTTTATAAATTTTGATATTTATATGTATCTCCTGCTCATTTTATACCATATCATAATGCATTCAGTTTGATTTTTTTTTCAAATATTTAACAACATATTTAATTTATAAAAATTCTCAAAAACACCAAATAGTAATGTTAAAGAACTTCCTATCATCACATTAATATGGTCTTTTCATAAGTTAAATATCTTTTTTTTTAAATCTAATATGTTCTTATTTTGAAGAATTATTACAGAAACGTTCAAATAGTAAAAAAGTAAAATGAAAAGTTATTTTTGGAATAAAAAGAAGAAAAAATAGAGTATAAAAAAGTGAACTTTCTTGACTGACACATACAAATTACAGAGAAACCACAACAAAACGTGTGTTTCTGAGCGTGTTTCAGGATATTTTTACTATCAAAACGTCTTGTTTTAAGTAAATCCGTCATTCTTGTTTCGATTATCGGAGAAAATATGGAAATACTGTTAGGTTTAACCAATTTTCCAAAAACTTTATGTCATACTCTTTAATAAAGATTTTTTTCCAAAACTCTATTCCAAGCATAAAATGTTGGAGTTTAGGCCACAAGTGCCTTGTTTGACATTAGAAAACAATAGTGACTAAATATTGATCTCTAATGAATTCAGCATTTTTACTACATTTGGCAATTTTTTTGCGATTAATCCCTAACATTAACTGTACCCGAAAATCAAATTTCTGTTTTCCATACTCTTTTTTCAATTGATTGAATTAATATTTGGAACAGAAAAGTAAATATGATCATAAAATAAACAACAAAATTTTATATATTTAAGTTTGTTCATCAACGAGTTATCGATAGTGAAAGTACAAAGCAGTAGAAACACAGTAAACATCTAAAATATCAATAAATATTAAATTATTTCCATATTTAATGTGTATTTACATCTTGGATATGGCATGTTTGCCAAAATTTATGCATCTAACTCTGTAACTAATTGGAAACATCTTAGATTCGGACATACAGACAGGCAAAACACATCTAAAGATATTTAAATTAAAATGTCTATATAAAATTTCATCATTTAAATTTCCTCTAGTTAAAAGAATTTGTAGTTATCTATGCCACTACATACAGACAGATGGATAGACATAATGGTCTATGGAGTTAATGAGCGGGAATTCGTAATGTATACTCTTCAAAGTTTTGTGACGATTACAATCTTGGTGATTAAAGATTTGATGATTTCTTCGAATATGCGAAATTAACAATCAACAAAAGATAGCATGTGATTGTCCTCAAAGACTGAGCAGAACTTTAGAATTTGGGAGGTTTCAGAACAAAACTTGAAAATTTTCAACGCTAGTTTCAAATTGCTGCACTCTCAAATATCAATGTTTCGCTTCTCATTACTTTTAAAATAAGACCAAAAATGAATATCCTTACTGGAATTTCAATAAGTGGACTTCACACTATCACAACTACTCAAGCTGATAGATTTGTGTGTCTAATCAAGAGCCACAAATCAAGATTACACATCTTTTTTCTTCCAATAAAACATTTTATGTAAAAAAAGTTATGTCATGAAGATAATTAACAGATTGCCACAAGAATGTTCCAATTGCGTAAAATATCATATATACGTTTAATTACTGAATTCATGCCCATGCAATCATTAAAACCTTGATGTAGCTACGTTTGAACTGCTTGTAATATCGTTGGAAATTGCACTTTTTAGACATGAATACTGGATTAAACTTTCATAATAATCGTTACAAAAGGAGAATATAGCCTACTCTTTGTATTTTAGCTCTTTAAATATCTTTATATATTGTATCTGCATGAAAACAGAAATTGGGACAGGACTGCTGTAGACAACAGCGCTAGTACAGAAATCATGACTGTCCTATACTATGCGTTTAGGCGATGCCTGATGCTCATTCTGTTCGACCACTGAATGATTCTCAAGTACCAAGGTTATCGATTAATATTTACTATTTAAGGATTTTAAACACATTGGTATGACATAAAGACCATTATAATTTGAATTGAATATCAAAGAACATATAAAGAATGTGCAAGGGATAAATTTTCATTTATTCTCATCATGAAAAGAGCAGCAGAAAACCCGTCTCCTCGATTTGTTAGTATAAATATCCCAAACTATTATAAAAGTCTCTGATATTTTTAATGAAATCGAGGGTACAAAGAGTGCACTGCAAGTAGAAGTAATCATATTCCGTGCAGGATATGCAAGAGTGATCTATTTCTTCTCGATCCTTGCAAAGAATTAAATAATTTTTCTTGAGTTCCTTTTTTGTATATTTCGATGCTAGTATCATTTGAATCACCTCATGGTCTATGAAAGTGACACTTTTATAGACCATGAGGTGAAAAAAGTGTCGCTTTCTAATAATTCTAATAAAATCTAATTTCTCTAATTTCACTTTTCTCTCATTTTCTCTACATCAGTTCTCTAATTTCAATTTAATTTTTATCTAGTTATCCACATTTTCCTTTTTTTTAAATATAAATTTGGATACAAGGTACTAAGTAATATGAAAATTACATTGTTGCATATCATCAGTATTAAAACTTTTATTGTGGTAAATGTAGCTTGTAAATGCAAACATGTTGCCTTATTCAGGTATCGGAGTACGTTCGAAGGAAATTTTTTTGAAAAACTAGATTAAAAAAACTGTTTCAAACTATGGTTCTTAGATGTATTGTCAATTATAGTGCAAAATGCTACAAATACAACAAAACTGTTTTAAAATATAATATATTTTTGAGAAATAGAAAAATGTGTAGCAAATTTTAATGAAATCTTACCAAAACGGTTAACACTCTACACAAAATTGTAATGCAGTATTCCTAATTTTCTTTATACACAAGTTATAGAATACAATTACGAAGGAAATGAACCAATATCTAAGAAAAGTCTTGAGATGCAAAGAAATTGGGGATAAAAATATGCTCATACATGGATTTTTTCCATAAATCCACACCTTAAGTTTTCTAAAAATACCTATAAATGAAAAAGTATTTCACCAAGAATGAAACTTATGGTTCATTTCATTGCCCACATTAATTAAAACACACGCAACAATTTTTATGTAAATATCTCTATTAATTTTTGAAATATCATGCTAACGGTGGAAAATTTTTATGAAAATTAAACTTTTGAGGAAATTTATGGCAGCTTTTGGCTGAAAATTATGTTCTGCTTAAAATTCTTCTGGATGATTGGTCAGGCCGTCCTTTTCCTAGAACAGATAAACTGTTTTGGAAAGCAAAAAGTCTGAACTACAAGAAATAACAACTAAAAAAATCGCCTATGTGGTCAATAACCAATATTTTTAACGTAGTCGGATACCTTAATATTAGAAATCATGTAATTAAATTCGTTAGTTACATTCAATGCAGGTACTGATATATCATACATATATTTTGATTTTCCAAACAACATCCTTAAAAGCGTCATTTATTATTACTATTCATTTCCTCATTATTTAAAGTGCTTTTAATGACTAGGGACCGTAATTTTTATACTTCTTTTTATTTTAGAAAACTTCCTTTATTATTTTACGGAGCACCATTTTGCTTCTAAAATATATAAATTAGAACCGAAACATCTTTTCTCTTTTCTTTCTATGAATATTTCCATATTTTTAATTCCCTACTAATTTGAAAATTGTTCCGAATATCAATCTATTCCAATTTTAATTATTCGAAACGTCTGTTTACATTTCTAATTAAAATAAGCGTTTGATACAATATAATGAGGAGACAATCTGAGCTTCCATTTAATAGACATTGCATACAAAGCACAGGTTTGCGATGGCGTATTTCGTTGCTCCATTTATATTTTACCATGTGACAGATTCTCTGTGAATTACCTTCTCATTTATTTATTTAGAAAAAAACATAATCGGGATTGCTTATAGGTAAGTTCTTTATTCAGATATCCAAAACTGCAACAATTTTATTTTAGCTCATAAGAGAATATTCTATCTAATTTTCATCTCCCCTGTTAGATTATAAAATGCTCATCATTAGTACCAGCATGGAAGCTCAGATTTACTGCAAAATAATTAAACTCAGCCCTACCTAACTCTACAATAATAATTTATTATTCTGGCTTTTAATATTTATGTTTTGGGGTATATTATTCATTTTATAATTAGTGACTCTCTTAATCTCTCATTTTCTCGATTAAAGAACAGAGTACAAATGAAGTTGAACTGGGAAATCTTGAAACTATTAACAGAGCAAGAAAAATTATTAACTACATTAACCACAAATATAATACAACATAAAATATTTCGTTTTATTTCTCTATAATTCTTAACATCAATGATGAATTTGAGATGCTGTTTCTAATATTATTATAAGAAAATTGTTCGATTGTTTTCAACCTAATGTGCCTTACTTTTTTGATCAAATCTACAAAATTTAAATTTTTATAAGCCAGCTAAACGAATATTCGTGAAATATATTTCATTAACTGGAAATAATCTTACATTTTCTATATTTTCGCATTTAGAAATGAGGTCAAGTAACAACGCCATATAATAGACCATAATAAATTGGACTACTTTCATTTATTTTATCCATTAACCAAAACCATTTATTGTTTACCAAAATAAAAACACTTCTTGAATTCCATCACCACACAACAATATCCGCAATACATCCGTTGTAAATGTACATTGATACCAAGGCTCTCTAGTACAGCGGTTATGGCAGATGGCTATCTTAATTTCCAATGAGGATAATTTGTTTGTCTCTAAGACCAGGAAGAATTAATCGTTTTACATCCAACAGGTCAGAAAATGCATAACTAATGGTAAATGTGATTAATCCTTTTACTCAAAATCAAATACAGAGAGTATCAAAATCGAATGCAGCATACGTCAGTATGCGAGTCACTGGCCTTTCAGGCTGTCTACCTTTTACTGCAATCGATTTGTAAAACGAAGACATGATTTCAATGTCATAGTTGGGCCAAGGATGAATACGGATAATTGATGTCCTGAATAGAATTTTAATACATTATTGGTGCATATAATCTATACAATACAGGAGAAAGTCATATTGATGAAAAATTTAATCGATCTCATCAATTCAATTCTTAAATTACATTTTCATTTCAGTTCAGATACAAGAAAATGATTAAAATAAGTATTTTCTTTTGCCGAAGTATTCTTGTGAAACTCATGCATATAAACATGTTTCCACGGCAATATATTAGACTTTCGTTTCTGCTTGGAATTTAAAGTAAAAAAATGATTTCAACAAAATGAGAGTTATCTACGTTTTTATTATCTACAAATGAGAGTTATCTACGTTTTTGGAGCAACACCAAATTTATCAATTGTATCATTTCAATATAACAGGCAAAAAAATAGATTGCTTTAATTCCTTGATTGGGACAATAGTAAATATTTCTTATGATAGGATATATTTGTGAAGATATAAAGCTTTATAGAGTATGGAATTTCATTAGAAAAATGCAATTTTTCAATGTTCTGTATAAAATAAATTTTAGAGAATTTGCACAAACACTAATAATAATTTAGGCAATATCTGCATTTTTTTTTTCTAAACCGAGAATGTGTATGCGCGTTGGTCTAGAGGCCGACTATCTGTAGCATAACTTAGAAATTTGTACCAAAATATACTTTGGAGTTTGTGGATGTGCATCTCGGGATGGCTTTTGAAAACTTTACTTAAAATTCTAATTTATTAAAGATGTATTGAAAATTTTGTATTTATCCGATTTAGCTTTTGAGCAATTTATTTACTTAAAAATGTTTACCCCAATTCAAAATTAAAAATAATTATACTTGTGATATAAGTTAAACTGCTGAGCTATTTTTTAGTTTCAACAAATTTATTTGAATCAAATTCTAACGTATTTTTCATTTCTAATATTCAAAATGCAGAAACTGGCTTTTATTTAATTTATAAGCAAGACTGCTCTATATGAATTACTTCTAGCATATTCAACAAAATTAAGTAAGCTTACCAAAATGTAACCAAAATAAATAAAAAAGAATTTCTCTTCAGTACAGATACTGTCATTTATTTTTTTATTTATATTAATGCCCACAATTCACTTTTAATTAAGCATTGTAATAAATTTATTAAATAAATACGAAACTCTCCCTTGTTTCCGACCTAATATAATAGAGGGCAACCGGATAACAAAAAAAAAAGCTGGATAGACAGATGCTCTACGAATTCATTCCTTTGCCCACAAATATCAGAAAAGTTTTATGCAAATATTCACTGTTATAATACATATTTTATCACTTTTTGTTGAATGTTAAGCCGTCCATTTATCTCAATGTGAATACAGTCATGGCCCAGTGAATTGAAGGTATCATGTCTAGTTAAAGTAGAAGGTAGTATATATATATGTTTGTATTTTTTTCAGGAATTTAGTAGAGAAAAAGTTAATTAAAGGATATAAATTGTTTACATTTTGACATAAATTCTGTAATGATTAAGCAAAGGAAAAAAAAACATTAAAGTACATTTTTGATCTAATTCTTAAGAAAATCGACTTAAACTGTTTTTTATTTATAAATATCTACACATGTATGAAAAGGTAATCCTAAAAAAAGGAATATTTTTTTTAGTTTTTATAGTTTTGAACTGCTTCTGCATTTTATTTACTAGCAGACAACCGCTTCTAATGTCTTTCAACGTTGCCGATGCAAAGATTCGTATTCCTCATTTAATTATCGTAAAAAAATTAGGCCGAATAGTCACGAATTGGTACTCAGAAGTTTACTGTAGTTAAATAGTATATAATATGCATCAAATAAAAATTTTAATTGTTTTACTTGTATTTATAATTTCTGTATTAGAACGAATTTGCAGATTTGTTCCTTGGCAATTTCCTAATATATTCCATATTTTGTTCATACCCAGCTTTAGAAAGAGAAACGTTCTCAGTTATATAAGGATGTATAAAATCAGCTAGAACATTTCCGTTAACATTTCTAATTCTTAGTTTTTCATACTCGAAGAATGGGGATATGAAATTTGCTTATATTTGATATTTATGTTTCTGCCCAGTACCTAAACAAAAGTGATTTAGATTTAATCAAACGGAGGAAGTATATTTGAATTTTATTATTGCGGCAAATATATGAGAAATTTCGCCCATTAGTTCCAGCTTAGAAAACTCTTTTTAGATATTTAAAAGCTTGAATGGAATTTTCATTTAATTTATAATTGCTCATATTGGTCAAATGTTCGTTTCAGTCGAAATATCAATTTAAAATATTCTACTGAAATATGCTACTTCATATTTATCATTCTACAAACTGTATGAGAAAACTTGACAATACATTATACAGCTGGAAAATGACATTTAATGCTGAAAGATATTGTTTTGAGGAAATAATTTCGTTACAATTCTTATATTACTAATTACTAATATTTAGTATCTATAATATTGCTAGCCAAATTCATAATCTTTCAATATTTAGAAGTTCGTAAGGATTTTTCTGCTATTGAGAAAAGGAAGCACCATATTTTGTCTATAAAAAATATTGGTTTTAGATTTGTGTTCAAAAATATTACCTAGAAAAATATGAAAAAGTAATTCTTCTAATGTTCACAAAAATGCGTATATTCTCAGAGGCATGGATTTATTTGCTGTCGATTTCCCCGCAGTTATTTCTGTAAAATAATTTTAAAGGGTTCAAATATGAATTTATGTGTATCTGAATTTATCCTTTATATTCATTTGAAATTTTCAAGTTTTCGACTATCATCGTGAAATTATGACATTTTTCTAGTAAAAAAATATTAAGTAAATAAGTTATTATTTTAATTTTGATGTATTTCTGTTTTGGAACCCTAAATTTCTTAATTTCTTGAGCTGTGAAAAAAAATTCATAATTTTATTCTTCTATACAATTATTTCAAAAATATTCTATAATATAAACATCAAATAAAAATATGACATAAGAAAGCAGGATATTTTGGATCGCAGGTTTTTTTTAATATCATCCTGTTTTGTTTTATTTTTTCTATGTACGAGTAAGATTACTTAAAAATTGGTAAGTATTATCAAAAGAGATAACTGAAGAAAATGATCAAAAGAAAGAACTAGGTCTTTTACTTTCTAGATTATTCTCTTGAATGTTTCTTTTCACAAAATGGATTTTAGTTCCATGCACATTTTGCTGTAATAACCTTTCAAAATGTGACGTTCAGTAAGGAAGAAAAACTATCTTAGAGAATCCGGTCCAGTGTTTTGGGGATTTTGCTTTAGCTCTAAAATTTTCATATGCATTTAAAATAGAAAGATCTGGGTGAAGTTATGAATAGAGAAACGACTGTAATACTGAGAATATTCTTAAACCAACTTATTTATCTTGCAGGAATAAGTGATGATGATGCATCATATCCGTCTTCATCTTTGATGCATCATATTTGAATTATATTTCACTATTAAGTTTCTAGGATTAAAAATTTTATTAATAAATTTTGTTAGATTAAAAAATACAAATTTAATAATATATATTATAATCCAATAAACTTTGAAAAATGTAATCTGAAGCAATTTTCTTTAATTTATAAAATGCAATCCATGTCTATTCCCTGCCACTTTATTATTTTCTATTCAATGATTTCTTGAAATATGTGTTGTCAATGATGAGACTAAACAGGATATTTTGAATGCAGACTTTTAATTTTAATTTATTCTCCATTTTATATATTTTTATTTACTTTTATTTAATTGCTACAATAATAATACAGGGTTTGCTATTTTCTTTAAAACTGTAATATACTTATTGAGGTTAATAAAATGACATTAGATTTGAAAGAAATATTACTATGTGAAGCGAAATTATAGGCCATGGGGGAGACATTTTAGATAATAGAGATAATTTAATTTTCTGTATCATATCCACCTGATTAATTATTGCCTGTTGGATTTTCTACTGCTTATAACAAGTTTTGTGTGTAATATGTTCTGACGTCACAGTTTAATTCCATTTTCATACCATATTTTGGGACCTAAAAGAGAATGAAACGTAATAAAGAATTACAAATTTGCCTTTCGTATTTGTACTTTACATTTTTTATAACTGTTAAGGAATTTTCTTTTGTGGACAAGACACATATGCATGTATTATATATATTAGTCAAAAAGAACTATTAGAAATGCAATACATTTACTGAAATGGTGTTTCATTCATTGGATTGCATTGTTTGTTATTTAAAACTGTTTTTATAATTTGAAAAGGCAATTTTTTCCTTTGACTAAAGGTCACTGAAACGGAAATTACTACATTTGAATATCTTTTTCTTCCCACCAGAGTCTAAGGTATGAAGATGAAACGCTTCTAAAATGATGGTTTTCGCCCACCAAGAGGTTTCAGAATCGGTGAGGTTATTTTAACTCTTACCTTTAAAGCGATTTGTTTCCTAAGGGAAAGGTTTTACTCTCGCCAGTGATAAACTTAGAAATTAACATTAGATCTAATGAATGCTGTAGTGGAAATGGTATTCAAATTTTATCCTAAGTATTTTAATATTGGTCGAGTTGTAGCAGTCGTGTCTGGTTATTCCCATCCTCTCTCTCATTTTATAAAATTCTCATCAGGCAACACGCTTTGATTTTTGCGTATAAGAAAAATGCTCAGTGATATTTCGAATGATTGAATGAAAACAAAAAATGAAGACTTTTACTCTCCAGGAATTCAGTACGGCGGTCAGGTAATATTGCCTGTATTCATTTAAAATTTCTGAATATTTGTGGTTCTTTTTGATCGATGAGGGTCTTCCCATATGAAGAAATCGCATGCACGATCTGTTTTGAATAAAGGTTATTTTAAATGTTTGAGAGAGAAATCCAGGATATTAACCAGAGAATGCTACCCAATAGCGATTAAAGATTCCACTCCCTTTCCCTGCTCTCGGTAGCTCTCTGTCGATTTCCACTACGTTTTAAGTGTCCATTTGCAAGGCAAAACCAATATATTCGAATCTAATCTACATTCTCCGAAACTATGACTCAATACTTCTTGCCCTAGTTTGACTTCCCAACCGATACTTGAGAAAGGATAGTTGCCAAAGTTTCGGAGTCGTTATTTTCTGATTTCTAGAAAATAACTCTTCTATTTGAAAAACATATCTCAGTCAAATATCCTGTTACTATGCGAATTGCTGATGCGTGGCTGGATCAGTAAGGGAAAATATTAATATTTCATAGAATTATTTATGAAAATTTAGTTTTAGTTATGTGTGCCGATAATTATACAGCTAAGATTACAAATGCAAGTCTGTACACAATTGATGAAAGAATAAATTTCAAATTTTAGGATGAAGGCAAGAATGCAAAGAAACATGTCGGAAGCAAAAATATACACGCATTCAAACAAAAAATAAAGCTAAAATGCTCACATACAAACAAAAATAACAGTAAATGATATAATACAATTGAAGAAGCAGTATCACATAAAAATAAATTATTTAAAATGCAAAAACAAAAACCTCTAAGTATATATGCGAATATATATACAAGCAAAAGCTCAGAAATGAAGTCTAAATAATACGAGGGAAAATACCATCAATGTATGTACGAGATGAAATGGAAAATGATTTACTCTGTAGAAAGGTAAATAAATAAAGAGGCAAAACAATAATTTGTAGGATACATAATTTAACATTTAGATGCATAGATAAACAGTACTGTCCAAGAATATACAGTTATGTGCAAATTAATTGGAATAAACATAAAAAGGTTCACCTAGTTGCTTAGTTAGTATAGGTTAACTTACATGCATGATACAACAATCTAGTAGTAAATATATCGTCCTCTAGCTTTAATGAGATTATGTATGCGTTTTAGCATAGATTCCATTAATTTATAAGATATGTTTTTGATATCATCAATATGTAACGAAACTTTTATGACATTCTCAATAGTATTTATTTTAGTGTAACTGCCCATTTTATTCCCACGTTCCTTCCCAACACTCAAGAAATTTTTGATGAGATTTATATTTCTAGGTTTACCAGACCAATCGTAATATGTTTATATCTTTTCTTCAAAATTTTTTACCAGGTTCGAATTGAAGTATGGAGCAAAAATTTGTTGAAAGACACCAACACCACCAGAAACGTTTATATTAGAGGCCCAATTTTTTCTTTAAATACTGACATGCATTTTTTAGTGTTCACCATACCTTCAACTGATACTAAACTTACAGGGTCTCCAGATGTAAAATAATTCCAAAATGTCTGCTTCTGAGAGGGCTAAACTATTTGATTAAGATGTTCTCTGATGGTTTTCCAGCATTTCGTCAGACAAATGTTGATAGCATCAATTGCACAAAAAATGTTTTGTCACCAAATACAAACTTCTTCAAGTCTTTATCAGCTCAAGATTAATATATCCTGGCCAAATACAAACATTTTCTCTTCATTACAAGCGTTAACAGCTGTTTTTGATTGGTTATCTCGCCCATCTCCCTGCTTCAATAAGCCTTCATCATATGATACCTTCATCATATTCATTGATGAATCAACACTCACACCAAAAGCTAATTACTAATTAATGTTTTAAAAGGATACATGGTATTATATACATGTTACTATACTAGGAATTCGTCTGTTCGAATTGTTTTTTTTTTGTTTATATCCATTTATACTTTTTTTGTTTTGGAGAAACCGTTCCAGACTTAACTTGCTGATTAATTACCCTAGAAATACTAGATTTTAGAACTCCAACTGCTGCAATAGAACTTTTAATGTCATTGAAATAGGCTGACTGTGGGTAGAAATTCTAGTATTTTCCCTGGGAATGATATACATTTTTAACATGCATTAGAACAAGACAATCCCCACAATCGACTTCTTCTTGCAGCATCTGGAACACAATTGATTGAAAAATGCTCTATATGTGTTGATTTCATGGTCTAACCAGTTTAGATTAGTTAAGAACAACACTTTTTCCTAAGAGTTTCCAGTTGAAGGCAGTAAATTCCCTAGAAATGAAGAAATTTATTTTAAAAAATTAATTTGTTCCAATTAATTTGTACAATTTTATAATTGGGGAAATTATTTTACTGAATAAAGGGATCCTTCTTTTCAATTAAATTTGCCCTAAGACAATCATAATATTTTAAGACATCAGGAACATCGGTTTTGGTCAAGATAAATTGAAAATAAGATGTACTAATTTAATTAGCCTCATCCATCAACATATTTACACAAACAGACATCCATTCCATAGACCAAAAAATAAATATTTCACCTTCGACCATGAAAATACGAATGGAATGATATACGAATTCCAGGATCTCTAAAGAGGAGACGTGGTTCGTCTAACTGTATTACCAGGAAATGTCTAATTCCCCTTCCCTGAAATCAGCTTTAGATTAGACAACTCCGGAAAGAGTATCTAATTACTAAACCTGATTAATTCTTTCCATTGAAAATGCAATTTTGTTAGACATTTGGGGCTGCTGTCAATATGAGAGGGCAAGCCATTCAGTTCATCTACGTTTTACTGCTAAGCACTGATTTGTAAAATGACCATTCGAAAAGTCGACTTTAGTTAGAAGAATATCGATGAAATAGTGGCGTTGACAGACATTTTATGTATTTATCAAGCATACGTTAAAAATAATTTGGGATGAAGCCAAATTTTTGAAATCGATTAATAAATCTTAAGAATTATATTCCTGAATTGTATATTTCCTTCAATTGAAGTACACGAAAAAGATAAAAATGAATATAGGTACTCTTGAGTGTATTCGTTTAATGTTCAATAATTCGAGTAAAAGTGCATTGAAAACCTATCTGTGAAAAACTACTGATGAATTTGTTTAAATCCAAAGATTCCAAATGATTTTAAGTTATTCGTTACATAAAAAAAATGTTATCTTGGCTGTTTGAATAGGACAATAATTAAGATAATGGCCATGGTAATCAGATTATGTTCTAATGCGTGTTATTGTATAACGGAACAAAACTAATATTGCATTTTTCATACTGTACAAAGATTTCTGCTGGATAATTAGCAGTCAGAAATAATTTAATTAGGAGAATTATTTACATTTTGCATCTACTTTTACAGTAATAATATTAGAAAGAATTACATTGAATTAAATTATTTTATTAGCTATTTAATTATTAGAAGAAACAATGTTTCAGTATTATTCTATATCCTTATACACATATATTTTAAAAGCGAGGGCTAGTTCTTTCATTTAAGCGATTTCTGATGATTAAAGTATTTGAAGAAAAATGTAATATTTCGTAATCGATTTAGTTAAAGATGAAATACAAGATTTTTCGTAAATAATTTTTGACTATATGAATCTTTTTAATATTAATGTTCACATTTTGGAAAAAAAAAACTACTTGAAGATATTTTTCAGCACTGTTACATTCTTAATGTACTCAATACTCCTTAGTAGCATCAATAATATATAGATAAGTTTAATGAGTTAAGTATAAATAAGATGAAAAAAACTTAACACTTTTTTAAAATCAAACAAAAATAATACTTAAAAATATATTATATTATTATCGTTTAATTATCGGGCTTCCAATGTGCAGGTTAAAAAATTTAAATATCAACTATAATTCTATGCTTTCTAATCATAAAGTAAATTTTCTGTAATTGTTTGCAATGGATGATTAGTTTAATAAAATTATTCTTTTGTTATTTTAGATTTAACACTTTAGCGTTTAGCAATTATCAGATCACTTTTCTATCAAAATTACTTAAAATCGGAGAAAATGATCGAAACTTTAAACTTGTAAATAAATATATTTTACCATACCAGTTCAAAATGAAAGAAAATTTCTCGGAAACCTTTGTCAAATTTAAATATTTTAATTAAATTTTGGGCAATTTAAATTATATTTGTACAATACCAAATACTTCAATAATTATAAGCAAAAATTTTCTGATGAGGTTCAAAAAGATTCAACTATTTTTGTCATGCTATTTGCAAATAAAACAAAAACTTATGAGAACTTGATTTTAAGATCAAGAAAAAGGTTAACATTAATAAAATTGAAATATCTTTAATGAGCCAGACCTTCAAAGTAAATACGTGGAAATATCATATTAGAAGCTATCTATATTAAATCCTTTGCAATTTTAAATTATTTATATTAGAAAATGTCATGCATAAAGCTTTTATTAAATAAATAAACTTTATTTTCATGTCTTATAATCAAGAAACTTATGCTGAACTGAAAAAAAACTACTTCATGAAAATCGAAATTTCAAAATTTAACTTCTTCCTATTGCATTTAATTCTTTAAAATAACATTCTTTTGATATAAGTGGCATTAATTGTTTATTGGTTAAATAAATGTTTGTGAATTCCCTACCATTTCATATCCCGATTTGTATTTAAGTCATGCATATAATGACAAGTCTGCTTCGGTTGTTAATCGTACCTCTTCGTATATCTGCTTATTAATGAAAAGGCTGTCATCAAGTTTCCATTTGTATTTAATAGACATAAATAGCAATGCACTGTCCGATTCTGGGGTTCTAGTCGTTTTCACTCAAGTCACATGTGCTCTGTACCTTAGTTTTCCCATGATAAAAATGAATGGGAATTGCTTATTTTTAAATTACTTTCTTTCAACAGATTTCAGAACTACAACAATTCAGATTCCACCGGCTAAGTGGTGAAGTATATTTAGATTTTGAAATCAATTGATTTAGTTTTGAGAAATATATGAATATTAATTCTAGCTTGGATATTCATTTTAGGGATTTAGGAGCATGAACGGCATTTACTTCTAAATTAAAATTTCTCTTGCCTGTCAAATGTTCGAAAAATCAATTAAAACTATGCCATGCATTCAAACGATGTTAATTTCTCACAAATTGTACATCAAAACACGTGGGAGACGTTTGCTATGAATTCTACAATTAAATAAATGTCATGTGCCGCCTAAACGCTTTGCTTGGAGTGAATTGCTTCACTTAACAATTTATTTACTAAGTAAAATATTTAGTATTAAAATTGGTGTACATTGTGTTAAAGTTTAATAAAGGTATCTACGACAAATTTGCTCTTGTATAACAATAACTTGGATGCACTGAATGATTAAGATAAATTAAAAAGCAAAATGATGTGTTTCAGTTTTAAAAAAAATTCATGGTTTGAAAATATTTCATTAAATTGCTGTCTTTTGCAAATATTTTTATTTTCCATATGTAATCCAAACAAAGTCCATATTTTTCAAATGTATTTTTTTATAATTTAATATCTATTATAATTAAATGGGTAGTAATTAAATGATTTATTCCAAAGGAAACTTAATTGTAATTTATAAAGTAGAGGTGGAACTTTGTCGAAACGAATGCCTGAAAATATAATTCATGTTTTGTATATGTGAAGTCAAAGTTATGTTGATTGTTTCATAAAATAAGTAATAATTTTCAAAGATCTAAAATATCTATGGCTTTATTATTAGGTCATAAATTTAATATTTTTAATAAACTTCAAATGATAAAACACACTTATTTTTGCCCCAAAATTGTCCATTTATTTTTGCCCTACGTATTTTTATGTCAACACAAAATCAAAATTTGTCATACTAAAAAAAGGATGTTTTATCTTCTAGTCGGCTTTAAAATTAGAATTTTTTTCTCTCCTTTTAAAAAATTTTTAATATAAAATTTTGAAAAATAGTACTTAGACAATAGAAAATGAAATATCAATTATCAATCAATTTTAAACAAATAATCTTTGATATTAAAAAAGTCAAAAAAAGTATCAAATTCGAATCGAAGTTTCAAATGCTTATTCAGCTTTAGGACAGAAATATTGATTCTTTTATTGCCAATTTGGAAATGGATAGCTATGTAGGATATGAATTATGTCATTCTATGCCACAGTTACGTCTTCAAATGCCTCATATTCTAAATTTGGAAAATAATTAAATCCAAATGTCATTGTCCGTATCTAAATACATTTTTGGATGTAATAAGATTTTTTTACCTATGGGATTGTCCAAACATATATGTGTGCTATTTATTAGATGAACTAATAAAATTTCCTCATTATTTGCAAATGCATTTTCGAATCGTTTTATTATTTTCTGGTCAAGATGTATTTACTTTCAAAATAAATGATTCAGTCATTCTTAAAACTTGATTGATAATTTTATGAATTTTTGTCACTTTATTTAATTTTTTGTCACTTTATTAATTTTATAATTGAATTGTCTAGATTTGTCTGAATTTACATCAATGTTAGCAAATAAAAATATACATTTTACAGCAATTTATTTTATTTTAAATGATTTTTAAGCAGTATTTAATCAGAAAACACTCTAGGACGCTTTAAAATGAACTTTTTTCAGACTAATGATATCAAATTTATGTAGTCTGCTAAAATTATTTTTGGTCAATGCAATTAATCTGTATAATGAATCGGTTAAAAATTGTCTCAAAACAGTCCAAGTGTTGATTTATAAAAAAGGAACGTTAATAAAATTAAACTATACTACATGATGAATATCTAGCTGAGAGAAATATTACTGTATTATGAAATTATAATTATTTAAAAATAGATTTTTAGGGAGTAAAAATTACTAAATAGATATCGTAATTGATAAAATAACAAAATCAACCAAAAACACTTTCTTATTTCTATTATGTTTCTTCAAAATAAATTAGTAATTATGTTAAAATTTTGTTGAAGTTAAGTTAATGATTATTTAGAAAATGGAAAATCTTGTTTCTAATATAAAGGACGAAAATTAATACTTTTTAAAGTGAAAATTGCAATTAAATTAAAACAAATTTTTATTTAAACAAAAGATACCCATCCAGGAAATTTAATTAAGTTTTGTTATTTTCTATTTTATAAAAAAAAAAGAGAGAAAAAAAGAACTCGGAAAATCAACTCGGTGTTCTACAATTGCAGCTTTATATTTTAACTTACTTTCATTATTTCAATAGAAAGAAAATTTTTATTAAATAAATTTTTAAAATTGCAATTTTGAGCAATATTGTGAATTTCGAGCGATATTTTCATATGACAGAAAATGAAGGTCACTTTGGTTACTTTTGTTGTTCAATAATATCAATATTTTTTAGTCATGGTATAATGTTGACATTCATGTCAATTACAATAATATTACGCATATTTTTGCCACAAGAAACAAGAGCTTCGATTTATAATGAAAAAATATACAATATTTTTGAATTTATAGCGATATAAATCTCTTATCAACTATGTTTCTAGGAAAAAATAAAATTGATTGCAAATTGAGTTTACTCCAGGACATAATTTAATGTTCCATCGCTAAAAATAATTTAAAAAAACATGTTTGATATCTACATCACAATAGCAATATTAAAGGAAAATGTGCCTATATGTTTAATGCTTTCCGAGATAGAACGATTGATTGTCTTTTGTATATATATATACAATATATATATATATATATATATATATATATATATATATATATATCCTTAGCAATTCATTCCTATCAATATACTAATAAGTTCCTCCAACGGTACTGTTAAATGGTCGTGAATAGACTTATTTTATACATTAATGTGTTAGTTCCTGCAGTCAGTTTGAATTGCTATGCATTTAAATTTTATCTCTTAAATAATCTCAATTTTGTAACCAAAATTTTTCTTTTATACTACGTTTGAGCACCAGCCTATTAAAAGAATCAACGTAATTAACATTTTACTGAAATAATTCCAGAAAATCACTGTTGTAGCTTTAATGAGAAGAAGCAATTTTCAAAATGGAGTGTATAGAGATGAATACTGACTAAGCAATGACTTTAAATCAGTTACTTCTCTGCTAAAACAGCAGACAATCATAAATCACAATGTATATTGTAATAAAAACAATCACATTTTCTGGCAGAAAAGGAACGTTTTTTTCCATGGAATAATTATACGTATGTTTCGATCTTTTTATTGTAAGTCGAAAGTGAAGAATATCTTGAAAATTCATTTACGAGTTTATCAATCACTTTCAGTATTATCGCTTTCGTCCAAAATGCAATTGTAAGTTGCACACCAGGAATAGATTAATAATTTCCTCTCGTCTTCAGATCGGAATTATTGAGTGCAATGGCCATCACTGAAATGAAAAGATCGTATCAGAAATCGATTCTAGGTAATACGTTGGCTAATCTGAATTGGCTAATGCTCTTCATAAAAGCCTCAAGGGTCTCATAGAATTTCATATTCTAGAGAAAGGATTAATCCAATTTTCCATTTAGTTACTCATTCAGGGATTTTCAAATCTAAGGACAATTGAAAAAAAAAAACCTGTGTGTTTTTGAGGTTATTTTATGATGGATTTATTTCGTCAAAATAAGGTAGAAAGGAAAGATGATTGGAGATATATACATTTAAAAATAAAGTAAAAAAGAATTACTCCTGAAACTAAATTAAATTTTGTATTAAAATAAAATGATACGATCAGAAACGACACAAGATTCACATATAGGTGAGAAAAAAATTGAACTAAAAAGGGCTTAATAAAGCAGAAATTACGTACAAGGAAAGACGAATAATTCTGGAAATACTTTTAACATTTCGAATTTCACCTTTTAATCAATTTGAATCGTCGTAAAGAGGCATTTTCAGGACACTGAAACGAACAATAGTTAATGTTAGTGTATACAAACTATCCATTGAGAAACAAAAAATAACGAGATGAATAATAATGAGACGAAAATATAACGCAGCGAAAAGAAATTGCGAAAAAAAGATAATTTCTACTGGTGCAATTCAATTTATTTTAAAGGTTATATTTTAACATATAGATTCTGAAAAAAAAGTTTTTTGATATGCAATGTGCAGAAAATAAAGGCTGATGGAATGCTTTCAAACAATATGCAAATATATAAATAAAAACAATATAACCCCAAAAAGGCCAATGCAATACTTGTTAGCTGTATATTTACGAATTAGCCTTACAAAAACAAAGCCGAAATTGAAACTCGAGGAATAAAGATGAAAAATAAGTGCAATGGTGGGAAAAGAAATTAACAAGACCATTTCCCTTAATCAAATCATATCCCTTTGAAAAATAATCGTTCGAAATATAATAATATATATATTGTGCAAGAATATATTCCTGATCTATAAATATGAAAAAAATGCTGATACATTGTTTGCAAACGGTATATGAACTAAACATTATAAGTAAAAATAAAATACAAATTGAAATTAGAGAAAGAATAATGAAGTCGAATGATAATGGTAGAAAAATAAAAGCGTGGAATTACTTCCGTTTGTTCAATCGCATTTATTTTAAAATATTATTTTGAAAATGTTTATAGCATATGCATTTTGTTAAAGGATTTATTACCTGATATGTAGAGTATACAAATTAAACTTGATATAATGTTCGAAAGCTACATGTATAGAAACCAGGCATAGGAAACAAAAATAAAATTGAAATTGGAATTTGAGGAAGAATAATGAAACAGAAATGTAATGATGGGAAAAGAAAATAACATCGAAGTGGAAAAAAAAATGAAAAGACAGTAAATAAAAAGACGAAGAGAAGAAAAATCTTGCATTCGTTGGTTTTATTTCAAAGTTATTTTAATTTATTCAACCGGAGACCCATATTACAAGTCAAAAATGAAAAACTCAAAAATCTATTTTCTTTCCGTTGAAGTCAAAGCAGTTTCCGTTCATTACTCAAAAAAAATATTAAACATCCACGGTAGAACGCCGAAAGATGAGTTATTGTAGAATTCATTAAGCATGTTTCTGTGACATCCCCTGAAAGGAACATGAATGTATAATTCATGAAGTTCGGTTTTGCATTTTGTCTTTATACTTCCTTATTGCTTTCATTCTTTTTTTTGCATAATAACTCTTTTGATTTGACGTCGAAAACAAAACACATGACAGTTTGAATAACTGTGAGGCTTTTCGTGCTATTCTTATTTTTCGATATTTGACGGCGATAGCCGGTGATGATTTCGCGATAATTCATTTTCTTTCTTCTTTGTTTTCGTTTCCTTTAATTTCCTTTTCTCAGGAAATTTTTATTTTTCGATTGTATTTCAAATATTATCAGTAATGTTACATATAAAGATAGTTTATATAACATAGAATTGATTTGAATGTAATGGTACTCCAAATTAACGAATATTGCTTTGAATAACTGTGATTAATGATTAATTTTATTAATGATTTACCATAATAATATAAATATAAATAGATAAAATAATTGGAATGCGAGAAACATTTAATTACATTTGAAAAATATTTATTTGAATCTTATCTAGATATATGAATTTCCTCTCCACTGCCACAGACATGGAATTAAAAATTACTCTTATATAATCTTTCTGCCTTTTGTAAACAGCATTGAGATTTATTTTGGGAAGAAAATTTATTATGGAAATCCAGTTGTTACCAAAAATATTTAAAAAGTTAAATTTAATGTTGGAAAGGGGATCTTAAACTTTTAATTAGTATTTTCTTCAGTTAGATATTACGGAATTACATTAATATTAATAATTCTGAGAAATTAACAAACACAAAAGAATACAACTCTTTAAATGTTATTTTAAGAATGTTCATTATTTAAGTGAAAAGAAATTTCAGAGACATGGAGCCAATGACTCCATAAACAACAATAAAAACAATTGAAAAAGAATAATTCGGTTATACATAGAAATTCATACCATAAAATTTGCGAATATACTTGATAGTACCACTAGTAACCACTTAGGAGATCATTGTATTCCACAGATAAATGCCACGTGATAATCAGAGCTAACGAACAATGCGGAGTTATTTTGACTCCCTTCTCCATTCACGGACTAATAATTCAACGATAACTTGCTTTGAAAAGAATAAAAAAGCACTATACCTATTTAAATTCCATTGAATCTCAAATTGTTATTAAGCAATTTTTATATATGTGTCATTTAAAATTGGCAGATAATGAATGCAAGTCTTATAATGCAATAAAAATTTCAACTTTAATTTTAAATAATTATTTTACATTAAATGTTTATTATTTCAATATTTATATTTATTATGTATTATTGATAAAATACTAAAATCAAATCAAATTTAGCCAGATTGTTATTACAAAATTTGAAACTAAATATACTTTTATTTTCTTTTTATAAATGTAAAGAATTTAATTTTTTTTAAAAACGTGTTCAAAGATAATTTTATTGAAACCAATGAATGGATTTACATTTCTTATTCTGAATTTAATCTTTCTATGGAGATTAACCAGAACATTTTACACATTTCACTAGCAGAATTAAATTTTCTTTTCTTCTCATTATTACTTAATTTTTATTTTTGGTGATTACATGAGAAGAAAGTAAAATTTAAAACTCGAAAGAAAATTCTTATCAGTAATAGAATTTGTATATTCTCATAAATACGTCGTAAATTTTCATTCGCCTTAAAGACGAGAATAATAAATTAGATTTAGAATAAATGGTATTTTACATATTCAATAACTAAGCCATTACATACTTTGTAATCTGGTCCCAACCCAAAGTAAAAATATTATTTGATGAATGAAGTGTAACATCAGGTCATTTCAGAAGTTCATGGTCGAATTCATTAATTGTGTCATAATGTTCTTTATAGAGTAATGATGATGCATTGTTCGGCCGTTTTCGTCGCAATTGAAAGATAAAAGTAACTTGTATTTATACTAACAGTGTTGAATACTGATTAAGTAGTCGAATTTTGTGTGAGAGAAATTTTTGAAAGGGGAACAGGAAAAGGTTATTTTTGACATATTAATGAATTTTGGAGAGTAGTAAATACTGTAACTGTATAAAAAAATAATACATTTTGAAGGCTTATTTAGACTTTATTTTTGCACTTTGGACTGTGAAAAGAAGGGTACGGTAGATTTCTGAATAAAGACTAAAAGATCAACCATTATTGGAAGGACCTTATGTTGATGGTGGTTTGTGAGTGATTCAGTTGAACAGAACCATAAAATGCCAAATTAGGAAAATACCGAGAAGCTGAATAAGGATAATCTTTCCTCAGAAAGATATCCTACAGCAAATAAGGTATTATTAGAGGAACTTCCATTCACCAAAGCAAATACTGCCGTATCGCATTACCGGGAAAAATTTTTTTTTACTATCCCTACGTCAAAAAATGCATAAAACGCTCATGATGATTTGATTTTTATTTCACTTCAGGCAGAAAAGAACATAAAATGAAATGAAAATACCAGATAACTATCGTTTAAATTGCATCATTGGCTTTGTAATACGCGAAAGGTTATGATTTTACATGAAAATTATTAAATCAAAACAGGCATGTTGTTGAAGCATTAGAATAACTAAGACGAGCAAAATATGACTTGATGCAAAAACCCTTGCAGCAAAACCTTTGAATCTATAAATAAAGGGATAGTAGGGACCTTCACCTAAAAATAACCATACAATAAACGAAGCTATCAGTTTGCATCACATAGTTACATTTGCAAAATTAAACCGTATCAGAGTACTTGCAAATCAAATTTCTAATGCTCATATCATGGGATTTTGTACAGTAATAAAGCCTTTGGGGTAGGAAAGGGCTTCGTCTGTCCAAAATGTTTTCCTTAAGCATTCATTGCACGCTTTTATGCTAGTACGAAATGCTAAAGCGAAAGTGCATATTACTGGCATATCAGCAGAAATCAGCACCTGGATAGGAATAATTATGTATGGATAGAAAGCAAGTTATCGCATAGAATTTTATAGACTGTGCTCACAGGCATGTCGGACAATTACTAGTGCACTGAATATTTGCAAGCCATTGCGCATCCCATCATAATGGTGGCCACATCTTTCAGAAAAAGCAATTGATTTCCTCTTTCTGGCGGATTTCATTTCAAAGAGTTTGTCTCTTTGAACTTCTTATTCATTTTCTTTAGATCCTTGGCACACCCTGGAAGACAGATTTTCTTATATCCTTTTAATGATAGTAAACTTTCTTTAAACTTGCTAGCACAAAGTCGTCGTTCTTATGAAAGAGCTTCACAAACTGAGTGCCACTCTTTAATGAGCCATAGGAGTAGAGCTTCTTCCCCGTGATATATGGGTCCCAAATTCGATTCCTGGCCAGGCATGGTTGCTCTATCTATGAGGTGTGTGAATGTTCACCCCTGTAAACAGGGGCTGTGTAAGCGAATGTGATTCATGAAGAAGCCAAGTCGCACTCTTGGCCCCTGTTACCTCTATTGATGAAGCGAGAGTCTCTCACTCGGGTTAAAACGTTGACAGATAACTGTCAGGAGGCTTGTAAAGGCCATAAGTCACAACAAGAAACTTCTATTAAAGAATTTACTAGTAAACTATTCAATAGATCCATTAGAAATTACTAGACGCAATAAAACTATATAGAATTTACTAGAGAACAATTCCAACTAAGCTTGATGACATCTTACATATAAATTTTTTAGTGAAATAAAAAATCTCTATGCATTGTAGAATACTGTTCAAAATTATTTAAATGGAATTTTCTGTTAAGTCTTGCTTGCCTAAGTTTATGTAAAGTGTTCAAGGAAATAAATTTAAATTAGAAGATTCGTCACTATCTCTACAATTCTGTGTAGCATCACCCTATTTATCAAATTTACCATTATTTAATGAATTCCTATTCGTTTCATTTAACTCATCTCTGCACGAATTATGAGTATGTTATGTCTGTCTACATTATTTATTACATCCAGTTAGTTGGTATTTGCTTATCAATGAAAACAGCCAGTCTCTGAGCTTGACCTTGCATTTAATAGACTTTACTAACAAGGTCCAATGCCGTAATAGCAAACTCTGGCTTTCGGTGGATTCTCGTCAACATGAATAGTGTCCGTGCTTCGACTCCCCTGATGGAACGTAATGGGATTTGCCCATGTCAAGTGTAGGTGCTTTCGTCCGAGCTCCAAACTGTAGTAATTCAGATTCAGCTTAACTATAGATGTTCATTTGGGCTTTGATTTCTATCTGCCATGTTATGAGAAACGCATGTCCATTAGTGCTAGCTTAGAATATTCTGTTGGGAAGGTTAGAGGCGTAAGCTTAATTTATATCTAAATTAGAATTGCTCGGATTTGTTAGATACTCGTATAAGGCAGAGAATGGATTAGTAATGCCATATGTATTGAAATGATGAATTAATTTCTTATATATTTTCTTCTATATTGCTTTGTAGGTGAGTGAGAGATTAATTTGGGGGTTATAGCTAGGGAAGTGAAATAAAATATGTTAAAATTTTATACTTAACTGTTTAATGATTGCAATAGTGATAGTATGCCTTTTGTTAATGCTTTTAAATAATAATATCTTTTGTAAACATTTTGATGATATGTATTAAAAGATTTGATTTCATAAGATAATTGATTGTTTGATTAGATAAAGTCATTTTACTATTCAAAATCCCAAATATAAAATTGAGTTAATTTTTCCCATTTATCTACAAAAATAAATTTTGAGGATATGCCCATATTTTTATTGTATAAAATTGGTTATTTTACATATATTTATAAAAAAATTCAGTATAATTTTATAATAATTGATTTATGTTATGTAACGAAAAAACACTAAATTCAGAATAATAATGCATTATTTAAGATTAGATTTTAAAAAGACCTAAAATTGATAAATGACTTGTAGTAATTTAAAGCTAGTCATCCCATTAAAAGGCACAACGTTTAAGAATTTAGCAGTTGGATTATATGAGTAGAATAAATTTTGGTGTTGTTGAGAAAACTTAAGAAGAATGTTACAATACTTCTGAGAAAATGTAAAAAATCTATTTACTGGAAAATTACGCTGCCCATATAGTAATTCTACTATTTGATTAATACGATATAAAATATTTATGTATGAAAGTTTAAAAGAAAAGTCATTATTCCCTGTAGAAGAGAAAACTGAAACAATAGATTAGTTCATATAGCCCTTATTCTGAATTGGGTTCTGTATCTGAAACACTAATACAGATTTATTATCATTCCATGAATTATTATCCGCTTAGACTTACATTTTTATTAACACTACATAAGAGAACTACATATTTTTGTACAACCTAATACATGTTATTCCAATATTTACAGTTTACTATAAAAATTTAAAAGAATAATTCTATAATATCTACAAATAGACTTAATAAGTAAATCATAATACTATAAATTACAACTTCTAAGCTTCGGTTGTTTGTGAAACTATTTACTAGTTTTTTTATTAATGTGATTTGCCCGTTAAATATAATTTCTAAATAACCATTTGATTTACTGATTAATGGTTTTCGTAAAGAAATCAGCTATGTTAAAATTTAATGTAGTTTAAAAACTATTAACAAAATTTTATTTAAAACCTAAGAAAGAGAGATAAGTTGAAATTAAGATGAACTAGGTACAATATATGAGGAAAGCTTTTCTTGAAGAAGTGTCACAAACTTTGCATTTTGTCAAAGAATCAGCGATAAGAGTGAACAATATCGTCCTATTATGATCTACAGAATTGTTTCTTTTGGTCTTTGACACCACATGAATTTTATGATGATTATTTCACGTAATAAATTGACAGTCCTTTTTCAGTGCTGAATCAGTCCCCATAAGTGAATCAGGTATAGGTTTTCGGAGCTTTGGAATCTTTATCTATTACATTTTTTGCCTTCAAAATATTTTCAAAAAGGTAGAAAGCTTTGAGTTTGTTGCATCTGTAGGCATTGAAGAAGAATTGATCAGATGCATCGTAGTTGATGTTCCAGAAAATATCCAATGCAATCCTAGAATCTTAGAAATTTTTCCAGTTTCCCTGCACCGAATATGAGAGCTCTGTAAAGGATGCAAGTAAAGACTTACAACTAGAAAACAACCGTTGATACTTTTATTTAAGAAACCTTTCTTATTTTTAACCAGGTATCTTTCTTTGCATTAATAACTCGCATAAAATCTGTGAATTATGTCTTTTAATTTCTAGTATTTTCTGCGCGTACTTTTGAGCATAGATGTGATTTCTGATTTGACTAGGTGCATTTTATTTCAGTGACAATTTTTAAAAAAAAGTTTTTACTAAGAAACCTTGTGAATCAACACTATGACATTGAATCAATAAAAAATTCTTAATCAAATACCGGGAAATGCAAATATGATTTTTTTACAAGGTCAATTTGATTTTAAACTTTTTCTAATCTCAAGACCAAACAAAAAAATTCTAAATTAATTTCCTTATTAAGTCACAATTACTCAATAATAATAATATAGTACTTTTTATCGAAATAATACATATGAGACATGTTCGATTTTGTGGAAATAATGATAAGTTATGTGCCTTTATAATTAAATTGATATTTCTTAATAAATAAAATATGACAAAAGAAAAAAATCCTTTTTTTTTCTTTACTCTTTGGAGAAGGAAATATACCTTTTACAATAACAATAAAAAATCTTGATTTTGTTTTCTTAATATTAAAATGTGGGTGCATATTTAGCTATTCAACTTAAAATTCAAAATTAGAAAAGATGCAAAAATGTCAACAATATTTTTTTCTTGTGTGCATTTATTTTAAACCTCTTAGATCAGAATACAGGTAGAAAGTAAGAAATTCGTCGGGTATTCCATTAGGTAATAAAAAGAATGGATACTCTGAAAACCTTTATGTGACTTGTCAAGACAGATTACTGGTAAGAGGAGAAAGTCACTTTGAACTAAACTTCATATTTTTGATTACTTACTTGTATGCTCCTGAGTATTAGTAAAAGTTCATAATTTTGCGCTTTCTGTCATACTTTCTAAAACGTGACGGTCGAAAAAAGAAAAATTATATAAGAGATGCTCGATGTTTCTCATTCTTTTAATTATTGAGAGATTCATAGCCGTTTTGCGTCGGCAGTACAATATTAATATAATAATCGACTGAAATAGAGAGTAAAACGTAATTTTGTCTTTTCAATATTTAAGATAATTTTGAATAAAATTTATTTCAAATCGTTTTACATAAAAAAAAATCCTTACAAATATATAAATATATATTCGTAGTATATTTATTTTCTTTGCCGATATTCAAAAGAACATCAAAAATGTAGTTCCAACAAGAAATGGATATCAACTGAAGACAAAAATAAAATTAATAAACAATATTAATTTTATTAATTAAATTATTTTGATGAATTAAGATCTTTTCCTAATGTTTTTTCGCCTTAAACTCACTAAAGATTCAAAAATGAAATTGAAAAAATAAAGGCAAAATAATGCGTTAATAAAGGATGAATATTGCAAAATCTATACTGCAATTTACTTAACCTTTACTAATATTTTTCAATACAATTTTAGATCGAATAATTATCTTCTATGTGTTTCATTTATAAAAATTATCACGATTTATCAATGATAAATTTTATCGCGTTTCGATAAATGATTTTATATGCATTGCTGATAATTAAAGTGACTAGGAGAAACAATCCGTTATATAACTAATTTAGGAAAATCCTGATGAGAGCAAATACATAAATCCATAGTAGAATAGGAAGAAAACGAAGTTTCTTAAAATTCTTGGTTTCTTTGGCTATTTCCAAAAATCGAAGATATTACGAATGTATTATAACGCTTTTAGCTTCAAATATTTGAGCAAAATTTTATGTTAGAATGAATGCGCATTTCAAATTTTTTTAAATATATCATTATTAAGCCATATTGAGGAGAAAATAGAATTTTTGAGATATCATAGCAAAAATCTAATATATTTTAACAACCTAATTTTTCTATCTAATCCATGATAGTGTCTTGTAGTTGTTAATTGTTGCACTTTACAAGCCCGCTGACCGAAAATTGTCAGCGATTTATGCCTAAATTAGCGTCCCTTGTTTTCAGTAGCACCGGCTAGGGCGACGTAGCTACTTCATGCTTCCCATTCGCTTGCACAAACCCTTTTTACAGGAGGACACATCTATACTACCCACAAACAGAACACAGAATAACAATCATGCCCTAACCGGGACACCCAAATCACGGGGAAGACACGCTACCCCTACTGTCCGAGATAATGTTGGTCAGGAATTGTTAAAAACTCTTACATCACTGTAACATTGTTTTGCATTTACTATTAATATTTTCATCAATGGGAAAACACAGCAATCGCAATTTTACAAATTGATTTTTAATGATGATGTGGACTAACTTTGAACGAGATTTTTTTTTCTCTCTTGTTGACAGAATATCTAAGATGCAGTTGCATTTCATTTGCTTTGTAAAAGATTAGTTAAGTTTTCCGATTAATTAACCTTTCTCTACCTATCAAATTGAAACCAAGATTTCAATCAAGGGTGTTTCGTTGAATCATTCGTGGGAGTCAGGTTTTAAAAATTCAAACAACTAGAATTAGATATGTATTTGTTTATGGGAAATTACGTAATTCAGCCTCACAAATTATAAGAATAAGACCTTTTATATTCGTGAGAATTTATGCTAATTTGCTTGAAGGGATAGAAGTTCGTATTATTAAAATGTGAGAAACGTATATCTTTTTGATGAAAAGAGATTTGTGTGGTAAATGGGTCGAACATTTGTTGGGTATATGCAATACAAGATATTGCTTGAAGAAGAGTTATTCGGGACACTTATTTGAAATAAAACTGAACGAAAAAATTAAGCTTTTTAGTGTTACTCTTTCTCTACTTGAAATATATCAATGGCTAAAAATAAAATTTGTTTCCAACATTTCTTTAAATTTTTTTTAGGAAAATGATAAAGATGTTAGCCAATGATGGAATGCATTGACTATAACCAGTGCAAAAACACTTAATTTTTAGACATCCTTAAAGAAAACCACTTAAACAAAGAAAGGATGATATAAAATAATCATTTCTAATTATTTGTGACAAATTAAATCGAGATGACGCAAGTAATTATGGTGATTCTTGCTACATTTGTATAAATGTGCACGTGAAATTCTCAAACATATTGAAAAAACGTACAAATTTCAAAACATATTATTTAACTTACAAAATTGTTTCTAATCTTGAAAATAGATGATTAAAGTTAATTTTTCAAGTTTCAGTCACAGTCGTCTAAGAATTTGCTCAAATTAAGTCTCAGGATTCATTTGAAACCTGATTTAAATAAATAAATTCTGAACCTTTTGGCTTTGAAGCAAAATAATAAAAAGTTTCGCGAAACCTAATGGAAGTATTTAAGTGCAAATTTCATTATGTCTTGATTATTACTGAATGCTGTGACCTCGGGAGTTTACTAATTCTATTAGTTTTCTCCTGTGAGCAACCGCTTCAGTAGACACCAATTCTCCAAATGAGTAACAAGGCTTGTTAACTCTACCAATTATCAAAATGAAACATCTGCAGTCTCAGTTAGCTAATAGACACCAAGTCTTATTTACTAATCTTTCTCGGATACGACTCGCACAATTAGGTGAGCATTCACTTAAATTTGCTCTCTAAGAATAACTTTTGCTCGGTTTGTTCAACTTTCTTTAGGTTTACGAATTCAAAAGAGCATATTTGGACATAAATGAAAATTTCTTTCTTCATAATAAATTGTTTAATTTAAATGTAAATGAATTAAACCTATTTTAATGACATTCATATACTTTGTAAAATTTTCAATTATTGCTTTCCTTTCAATTTGTTAGACATTATGGCTTTGATTTATTTTTCACTCATTTCAAAATTAACAGAGCTAATTTTATAACAATGATTATTTAAAGGTTTGTACTTTTCGTTGAATACTATGTATGGCCGTGGAGACAAAAAAAAATATGATTCAAATATAGTTTTTCTAAATATATTTCAATAAAAATCTGAAAAAAACAACCCATTTCAAGCTTTTGTAAAGCCAATTGCTTAAAATTTTATTTGTAGATTTTATATAACATTTCATTTTTAAATGTCGATATTAATCCTGAAAAAAACTATTAAATTTTCTGTACAAAATTTAGCTTAATTTTTAATGAAAGTATTCATTTACATTTATTTTCTGTTGAAACATTTTAAACATTGCATTTTAAACAACCTATTTTACTTTCCTGTAATAATATCAATATGTATCTATTGGAATATTGTTACCAAGGAGAGTGATTCCTTTAACCTGCAACTCGTACAGTCAATGGAACACGTTATAAAACTCTTGTGGGTAACCAGTTCAGTTCATAACTATAACAAAACAAATATGTGGTTACCATGATGTGGTTTTATGTAAGTTGATGAGACTCTGCACATTGCAACACCAATGAAGCAGCCGCTGAATGTATGTTTCAAAAATAAAACAAAATATCAGTTGCCGATTTATAACAGTATGGTTGTCACGATCACATGTCCTGTAGTAGTTAGTTGAAGGGTTAACAAAAAGATAGTGTTTTCGGATATATGAATATGAAATCAGAAAGAGAAAACACGCATAACGCAACATATACTCATTACGACTACTCATACATTCAATCTTTTGAGGAAATTCTCTTTAGCGATTTCAGCTGGTAGGTGAAAATGACGGACAATATATCGCCCTCGACTTACGTTGTTTGACGTTTTCTTCAATTTTTAATTTTTCTACTATTTTCAACTTCGAAACAATTATTATTATTTTTCTTTCAGTATGATTTATTTTTACCTGAAATTTATTACCTTTATTTTTACCTGATTTCATTTTTCTTTTTTTAAGCTTGTTGGTATATGAGCAATTAAAAATCATTCATGTTTTCTCTACAATTTTTGGCTTAACGACACTTAAAACACGATATCAATCTTGATTTTTCTGTTTTTTACTTTGTGGACAATTATGAGCAGATATTTTTTTCTCAGCCCTGTATCACTTTGTCATGGTGGATAGGCTTAGAACAAAGAGTGTCACAACAATTAACATTTTTTGAATTAACATCTTATGAAATAAGAGCACCACTTATCGAACCTTTTATGCAATTCTTTTTCTTCACAAAACTAAATTGAAAAATTAAATTATTACACGTATGTATCCATGAACAAAAAATTCATGGTACCTCATACACACAAACAAAAAACCTTTTATGCTATTCTTTTTCTTCACAAAACTAAATTGAAAAATTAAATTATTACACGTATGTATCCATGAACAAAAAATTCATGTCTCCTCATACACACAAACAAAAAATCAGCTGTTTGCGAATGTTGTTTTGAAGCTTCCTAAATGTGCAGCTTTAATAATATATATCTGTTTTGTTGCACGGAATTAATATGATCACACATTTAAGTAATATATGAATATTTGAAAAATATTATCATAATTCTATCAAAGTTAATAAATGTACACAATTTTATATGTATCAACTGAT
>JAPMOQ010038156.1:616726-632367 GCA_026543055.1 Argiope trifasciata | reverse complement strand
AAAAAAGCCGACAACCCCATAATTTTATACCTTCTAAAATCCTCTCCAATCCCAAATCTTTCACAGCAATTTATATCGCAGAAAATCCCTCCAAATGCCCAATGGTAAAAAATGCCCTTTCTTTACATATAGACCAAAATTATTCCTCCCCTTATACTTTTATCCCTGATTTATTGTAGCTTAGGAAAAACGTCGGAAACATGCAGTAAATTATTTTCATGTACTGCCTGCTCGAAAAGGGAGCGAAAATCGAGGAAGAAAACGACGTCCCAGCTGTTACCGTCAGGGAAGATCTGGACTACAAATCACGAGAGAGAAAGTAGCTCTGGAAATTACATTCCCTCACTGGCACAAGACAAACGTCGATGGGAAACGCTTATACAAACCAATTGTCCGGACACAACTGTAGACTCCGGGTTCCAACTAAAGGAATAGAGTGGGTGGGGTGGTTCCAAGGATTATTTGTTTTATTTTGCAACCTTTTTTCCATTCGCCTGTGTTTGCCGTTGTAGAAAATTGGCGTTTGTTTGTTAGCATGCAGGAATTCAACAGAGCCTTTCTGAAGTCAATATAGTCTGCTATATGGATTTTCCTTTTTTAACAAAAGTTTTAGTAGATACTTGTCTAAAGAGTTAAATAAATGCCCTTAAAGTTATTGGTGAAATTTTTGTTAACAAATTAAACATTTATCATTAACATTAAACATTCATTTGCATCGACGAAAATATTTAATTGTTGCACTGCAACGAAAATTTTACTCTTAGGAATTCATCTTATTTGGTATTCAACAGGTTGACAGATACATTTACGCTTCGTTTTATTTTTATTTCGTTTGAAATTGGAGAAGAGTCATTATAGACAAGGACGAAAAATCACATCCAACTCAAATCATTCGCCGTATTGAAGTTAACATATTTTTGTATGCAACACAACCATCAACAGTAAAATATATGTTTGTTTTTGCATGGGATTGATGTTTAAATTTTCAAAATTTATCTCTTAATAAAAATTTATCAGCCACTATTGCACTTTAGTCGCACTAAATATCACTACATACAGTAACATATTAAAGTTATTTTTACCGAAAGACTATTGCAATCCCTGTGTATAAACTACAGTGTTTTAGATTTCCAGTTCAGAGGGTATAGTTAAAGATATATGCGATTTTACATTTCTTTTCAAAGGTTTCCGTAGAAGAAAATTTACTTGGTTTAAAAGAGTAAAGGAAATGATGGACTTCTTTCATTTTATGAAACAGTAATATTAAATGCAATTAGTACTTTATAATATCAACATCGATGGATATACCATCTGAATTCTGAACGGTCATCACAGGTCTCTGGCTTATAAAAATTTTTTTAAGGAAATAGTAAACATATTTTTTAAGAAAGTATGTTCTAAAAAGAAATATCAGAAAATTCCAACAAAAAAAGTCATTAATTTATCTTATTGTACGTTTATTGTATCATTCTTTCATAATTTATAAAATAATTAATTAATTTTTCAGTTAATTCTGTTAAATGTGTACAGTAATTGATAACTTTTTATTCTTACCACAATGAATATGAATGGAGAAAAAACAATCAAAAACGGACTGAAGTAAAATATAATCATTAATCTTAACGAATAAACAACGATCTAAAAGCAAAAAGGTGAAGATGCCTTATAAAACAAAGCTATCTACACGAAAAATCTGTGAATTAGACAAAAAAAATGTTTGTCAAGATACAGATAACTATGAATAAAATTATAATATGCAAAATATTTTATCCTTTTAATTTATGAAAATTCACAAATTTTTTAAAACTTTTGGTAGAGGAGGCCAGGGCAGATTGACACCAATTTTTTTAAAGAATTTTTCTAATTTTTTTGGTAATAATTAAACAGATACTGTGCAAAGCAAAACATTCTTACATCCTTTGGCTAGCATAAAAAGGAATAAATAACAGTTTGGTTAAAAACGAAGCGAGTAACATCGAGTTGAATTAGGCAACTTCGTCGGTGTAAACGTGCCCGGGGTCAGGGGACGTTGGTACCATAAGCGGAGGTGATTGGCATAATATATTTGTATTTTTACTTATCATATTGTAGGTATGTATCTGAAAAGAAAATTTAAAAAATCTGTATTTTAACTAGGAACTTTTATTGAATTAAAGTTTGAATCATTAAATTTAACTAAAAATTGCACATTTGTTTTGGATTTAGGAACATTTATCCAAGGTACAATAAACTCAAATGGAACATATTGCAAAAACATTATATACCATTGTTGCTTTTATGTTTTCTTTCTCTGCATTTCCTCTTTGGCCACTTTCCTGTTTTTGGTCTTTTTTGCTTCATTTTTATTGTGAAGGACATTAGTTTTAGTTTTCACAATTGTCTTTATTTTTCTTTTACCTTAATGGCTTGTTTTCTGCCTGAAACGTGTCTTATACTGATGTATCTGTTAAAATAGCATCTTGTCTCTTCTTTAGTCTTTTTCTTGGGCCAACCTTTCGTAATGGCAGTAGTTCTTCAAACGCTGAAAAAAATATGGGGGATCAAAACTTCGAGATCTGGGAATGATAAAACCTTCAAAAGTTGAGTGCTATTTCTTTCATGTCTTGCTTCAGTAAAATCATCGGGATCAATAGACATCAGATTAAAACAAATGCAATCTAAAGCTGAAAAATCACTCTGTTATATAATGTAGCTTGAGAATGGTCTATAACGTTACTGGAAATGCATTCTGAATCGGGAAATATGTCTGGATTCAGTGGACTTATTTCAGCAATACTGTTATATTGCTCTCCATGGTAGCCAGTAGGAAAGCAGTCGCTATTATACATGGAACATTGTCAATCGTCATTGCTTTTTCAGAATTGTTTTTATGAGATGAATCACATGCACTTTTCACGTATTTTTAGTGGACCATACGCACTTTGGATTTATAAAGAAGAGTTCCTTTTTAAAAATAACCTGAACCAGTCCTCGCTTGCTTGTTTACTTCCCACAAACCAGACATTTTCAATTTTAATTAAATAGCAAACTGGTACCCAGAATTCCATACTACTTTCAGACTATGTCCAAAATAAACACCAGATGCTTGTTTTACATATTCAGAGTGATCTGCTTCCACTTAAAAGCTGAAAAATTTTCGGGTTGGCAGATAGATAATCACCACGTATAAGGATAATCACCACGTGCTTTTGAAGCTTCTTGGCAATAGTGTTTTAGGGAAAGCAAAGATATCCCGTACTTTTCAGCAACCTTTGAATACAATAATTCTTTATGTAATATCTGTTTTACTGTTTCCATAATAAGGACACAAGGGGATCAAATCAAGGTTTGTAGTTCTCTATCTATTTTCAATCAAGGATCTGAAAAAAATATTTTGCAAGTAAATCATCGACACTATTAAAATCGTAAGGATAACCTGTTCCACTAGTACCAACATACCCAGCCTAGTTTGGTGCCAACATGCCTCGTTGTGCCATTTTGATTTTGATTCACAAATATTGAATTAATTAAAAGATGCTTTCTCACAATACGTTCATGAATATCAAAATACTAAATGTAGCATTCGAGAATTTTTGTTGCTAATGTCGTATATTTTAGAAGAAAACCAGGTGATTAGTAATAATTACTTATCGAAGCAGAAAGAAATACTATTTCACCTCCAGGACTTACAGTTTCAAATGAAACTGACTGAAAACTTCTGCCCGTATGGCCATATATCCTGTTTACTCTGTCCCTGTTTTTAATGCAATCTAGTATTTTTTACTGGCGCTATTAGTAAAATGCCTACTTGTTCCGGTCTGTCCTGCGTATTTAATAAAATGGGAAATAATATTATATACTAAGTATCCATGCCTTACCATTTTAAGTATATATTATAGTTAACCATATATTATGTCCCTAATTTATAAATTTATATTATACAAAAAATATTCAAACTAAAAAACAAAATTTAACATAGTTTTTAGAATGAAGAATAGTTTAATCCAAACATTAAACAGTTAATCAAAATAAAGGTTAAAAAATGATGAGCTACCGAAAAAATTTGGTAATTTTTAATTCCAATTTATGCAGTGAATTTACCAATTTAATGTGATGCTAAATTTTTAATGGATTTCAAATCCATTAAAAATTAGTCGCGATATTTGGAAAAGTGCAAAAATCCTATACATCTATTCCATGGCAGAAATTTGATTTTCATGAAATTCTTGGAATCAAATATTTATGAGCAACATCAGAACAAAAATACCATTTTTAGAACAACTTCTCCAATAACTTACCTAGAATGAATATTAACACTTTGATGTCGATTTGCATTTCGTTCACCTATCAAACAAGTTATATTTAAATATGTGACATCAATACACAATATAGGCAGGAAAATGTAAACAAAATAGAAATATCAGAAAAAACTTACCCACAACTAGCGAGTTGTATTTAAGTGTATGTAAAATTCAAAATTATACATTTAAAAATAAAACTGAAGATAAATTTATCCTCTTTCGCAAATGTTTCATACATAAATTGATAAATGTTTATAATTCTATCAGCAGTAGGCTTCATTAGAAATGATCCGTATTTGAAAAAATTCTGTTTGCCAAACAAAGCAATCTGTTCCATGGATTAAATCAAGCTTCTATTTGCTATTGTGACCCTCTAACAAATAGAAAATGCATATTTCAATGAGGTGCATAATTATTTAAAAACATGTAATGTATAATTATTTAAAAATAAAATGCTTATTGTTCGATGAATTTTAGTAATCTATCAGTCAATTTTTCAAACAGAAATTTTCATTAAATATTAAAATGTCCAGATTCATAATTTTAAAATGATTATATTATAATATTGATACTTACAAGACGGAAAAAAAATATTGAAAATAATATTTCGATAGTAAGTTATTCAAGCTTGGTCAAAATTTCCTAATTTTAATAAATAAATCTTAATAACTGAAAAACTTAATTTTGCTAAATCAAATTAAAATTATGTATAATTTGAGCACTTTTTTGAAATATAATACATATATTTGGAATGGATCATGGAATAATGTTACTTTTCTTGGCATTAATTACCTGAAAAGTCACGATTTTAGTAACGTCATTGACATTAGTTACATTTATTCATAAAGTAATTTTTCCAGAGAAAAAAATCCATATGCTTAAAAGTTATAATTGCTTTACGAACTCTTTTCGCATCGGCCTGAACTTTAGAATCATGAATAAAGAAATATGGAAATCGTGCAGAACACTGCCGCAGTAAACATCATATTCAATAATAAGTTAATAAAGCATTATCAGTTTTTGGTGAGTGTTCTAACTTAGTCTAGACGTCAGAATTTTTATCTTCTCAAAAGCCATAAAACTCAAAGTGTCAATGTCAGAAAAAAAAGTTTTTATTGATGATCTAAGGAAAGTTTATAAAACTAGGTGAAAGTTACACAACTTCGAAAATTAATGATAGTTTTTCGTTGTTTTATCTTTCAAACACAGTATTGATACCAAAAGTTTTCAGATGACAAATTAGAGACGATAAATGTATTTGGAAGAAGTAAATTTTCTATATAATAGCTGATTATGAGAATTTTATTTAGAATAAAACGGCCCTTACGGATGCATCTGGTTGCAAGTATTGAAGCAAGATCACGAAAATATTTGAAAACAAAAAAATACAATTACATTCATAATCTAAAAATTATTATGTGCCTGATAGCATTTTCAAATGTTTTGCATTTTTTCAAAATAAAATACATACATTTCAAAGAAAATATTGGATTTTTAAAAGAACAAATTTTAGATCAAAGAACTAGGAACATGTTTTTAATAAATTTTATTTATTACTTCCAAAATAGGGATTTCCTAATATTTATTTCACTATTTTCCTTTTATATAACAATTTTAAATCTTCTATATTAGCGTACTCTATAACGCACTATTTCAATGTTTTCAGTACTAGATCTTAACACACTTATTTGAATTTTGAGTTAATTCGACAACAATTGGTATTAAATATTTGGAAAAATATTTTCAATAAATAAGGGCATCTGCCACACATTAAAATTAGCTCTAAATGAAATAGATACATGCTTTTTGATAACTTCTATTTTTGTGAATGCAATTGAATCAACTTATAAAATATTATATCGTATTAGATAATACATATTTGCAACGTTTCTGTGATTTTACTGCGGTAAATTTTGATGATATAAAACCTTATAATGTACCTTTTTTCAACTTTAAATTTTAAAGGTTGCAAATAATTTAACTGATATTAAGACTTAATT
This sequence comes from Argiope trifasciata, assembly GCA_026543055.1. NCBI lineage: Eukaryota > Metazoa > Arthropoda > Arachnida > Araneae > Araneidae > Argiope > Argiope trifasciata. The sequence goes on along the minus strand of JAPMOQ010038156.1, from coordinate 626,087 downwards.
TATAAATACATAAAAATTTCTCAGAATTTTGCTTATAGTTGACTGTTAATACAGCTATTATTTTGAGATATGACTTAAATATTCATATTTTTCAGAAAAAAAAATGATAAAAAAATTTTTGACTTTTGTCTAATCAAAATATTACCCCACCCGAAATTTTAAAGTAAACATTTTATATTATCAGATACAGTAAGAAAAAATGTTTTAAACTCTCTCTAACACAAATAACTTTACTAAATTTATAAGCAGAAGTCTTCTGACAGCATGTGTAATCTTAATACTGAATAATTTACTATATGCAAAAGGAATATATAATATTTTAATGATTTGATATTCATAAATATGTAAAAAGTTTAAAAAAGTATGTTTCAATTGGAAGATTTATTAATATATTTTGAAATACACGAAAAAAAATGGAAAATGCATTAGCAATGTCTTAGAGTTTTAATAAAACGTCTGTAATGAGAAAAAATATGCAAGAACATTCTATGCTTGGAATATTTAGTATGCTGAATTAATGTTCCTAAAATCCTATTTTTATGCCTTAAATACATATTGCAAATTAATATTCATGTATCATTTCATAAATAAAAAAACATTTTGGTATCTAGTCTAAAACTTCAAAAATTTCTAAAATTTCCTTATTGATTCTTCTATTTTATAAATTATTGTTTAAATTCAATTTAGTTTCAACAACAACAAAAAATGCATTTCAATTGCGTTTTACAAATTTTTTTTTTTCAAAAATCAGTTATAGGAATTATTGAAAACATTGCAGTAATACTTTAAAATGTTTTGAAAAAAAATAACAAAATTAAGGGGAAAGGCATTATTTAAATAATTTTTTATTTCGGCTCCAATTTTTTTCTTTTAAAATGGTGTAGAAATGTATTTTGTATCATAATAAAGGTGAGATTATTGAAGAAAATATTTAAAATTAAAATTATTTTTCAACTGATTGTTTTTCCAGAATTTGTATTATCCGTCTTTCAATTAATTTTTGAAATGAAAAGAACTAACTACAACATTCCCCACGATTTTTAATAAGGTAGGCCATATGGAACAATTTTACAGATATTTTTACAATTTATAAATAATAAACTGTAATACTTTTTTTAAAAAAACGTATGGAAGTGTAAGAGATAATTTTCCTCCCAACAATCTCTGTTTTTTGTCAAAAAAAATCATATTTTAATCATACTTGCAGATTATACAAAATATATAATAATCAGACAAGATAATTCATTGCATCGTATATATAGAAATTATCTTTTTTTATTTAAAATCAAAACAAATAAGATAAAAATGTTGATGAAAATCATGGTTCATTAGTAATTAAGGAGTTAAAAATGAGAATATTTAATTAATTGCCGAAAAATTTAGTACTTTAAATTAAAGTAATTTGCAAATTAAACTTCCAATATTAAAAAATAAAATTTAATTTTAAGATTTAAATAAGATCAGATAAGACAATATATTACGGAGTTGATGTAAAAATTCCTTCTTTATTGAAAATAAAAATAATAAGACAAAAATGAAAATAACGTTTCATTAGCAATTAAATATTAAAAAATTGCGAACATTTAATTAATTGCAGAACAGGTCAGTACTTTGAATTAAAATTGTTTCCACGTTAAACTTTCAATATTAAAAACTAAAATTTAATTTTAAGATTTTTTATCACTTAAACTTTTTCTATTAAATTCCATTTTCGTTTTAATTTTCCATTAAAATTACAAGTTTCAGTAAAATGAGAATAAAGCTCTACCATTCTATTTTTTTGGAAATGTGCAAAAGCAACAAAAAGAAATAATAAGGCTCATTTCAACATTCGTTTAAATGTAAGGTATGACAAGAATGTCATTAACTTTTTTATAGGCAACATCTAAAGAAACCGCTCTTTCGGAAAACTTCTTGAATTCTGACAGAAAGTATCCAATTAAACACAGAGTTAATTAAAAGTGTTTTTTGTTATTTGTTTGATCCAAAACTATTTCTTTTCCTTCGATTTTTTCTCGTAAAGCTCCAAAACATGAAACAAAGTATATTACATTTCTTATTAAAATAGTTCAAATTTTTTCAGTTTAAAAAGCAATGCTTAGATTAAATATAACTGATATTGAATTTCCATAAATTATGGTATTATAATAAAAATATGTTTTTTTTCATATTATTGTAAAGGGATGTAACGGATTTATATATTGTTACAAATCTGTGATGCTACCACCCAGCATGATTGCTTTAATCGTAGGGAAAGACCGTTTAGCGATCAGCTCCATAGGATGCAGAATCATTAATCTCAGAGCTTGGCGACTGCGACTTGGAAACAAATTTGGTGATACTGGCGCCATGATATATATTACTGGAAACTTAGAGAATTTTTGTTATATATCCAACTAAAACCAAGTTGATCTTGACTGGTATAGAAACTTCTCGATCCGCCTCCGGGATTTATAAAAGACTGGCAGTCTGAAGCCGAAATCGATCAAGTTAAGAATCTATGTTTAATAGTTGATTCAGTCTATCGAAGAGCTCAAGTGATTGCCGAATTGAGCTGTGTGCCTAGTCCTGTTCACTGTAGAAGCAACATTATGTTGTGCGGGGAGAGGCAATTGGGCAGCTAAAGCGAGGATACAGTGGAGATTTGCCGATGTTTGGAGATACTGCAGAGAGAAGCTATACAAATTCCCTCCTTATGCTGAATTCTAGTTAGATTGCTATAGCTACTGATTACTAATTGTACTCTGGTGTTTACTATAGTGTGCTATCACGTAAATCTGTAGAGATCGTGTAACTAAAAGTCTTCGTCTGTCATTAAAGGACTGTTTATTTCATCAATCAACAGATCAAAAATATTCCCGACGGAAGAGTAAATACGTAACAATATACTGCACATTAAATTTCATTATTAAAAATTGTGAAACATTTTAAAATATTTTTCGAAGTATTAAATGGCACATTCAAACATATTAAACAGTAATTTTAAAGGAAAAATAATAAGTTAATAATAAGTTATTCAATAATAAGTAATAGGTTAATAAGTTTTTATAATAAGTTATTCAACTTTTATTTCAAAAATATTCAGTGATTCAAAGAAAATGAATGATAAATGATGAATTCATAAGCCGTTTAAATGCAAGGGAATATAAGAAAATACTGCCATATGTTATGATTTAATAAATGGATAACATTTAAAAAAAAGTTTTATCATAATATCACAGTTTCTTTTTATGGTTCTACTTTGCAATTGAAATTTTATTATATATTTAAATTGTTAGATTAAATATATAATACTTTATAAATGTTACTATGATCCAAAATGAAATATTTTTTTATCATCAAATTCACCTAAAACATTTATTTTGGACATCAAAATTATTTAAATAAAATTTTAAGCTTAAAAGTGAAATATCTGTTGATAGTTTGTTAGCAAATATTGTATATATAGTAATACATTGAAATATTACTTTGGTTCAAAATGTAAATTCAGACAAAAAAAAATTTAAATATTGGAATATTACAAAATATTTTTCTATAAAAGATGATTAAGCTTAGGATGATGAAATGCAGGCTATTTTAAAATTATTTTAAATTTTTTCATTTGATATGTAAATATAAAACTGAATGTACTTTAAACAAATATTTTTTTTGTAATAACAAAACTCGACTAACTGACAAAGTGACCATCTGATGCAGTTAAGTATTGGTTGTAATAATTTCAAATATCCTACTAGCTTGATTACCATTATTCTCAAGACAAATTCTTTTAAATAACTCGTTTTGATAGATATTTATTGAAATATTTACCTGTTCAGATTTTGCTAAAAAAACTTAAAAACCACAGATCCCGTAACATTACAATTCTCTTAAACATATATTTATTCGGTTGATCTGTCTTACAAATGCACTATGCCTTAAGTCCTCTTTTATTTTAATTTTTAATTGTTCTTAAAAATTTGACAAATAACAAAAAGAATATATAAGCCTTAGTTTAAAAAATGTTAATAATATCTTGATAAAATGTATAACGAAACAATGAAATCAGAATTTCGCTTATTTGTCAAACTGAGCAAGAATGCAATATATTCTTGAAAATTCTGCCAGAAAATAATTTTTAAAATTCTCAAAATTCTCTCTCGAAAAATATTTCTGGAAATTATGCTAACATTATTGAGAGAATTACTTTGTTGCGAAAATGCTGAAAAAATGAAATCTTTGTGAATAAGGTTTATGGAAATTTTGTTGAATTATTTTCTGGATTGTGCTTAAAATTTAAAGAATTCGAATTCAGTATTTCCAAAAATCATTCCCAAATTAACATCTTATTTATTTATTTCCAAATTTTAGAGCTAATCAAATAGTGACATCGCAGCAACAAAAATATATCGGCAATGTTTTCCTTAATGAGTATAAATTTTTAAGATATATTTGAATTTTCTTTACTAAAAATCTAAATATAAATATTTAGGTCTTTTTAATATGAATTTGTAATTCACAACGATCCACTCACATTTTTATAAATGAAATGTTCTGCTACAAAGAAGGTTTTCATAAAACAAAAATATCAGTTTTTATTTTTAATACCTAAACTCTGAAATGAATAATTATAATATCTCATAAGAAAACTAAATTTCGAATAATATTAGAAATAAATGCAGCTGTTTTTAATGAATTTAAAAGTAAATAAATGTATTCCATATTCAGAAATAACGGAATTGATATAAATTTATATAAAATTCTATTAATTAATAATTTTAATAAAATGACCCGGAAAAATATATTGGACTTTAAAATGTTTTATTTTTAATTTTTTTATTATAAAAAGGATTATACTTAATATTTTGCTCAACGTTAATGGCAAAGTATAAAGAAAAACATTAAAATAAACTATAACGAAACCAAACGAATTCGATTGATTCGTAAGATTGCATTCCGAATATTTTGTCTTAAAATCAGCATATTATCTGATATTTTCAGTTTTGAAAAAAGCTTTGTAAAAGATTGAAAAGCTGCAATATTTCGAAACTGCTGTTAAAGAAAATCAGAGAAAACAATTTCAGAGTCTAAAGAAACCGGAAAAAAAGAATACTCAAATCTATTCTTACAGTTAATAGTTACATTGATTCATTTCATTAAAAAACTATTAGCAGTTGCTGATGGCACCATGTTTTTCCACAAGTCACATCAGTCACTAACACTTGCATTTAGTGATTTATTCTTTTTTAGCCTTCCCTGTGGGAAACAATTTTATCCCCACAAGAATCTAGTGATCACTTATTATTTTATTAAAGCGTGATTTGGCGATTGTTTTGAAGTGCTTTTATTAAAATACAATAGCAGACATATTTTTATTAAACGTAATATATTAAAATCCATTGAACTTTTTTTTCAGAATTCGTTATTGTTACTTTTTATATTTAGATTAACTAATGAAAACCACTGAAATACTTATTATTACAAGTTTTTAAATCTTATTCTTTGCAATTGCAAGTAAGTAATAAAATGAACGCACTTGAAAAGATCCTTCGATATGCTTCTAAATCAAATGTATAAATATAGTTGTAGTTGGTTGATTCATAAGGTAAATAAATATATAACAAACATGGTTTATAAATTCACTCATGTTAGGATATTACTTTCTGATATTTTTTATATGAAAAAGACCCAGTACTGAATAAAATGTAACTTATTAAAATATAAAATTTTTTAGAAACATATTTCTGTGGTTATATTCTCAAACGGTTTTTTTTTTGTTAGTTTTACAACAAGTAGTAGAAATAAAAAATTGGCAATACAGTAGTAAATATTTTATATGATTCCTGAACTACTGGATTTTATACTTTTCGTTTTTTTTCTTAAAGATTTTTTTAAATGTATATATATTTCTTTATATACTTCAATGTTCAAATTACAATTTGGAGATTTTATTTCAAACGCATTTACTCTTCAAATATTTTTATTAAGTTTGAATGAATTACTCTGTATTACAAAAGTTTTAGTTCAAATGATTTTTTAATTGATTGCCAGCACTTTACAGCACAAACGGTAGAAAATTGAAATTTTGCGTTATTTTGACTTATTTTGACTTGCGTTTTCTAAAAAAACATAGCACGAAAATTATAAAATAAGCGATTTCAAAAAGAAATATAAGATTTAACAGTTTTCTTTCTTATGATTAAATAAATATGCCTTTTAATAACAATTATTATAAGCATATAACAAACATTACTAATCTCTATGGTGATTACCGTAACCCACGAAACTAATTTAATTTTAACAATTCCAAAGAATTCATTACCCCGTTTGTTTTAAACAAATGTTTCAAATCATTGTTTCGCCGCACTGGTATTTGAATAAAAGTTTAAACTCATCAATTCCAAACTTATCGAAATCTTTACCGAACCAATCCGCAATAATTATTTGAATCGAATTGCTTAAATATTTATAATTCGAATTCGAACGCGCATTTAAATCTCATAAAGAATCCCCAGACGGTTTGAAAGTTTTCTTCAAGGGAAGAATTTATAAGCTTTCTCCCATTTCTCCCCAAATCCGGGCTTAGATTTGTCAATATTCATCGCTAGGGCAGGAATTCATTCTCCAAGTAATTCGGCATTCTCAGGCAAGGAACGTGTTTGCTCTAACGGAAGATTATTTATCCGTAATCGATATTTTTCATTTGGGGTGGGTCCTTTTATCATTAGCTTACTGCACAACGTTTCCCCAGCAGAGAATTCTTTTTCGTTCCTTCCGCTTAGCTGGCCGCTGCCAGGCTAAGTCACTGGACCTCGTAATTGCCGGGATAAAGGTAAATGAATTTGATGCAGGTTAAATACGCTCGTTCGCTGCTGAGTTAGCGTGATTTTGCCTTTTGCCAGGGATGGGAATTGCGTCCTTTCGCCAGTAAAGGCGCCGGTGAATGTTGAGTCGGCTGTTCTCTAAATCAAAAGCTGATATTGTTTTTGGTGGTAAATGAGTTTGTGTAGAATTTGTTCTGAGCTACTGGTGATTTTTATTGTATTTTGGGAGAAATCAAGTATTTGCTCATTATTTTCTGTAGGAAACCAAATTTATGAGAAATTCATTGTTTAACCATGGCAGAGGAATATATAATGTTTGCTTATATTTGCTTGGGATATTAAATTTCTTGTTCTACAGTTTTCACAAAAGAAAGTCTGGCAAAATTTTTAGTCATATCGAGTTAATAGATGAAATATGATTTATGGTAATCTGGGATTTTTACCTTTCAAGTTATTTCTATTATTCTGTTTACTTACAATAACATTCACTATGAGCTAATAATTATTCCTAATCTAATAATATATCCCTAAATTCTAAACATTTCAGAGTGATTATTTCAGACGTCAGCTGCAATAATTGAATCAAATATCTTTATTCTATTGTGATATGAAAATTTTGGAATCAATATATAGCATGAGGCATCGTTGTGACATTGAATGTGTTTCAAAAATATGTATTCATTCATGTGTTTCAAAAATATGTAACGAAAAGTTTTCTAAGTTTAAAAATAACAAAAAGTAAACTGTTGATTAATTTTTAATTCCTTCATCATCTTGACGCTGTGAAGCAAGGTCTCTTTTTAAGCAGATACATAAATATATACGAATAATAAAGATTATATTATCCTGTAAGGTCATATCGTTTGATTTAAAACTACGAAATTTGACATATGCATATTTCGAAGGTTAAGATAATGTGTTTATATTATATTTTAATTAATTAAAATTTATGTTGTAATTCAGTGTTTTTCAGATATAATTTGCGAAAATATTATTACGCAAATATAATGTTTACACATTTTCATTTTTTTTAAATATCTTTTTAGTCATATAAATTTCACAGTCGTGGAAATTTTATAGAATTTTAGAAATTAAAAATATTTGTTGTCTGATTTTTAGCAAAATTTCATTGTTTCATTGAAATTAAAGCCATTTCTATTTCTTTCATCAAATGCTCAAGTATTAGGAATCATCAAATATCTCCATAAAAAGGTTCGCACACACAATAGATAATGTCAGACAAAATGAAGTAAAATGACACAACTTTAATATCAAACAAAATGTCGGAATTATAGACAAGAAATTAAATATTGATGGTTTATTTGAAAACAAATATAACCAATATTTCTGTAAAGCAACTGGTCACCTGAGATGACGAATATAGTGTTAAATATAGAATTGTTGATGGAATTACTGCTAGCCGATCTTCTAAATCAGCTTTTATGTGTCAGAAAAAAAATGAAAAATGTCTCAAACCTTAATTTTGCAATCGGTTGCATGAATAATCAAATCTTTAGTCATAGCACAACAATAATAATTTCATGTCTGATTAATAATTATTTGAAATAAATACAATATGACAATCCTCATCTATTTTTTCCCATTCATGGCAATAAAATTTGTACAAATTAATCTTATATCAAATTTTTTTGAAAAACAGTAATCTGTTTTGATATGTTACTTTAAAGTATTTCCTTACTTTTATTTAATTTAATTTTTGTAAATTTTGCGATACAAAAATATTTTATCAACATTTTATTATTTGTTTTGTTTCATAAGATAATACTAAAAATCACAATTACGTAATTCTGATTATCGTAGAATATTTGAATATTTTAAGAACTAAATTAATATTTAAACATTCTATTTCAATTTGACCCGATTTTCTTTGAAAGATGCCATCTAGAGAGAATTTTAGAAAAACTAATTCGATGATTCCTTGAAAATGTTTATAATGAGTTGTACGAAATATACAAAAAAGAACTAAAAAAAAAACAGAAATATGCTAAAAGTTCTCAAATGAATCGTTAATATTCATACGAATTACCAAAGTATATTTTATATGAAGCTGGTTATTACATATTATTTTGCTGGAATAAATTCAATAACAAATCAACATTAATAAAATAAGGAAAAAAAATACTAATAAGGAACATAACACATTATAATTATCCACAAATATTTATTAATAATTAAAACCAAAATAAGCAATTATTATGAATGAATAGAATAATGGATATGAATGTGAATATTATTAGAATTCCAATTCACTTAGAATAATAACATATTATTTTTCTGAATTTTTCTATTCGCTTTTAATCTACAAAATATTGATTTCAAATTTTCATTTTAATTTTTTGTGATTTTGCTTTTTTTAATTTTGAAAAAAATCCTTCTAATTTCTATTTTGTACTCTACTATTTTTTGTTACACACACACACACACACACACGCGCGCGCGCGCATGTATGTATGTATGTATGTGTGTGTATGTGTGTATGTATGTGTGTATGTGTGTATGTATGTATGTATGTATGTATGTATGTATGTATGTATGTATGT
>JAPMOQ010038156.1:599319-610636 GCA_026543055.1 Argiope trifasciata | reverse complement strand
CAAAACGCCGTTTTTTCAACTAAACCCGCCTAATTGCTCTACTGTTATATTTTTTAAAAAAAATATAACGACATAAAATATTTAATAACATTATTTTAGCTAATATTTTTAAATATATAATTTTAACTTTATTATTGCAACAATGTTTTTCACTGCTGAAAGAAATTCCCGTTGTTTTCATTGTTAATATATTTATATATTTCATCCTGGATTATTTCATATTAGCTATCGTCCACACCAGAATTTAGAGATGTAAGTTTTAAAATTTCATGTAACAAAATTATTTTGTTACATTTAGGCTAATTTTGTGGTAGTTTTCATTAAATTTTTGCTCCCCCCCTCCCCAACGGACTCTTCAAGTGCTTGGCTATGTTATTGTGAAGTATAAGCCATAAATTTAATTTGATTAAATGCATTTTATAATAATAAACCCGTTTTAAATCTACCAATAAGTTTTATAATTTCGATGTTTTGCAACATATAACAAATTTCGAAAATTGCGTTTTCAAAAATTCCTGAAGTGATGGAAAATAACTAATGTCATATTCAGATTCAGCGTGAAAAAATACATAGAAATCAATAATCAAAAGTTAAAAAACATAACTCTAAAAATGCAGGACTGCGTAATTAAGGAACTGAGAGTTGTTAATAAAAGAAAAACGTACTTGGGCATACAATTAATATGCTCAGTGACTTTAAAAAAAATTCTATTGGATTGTGCTATCGTCAGTTTCTGAACGATAACGGCCAACATCATCAATTACCTTTGTTAATTTACCAGATGGCGCATTTACATTTATTTATATGATTTATGAAGTATTTGTGCAAGGCAATAATTTTTACGAAAAAGTATTAAAGTATTCTACAATTTTCACACAGATATCCTACAGTTTTTTTACAGATTCATATATTTAAAAAGCACAGTAATCTGGTGTTGTTTTTATATACAAATGGTTATAATTAAACTTTCACTTTAAAACGGCCATCAAATGAAAACTGCTGGACCAAATGTTATCAAACTTGGTAATATTTTCTTTAAAAAACATCATAAAAATTTCTTTTACGTTCCAAAAAATAAAAAGTTCAAAAACTCACACCAGGGGAGGAATAGCACAGTATGCATTCTATTAAACAAAATAGGACATGAAGACAATGTTTTAAAAAGTGTCCAATTGTTTCTGAAATATTTTACAGAGCATGTTCAATGTTGCATCCACCTTTTACTGAAAACAAGTAAAATCGCATTACTGCATTAACATCAAAAGCTCTATTCCTTGGCATATTCATCTTACTAAATGATACATTTGCAAGTCATAATAACATTTAATGAGAGTGATGACTAGAAAAGCATGGTTAGGGATATGAGAAATCTAACAAACAGGCTCACTTTTATCTGGATAACGAAATGCACGTGAATTATGTAAAGCCCATCTGCATAAATCATTTTCTTCTTGTTGTTGTAAGTCAATTACAAGACATTGCGGTTTCACATAATCCCAAAAACAGTTTCGATTCAGAAACGATCCAATATATTGTAAACCGATGTCTTTAAGTCTTGCTTAGTTTTGATCTATAGCGTCATCTTGATCACTGATGGTGAGATTGAGAACTTTTTTTATTTAGTAAAAATTCCTATGATCTATAAACTAATACCAAATTTGATAACATAAATTATTAAGGAAATATTAATGCATTTTATGAGTTAAATAATCTTGATTTAACGATAGAGCTGCTAAGCTGCTGCTAGTAACTTATTCGAAATTATTATTTTTTTGTAAAACGATAAGAAAATGTTATATTTTTATATTTGTTACATAAAACAGAGGGGGAAATAATGTATGAAACCAAAATATACTTATTAAGTGTGTTGTTATAAAGTTGTGTTGTTAAGTGTAACAAAATTGTTATAAAATTTGGAAAAAGGGCTTTTTGTTTGGCTAAAAAGAGATATAAAGCTAACTCCTTCAATTTGAGAGATTTATCAAATGATTTGCTTAAAATTTTGTACGTACAAATTTAAGAAATATGTTGCCTAGTTCCTAAATAAAAAAAATAAGTTGTTTTTATACCCATTCTTTAAATATTGAGAAATTTTCAACAATGTTGACATTGCGAAGCACTAAAAATATAAATTATCTCTAAATAAATAGATTACTTATTTTGTAGCTCAGGAATTTTAGAAAAGATTATGAAAATATTATAGCAAATTTGAAAAAAAATGTGCATTAATTTTAATTCAGAGTTTTTTAGTAAGAAAATTCTAACAAAAATAAAATATGAGAAAATAGCTTCTAAATATTAAACTTATGTAACGTAGTAATTAACGTAGCATTAAACTTATGTATGTATTAAACTTAACGCACGTAAATGCAATATAAAAATCAGTGCATGTTCCCCAAAAAGGAACTAAGAAATAAAAGTCTAATGGTTTTATAAAGAATTTCTTCAAACATATAAATTCGCTATTTTGAAAAAGAAATCGGCTTTGCAATGTTTTATATATATATAATTTTATTCCTCAAGTATTAATTGTTATTTGTATCAAATTACAACATAAAATCTATAAATATAAGTATGGTTAAAAATATATTACTTATTTATAGTTAATATAAGTTATAATTCAAAGATTATAATTTTTTTTTGCCAAAACACTAAAACAAACATCTAAAATAAATCGAGCGAATCCTCAATACGAAAATACAAAAATAATTCATTTCTCTTTCGAGTGACTTGACCTTTTCACTCACTGAGCTCTCTTTATGACTCAACGTCTTACTTCAACGACGGCAAATATTTTTCTTTGTCATCAAAACCGGTCTCAACAAAGAACTGTTAGAATATCGATACAAATAACGCTAACTCCCAGTTTGAAGTCTGTATTTTTCTCCTTCGCAAATTTCACTCTCCCTTGGAAGGAGAGTTGAGAGTCAAATCCTTAACGAAAACACCATTACAATGGTTGACAGTCGCATTTTAGCTGCTAAATGAAGTTACTCACTTTAATGCAAGCAAATCAAAGCTAAGAACAGCGTAGTTGAATAACTTGCTTGCGTCATTTTCCCCGACAATGACGACTGCGCGAATCTAAGCCGCTGTAAAATAGGGAGATAGGACGGAAAATTCAATCTACGGCTTCTCCCAGTAAATTGTCATAGGCTTATAAGATTAGTGTCAATCATTGTCGTTGTGTGCATTTCTCCTTAGAGGATGGTGGAGGGTTGGAGCTATAGATAGGAAATGTGGTAGTTTCTGCCGCCATCCCATTAGATTAGATCCTTATGCATTGAAAAGTTTAATATTCTATTTGAAATAGCTTTTATGGTATTAATAATTAAGATCGAGTCAATATTTTCCGTTTGAGGAAAGAGAGGGAAAGAGAAATCTTTCACTGGAGGATGGTAATTCTATTAAGTAGAGGTGCTTCCTTCTAATTTGTAATTTCAGATCGGCTTCCACTGGATAAGGGGAAAGTTTTATGTTATCTGCTGGAAGCGAAAAGAAGATGGATTAAGGCATTTTCGATTTATTAGTCTGTCACGGAGATTTATTACAGATGTTGTACGTCAAAATTGCTTTAAAATGTTTATTCAAAATAAAAGATATTTTATTAAAGAAGGTTTCAAAGCAAATTTGGTATGTCATCATTAGGAATAATCTTACTGCTAATTCAAAGTCTTAATTATTTTATTATAAGAAATAAAATATTCTGAAGCTGTTAAGAACTTACCAATGCAATAATTCTTATTTACAAAGGACCTGTGGAAGGTATGGACAGTTTGAGGCAATCTATACATAATGTATTAGATGCCAGTATTTTTGATCAGCTAATTAGACAAAGATATCGATAATATTCAATTTCAGTTAAATTATATATATATATATATATATATATATATATATAATCATTTAAGAATTTCGTTTTACATGAAAGCTATGGAATTCTATATCAGATATAAATGTTCAGTAAAAGTTAGAGCTCGATAGCATGTATATATATATATATATATATATATATAGAGAGAGAGAGAGATACATTTGCATTTTACATATGGATATTAAAAATTATCCGAATATTTTATTCTAAATGTTAGAAAATTTTTTATATTATATTATTAAAATAAAATATTTTATACAGTAATATTTTATTTTCTGGTATTCTAAAATATTCTAATATTCTGCTTCATTTCTTTGAATGATTATGCCGTAAATAATTTCAGTTATAGCGCAATCTTCAGAGTTAGCCTCATAAAAATAATAGAAAAATAAATTCATATTTAAAAGAAAAATTTTCAAGCAACTCTATTAAATGGAGGTTATTGTAAAGCGAACATATGGTGGGAAATGTTATATTCTCATTTTTCTATTGAACTATCTTCACTCTAGAAAATAAAACTTTTCCCCTTCAATTGATGTTTTCTCCCCTTTTCATTCCTCTGGTAAAATAATATTTACTCAGAACCTTTCGAAAAAGTGATGAATCACCTGCCCTATGAAAGGAAATAAAATCTTAATATTTGGGAAAAGGATTTGCGTTCTAAAGGCTCTGGGAATTGTTACAAAGCTTCCAGAGATTTTGAATAAATAATGCAGATAAAAATCTGTCTATATGAAACTGAATTTTTTATATTCTACTATTTATTGATAATATTTTTATTAATTTTCAATTCACGGAATAAAAAGATAGTCCCTTTTTGAAAGGAAAAGGAAAACAAACTTTTTTTTGAAAAGCTTTAAATTGAAATACGTATTTGCAAATTGCTGTAAACCTGTGAAACCTGTGACCTTTTACATTCGAACAATTAAGTATATTATATAAAACAAGTTTTATGAATTAAACTTCTTTTAGAAATAGAATTTTTAACTATCATTTTTATTCTAGAAGGAAACTATACATTATTAAATACATGTATAAAAAGCTGAAGCTAGTCCGGCATAAATGATTTTAAAAGTAATTCTTATTAGTACGTAAAGGAAAGGAAACTAATTCACAATGTGTAAGTTAGAAATTGTTTGAATCGAAAATGGAATAATGTTAATAATTAAACAAAAAAAGCAGTTAGCACATAAAAGATAATTATCCAAAGTTATAAAATACTTTAAATTCGATTAACTTATTTATATATAAATTAAATAAAGTTACATTAAATTCCTTATTTCGTTGATGTCAAAAAATAAAGTTTAAGGGTCACAGTTGAGGAAAAGTTAGTATAGTACGAGTATTATTATTATATCATTTTACAATTTTGTTTCAACTTTAATTGTTGACTATTTCAATCCATAACAAACCATTTTTAATTCCAAAACCAGACAATAGCAATTATGAGAGAAGTTTTTACATGATTAAATGACGACGTACTAGGGGTTGAAATCATTTATAGAGCTGCTTAATGAGAAATTCCACAAACAAAGACAAAATGTCAATTACAAATTATAAGACATTTTCAATTTCGTACAAATATTCATTTTGTGCAAGAACGCAATGTTAAAAACGCACGTTTAAAATCCATAGTTATTTTCTAACATCCTCGAAATTCTTTACCAAAGGTGATATTATCCCTTCCCCTCCGGAATAAAATTTAGGATCTTTGGCAAAACATTGATCACCAGAATAAAAGTCATGAGAGTTTTGTGCCTATTTATATAATGAAGAAAACTGAATATACAATTTGGACGCCTTTTTTGACTGAACGAAGCCAAAGCTAGACAAAAATCTATATTTTTAGTGGCAAGATCCCATAGCTATTTAAGTTGGTGCGAACAATAAAAGAGCAGATCAACAAATGGTCAAACTTTCGATGGATCTTATTCTAAATTTCTTACTGCGTTTATTACGTTAGATGATGAAACAAACTGTGTGCTGACTTTCGTTAATTTAAGTAGTTGCGTTTTGAATTATCTTGTTTCGGTGAGTGAAAAAGTAATTGATTGAAAACAAGTTCTAAGTGTATTTAGTTAAAAAATTAACACGGATCTGTATTTTAAGTATTATGTAAGAGCATTAAATTTTATTTATCTAGTTATTTACGTTTAGTAATTTTATATTTAGAGAACCAACCATTATTTCCCTGTAAATGCTGAAATTTGAAGGGAGAAAATGCAAAAAGTTTGCTATTTATAAATCAAATTTTATTATCTAGATCACGTTTTTAAATTGTTGAGTTCATTAATAAACAGATTTAAGCCCAAATATGTGTTTTTCTGAGTCTGCAAGTACTGAAAAGCGAAAATGTAATGTTATATTAATTTTAATCTTGATTTTTAATACATAATGCTTTTTGACGTGAATTTATTTTTAAAAATCATTTTAAATTATATTGAAATAAATAATTATTATTTAGAATTTCTCAAATCATTTCGAATATTTGACCAAGAATTAATCTTAAATTAACCTTTATATTTTTATTATATTTGTCATGTACTGAGCTCATTATAATTAAATTCTGAACTTTAAATTCGGTATACTCTAACTTTATACTTGATAAGGCCTCAAAAACATGCCAAAGAAGAAAGATTATTTTATTCCTAAAAAGTTTTAATTCTAATCTTTATATTATTCCTAATAACTTGAAAAAGAGGTTTCCAAATATTTTCGATTTAAAGGATTTTCTTGTATTTTTCTATCAATGTAATGAGCTCATTAGCGTTAAATTCTGTATTTTTTACGTAGATTATATGAATCCGATTTTTTGTTCCATTTTTTAAATGTAAACGAGTCGCATTTTATAGCTTTTATAATTAAAGATTAATTATAAATACATAGGTATTTTATTAAAAAAAATTCTTGGCTCAAAAACATTTCACTATCTCACTTAATATTTTTTATTGAAATCGTATAAATAATAATAATATGCTAATTTACATATTCATATTATGAAATAGAAATTACTGGTTTTAGTTTATTAATGGTATTGATCAATAATATTATTTTCAACTATATTTTGTACATAGCATTCAGAAGCTTACATCGGGTAATTTCGTGAATTGAATTAACTTCATTTATGACAGCTTAAACTAAAATTTATTGACAGTATTTATTAAAAATATTTTCGACTAATCGAATAAACATAATTCAGTTTTCATTAGACTACAGTACTACAGCAATAACACACTGTTTCGCTTAAAGTGTATACATAACAAAATCCGAGAGCTCTACACATCCATTGAGCTCAAATCTCGATCGGGTTCTGCAATCTTATCATGCTCCGTAGCGAGAGCTAATTTTAGATGGTCAAAAACTTATTTTACTTCGAAAAAACTTGACTGCAAAAAGAATTTTACATGTTGCAAGTAAATTCCCAAATTTTTAATAAAATCAAGAAAAAGCTAAATTTGGCTTAAAAAAACTCTTTCATCAAGGAGACAAAATACTTTTATTTTACTGAGTTCGCAGTTTTGTTTTGTGGATTCTATTCCTCCTTATATAATTTTTTTTTTCTGATCAATTAATAACTGTCTTGCGTTAATAAATGTTTAATTATTTCTAAAATATTTAATGTCATTTAAAAAATATCTTTTAAGCAAGTTTTACCTTTTTTGAACTACAGCAGCATGCCATTTAGCAAAATTTTCAATTATTTCATACTTTTTTCATATAATTTTTCCAACAATTCAGTTCAATTTCGTTTCATATAATTTTTTATTCAAATTAAATTGCAGCATCTAAAAAATAACGTTAAGTATTATAAATATTTTAAACAATTAAATGCTATGAAAATCCTCTACAACTACTGCTTTAAAAAATTTATCATTATCTTTAATAATAGGTCTTTTTATTTTTAAAATGCCATAATAAATGATTGCAATCCAATACCAGTACATGATTCAATATTTTTTCCAAAAGAATTTCGATTCTCCAATTTTAAAAGGATAATACTTAAAGAAAAGAAAGGAAAGGAAAGAAAAAAAATTTCTTTTTTTTTCTTCTCACTTAACCAAATAAACGAAATAAATTCTTTGTTGTGAGATCAGAGATAGAGTCTCTTTTAATCTCAACTTTCACACAGATTTCCCCTCCTTCTTTCATGAAAGGGGAGAAAACATCAAAATGGAAGATGGACAAAGACGTTTGATCTTGCAATATTTTCCGAGCTTCTGACGTTGGGGCGTCTATAAATCAAAGATATTTCGAAGTTTATCGCCCAATAACTGAAGAAATAACTCCGAAAACGCAATGTAAGGGAATTCAAAAGTATTGGCACTGGCTTCTGTATTTTTTCCCCGTCTTTTTCTTTTTCTTCTTTTTTCTCGTCTTTGCAACTCGTCTTCACACCTGATCCTGCCTCGTAAACTTGGGAAGTTGTTCTCGAAGATATATTTTTTCGGAGGTGGGAAAATTCTAACATTCGATTTTTCTTCTGCTTTTTTTGTGTATGTATTTTTTCCCCTTTCCTGTACTGTGCCACTGAACTGTCAGAAGGGGGGGAGGAAACTTTTTTATTACGTTGAAGTCTTCCGTAGGAGAGGGTTCAGTTTCCGCCCCCCCCCCCAACTGCCGTGTTATACAAGCGGAAAACAGAAGCAGTGCTTAATTTTTTTCCCCCTGAATTACTTTTTTCTCCCATCTGTGAATAATTCTTTATACTGTCACATATAAAGATCTCAAATAACGATGTAAAGCAAAAACTAGGTTTCTTTTTTAATTTAATTTATAAATGACAGAATTTAGGTTTTTTTTTGTAGTGTTCAGAAATAAAACGAATAGTAAAAGTTAAAAGTATTATTTAATAGTAAATAAAGGGGTCAAATATGCATATAAATAAAATACAGAACAAACAAAGAATTTTAGAACATTCAAATTAATAGCCTACGACATTGTATTCTACCAAATTATAGTTTCCTTTTAATACCTGAGTCCTTCAGCTTTTGAGAAAAGGCCATTTAGATGTCTAGCTCCACATTTAGGAAAATTAATTCGAACCTTTGATACAACGTTATGGATTTTGCAACTAAAGGATATTATACTTGCGTTTCAGAAATCCTTAATGATAAACATTTCCAATAACGGCAAATACATGAACAGAATTTCGACAACCAATGACATATGATCTGTCCAATGCATCGTTGGAGATTAAAGTTTGAATTCCATCTAGGATGCACTTAATTAAAGCATTTCCTATAGTTTATCGTAAACATTGTGTATCGATATTAATGTCTGCGACGCAGCAAATGTTTAGGATGAAATACCGGGTGATCCGAAAGTCAGGATGAACTTTAAATATAAATAATTCGAAAACAAATACAAATAAAAAGATGCGGTTTGGACTAAATGAATGGAAAAGAGACCTGGTTTTCTTGTGGCAATGAAACAAATATAGTTCTGTTAGAGACCAACAGATGGTGTAATAGCTTTTAATTTCACCAAAAGATGATTTACAAATGAAAAATATTGAAAGTTACACTGGCGATTTTTTAAAAATTCTTATTCTTTCTTGTAGTTTAGACTTTTCTCTTCCAAAACAACTTATCTTTTCTAAGAAAAGGAAAGCCTGACCTATCATCCAGGATCACATATTTTTCAGCTAAAATTTGTCTTTTGCTTCATTTTTCTCAAATTTTTAATTTTCATAAAAATTCTCCACCGTTAACATGATATCTCAAAAACAAATAGAAGTATTTACATCAAAATTTTCAACGTGAGTTTTAAATAATATGGGAAATGAAATGAAGCAAACATTTTATTGTTGATGAAATACTTTTTTCATTTATGGGTGTTTTTGGAAAAATTAAGTAGTAAATTTATGGTAAAAATGCAGATATGTGCATATTTTGACCCATAACTTCTTTGCATCTCAAAATGTTTCTTAAATTTTGGTTCATTTCATTCATCATTGTATTTTATAACTTGAGTGCAAAGAAAAATAAGATTCCATCATTACAATTTTGGGTCGAGTGTAAACCGTTTTAGTTGAATTTCATTAAAATTTACAATACATTTTCCCATTTTTCAAAATATATGATATTTTTAAAGAATAGTTTTTAAATTTATATTGTTTATTATTGACAATACATCTAAAAAACATAAATAGTTTCTAAAAAAATCAAAATTTTCAAAAATTTTATTTTTAAAGTAGTTGGGTACCTTAATTACAGTTAATGAGTTAAATGTTTAATATGCTGTCCATCATTCAGAAATACAGCTGTGAAACGAGTCACCACACAGTTCATAGTATTCAGTAAACAGGCCCATTTTGGCGGATAGCATATTTCATTGCCTGTAGTAACGGCAGTTGATCGCCGTACACATTCGATTTCAAGAATACCCAGAGCCAAATGTCACAGGGTGCAAGATCGGAAGATATTAAAGGCCATGTGTGATGATCGACTGATAATGCAATCCTCCCCAAATTCTCCGAGTAGCAGGCGTTGCACTGGCAAAGCAATATGTGGTTGTGCTCCATCTTGCATTAAGGTGAATGTTTGTTGTGTCAGTCACGCTTGCAGTCCAGGAATATTGTTATTATGTTACATTTCTGCATATCAGATACTAGTGGCAGAAACTGTTTTGAAACCCGGTAATGTGAATTCCTTGGAAAAAAACGGGCAAATTATGAAACCAAGTATTGAAGCCACATTAGACTCTCACTTTAAGCTGCTGCAAAGGTTCCTCAGCAAATACATGTGGATTTTCTGTGGTCCACACTCGACAATTGCTTGAGTTTACAACACCCCAGTGTGCAATGCGCTTCATCTCTCCAAAGCACAATGTGAAGGAAATCTTCAGGTCTTCAATCTTATTGAACATGGTAGATGATGCTGTAAATGGTTTCATCAGCATCCTTTTATTATATATGTGGTAGTTTTGGAATAAAAGGTATTTTTAAGGGATTTAAGTGATATAGTACAAACCAAACGAATATCTTTAATGAATATAGTATTGTTTCCCACATAACATGTCATTAGTTATGAAATTTCAATGATTGCACTTTCATTATTCTATATTTAAGAAATAACTTTATTGACATAAAGCATGTTACAAACGTTTTCTATTTATTTTTACTGTACCAAGTACTTCTCTAGCTCCTTGACTGTATTTCAATTTGAAAAACAATTTATAAACTGTAAAAATAATTTAACAGAAAATAAAATAAAAATATGTTACTCTATTCTTGCAGTATTAAAATGTCATTTGTATAACAGACGAAAATTACGCATACCAGTCATTTTATCACAATATATTGTATATCAATGACATATCATTATTTTATACATTACAGATATGTTTTTGAACATAATAACAGGAGTTCAGTTAGCATGATATATTTTATATCATCTTCATAGTGTTCGGTAATAATCTGTTCATTTACATTTATTGACAATA
>JAPMOQ010038156.1:579668-599219 GCA_026543055.1 Argiope trifasciata | reverse complement strand
ATGCATATAAGAAGGAATACAAAATAATCAAAATTAGAACAAATAAAAAAAGAATCTGGTCTAAAGACTTTTTCAATGCTCACATCAAGGTTTACCGAAAATTAAGGTAAAAGTGACATACAAATTTTAAATGTAAAACCACAAAGACAAAGGAACATTAAAAACATCACCAAATAACGCAGAAATGTATAAAATAAAAATATATAAGAATAATAAACCGAAATTTAAAACATTCCACCCAATAATTAAGAAAACAAAAGGGAAACAGCATACCAGCAACAGGCGAAGAAATATCCCCATACCATCCGAATCGCTATTCGAATTTGAATTTAGTGTTAAGCAAAGAAAAAAGGATAAACGGAGATTCTGCGCACCATCTATATGTAGCATAAATAAAAGACTGTATAACATAAATAAAAGACATTTTAGAAAGAAAAATAATACTTATAAACATTACAAAATGTACTAAGAAACAAAAAAAAAATTCTTTTCAGAAAGCTTATTATTTCATAAATCTTAAATTTTTCCTTCTATTCCTTCGTTTGCAATTTAAGTTAAAATTATGTGCAAGTTCCGTGATTTAATTAGTTGCCATTTACTCTAGAAACAGAGAGAAGGTGAAATATGTACATATTTTAATGATACATTCATCAATTACGTGAGCATAAATTTTTGAACATTTTAGAACGTTGTTTTTAGAAATTTTATCATTGTACTATAAAGGAAAAATTAAATACGTATACATTTTATTTTCATAAATATATAAGATTCCGTTATATTCTATTATTTACGCATATATACTCTATATTTCTATTCAATAAAGCAATTTTTCGCCATTTTTTTAAAAAACCCGTCCAACTTAAGAATAAGCTAAACTCATCACACTCTAAAAAGTTCTTAGAAGTGCTATCTTTCTAAACGTAGCACAAAAATAGTTCCTAAAAGTCTCCCTGTCATTCTGTCGCACGAAAGCACTGCGCCCAGGAACAAAGAGGAAAACATCTTCAAAAACGCTCTAATATCTCTTATTCCTTCATCTATGTCCAGGAAAACGTTCCCTCTCCCGAATTACTCCGTTTTCCAGGATTATCCTTTCCAGCAGAAAACTAGGAAACGAATTTAAACTTTGCGCTTCGGGACGAATCGTGACGTCCATACCTCTGCCCCAAAACGCTCTCCCTTAAAACGTGGGAGCCGGAGGCCATTTTGCAAGATAACTTTTCTCCATCCTCGGCAAAGAAAGGAACCAATGGTGCAGTCATCATAATGATTACATTTACTGTTAAGAAATTCTCCCGGTGAGATTTCGGTTCCGAAAGTGGTTCTGACGCTGATGGTCGAGGCTTATGGAAATCACGGTCATTTGTATGCACGTCTTTCATTCGTGGGGGATGCACCATGGTATAGTCGGGATTCCCCCTGCCCCATACGCAAATTTAATGTCTTCTTTTTATCAAGCTTTTATTCGAAATGGGCCAAAGATAGTGGAAGATCGACGAAAGGAATATTTAGCAGGAAGGACTGTAGTGATATGTTTGGAGATGGGTTTTAAGTGAAGCGGATCTCGACGAGTTTTCTGAATTAATTGGAGTTTGGAATACAGAGAGGGAAATCTCTGGGGAATGCTTAAAAGGCTCCAATTGATTTCGGCCATCTAGGCAGATTAGAGGGAAAGAAGAAAGCAATGGGGAATAGTAAGTATTTTTTTAACTGTTTCAATGGCCGCTTAAATTAAACAAAAAGATAGTAAACTTTTGCCCACAATGAAGAAAAAAAGATACCTCTAAGGAAAAAGAATCATCTTTTTCCTTAGAGATCAGACATGTATAATTTATTCAAACAAGAGATTGGATTTCTACATTTCATATAAAGGATTTAATCACGCCTTTTATAAAAGTGCCAGAGTTGATCTTCAAACAGTCTGGTATATATATAGATATAGTAATGCTGAGCCCGTCTGTTTTAATCTCGCTCACCGATGTTGACGTGTTGATTAAATAGTCACGTTAATATTATGCTGCATCATAAAATATAAAATATTCAGGCTTAATCTTGAAAAGTGTATACATTAATAGAAATTAATAAAGAATATGTAAGGGGATTACAAATTTTATATTTAAATGTTTTAAAGGAATACAGAAAGAGGGTAATCACGTGTTTCTCTGGTAAAATTCCTACTTTAAAGGAAGACCATGAATTTAATTAAAAGCTATTAAAAAGTTTATATGATAGTAATTTAAAAACTAATTCATAGGTTCCTATTTCCAAGAAATGCATTCATGCATGCATACAACTACTATTGCCCCAGCGTTTTCTTCTAATAGAAAAAAAAAATCATTAATAAATAATTTTAATTTATGCCTAAAATATTTTTTATTATATATAGATTTTATTATTACATATACAAAAGAATGTAATTGTTTTTATTTACTCTGAATAAAAGTCAGATCTCTACTAAATGAATCACCAAGAAAAATTATTCTTAAATTCATTTAATCGAGATGCTATCATTTTATGCAAAATGCAAATTGTGTTTTCATATTAGTTTTTCTGTTATGTTTTCTTTAATTTTCAATTCAATTATTCAAAACTTTATTATTCATGTGTGCATTCACGTACATTTAAATGTAATAAAACTCTAATAATTCCAGTAATTCAACTTTGGTTCAGAGTTCTAGCATCCAAACTGCAGATTTTAAAATATGTATGTAAACTAAATTGTCAAAGGGCTGATAATTCATATTTCAGCAAGTATTTAATTTATTTCTATAGTATTCGTATCCAAGTATTGTAGTTACATAATAATTATTTCAAAAATTGAAGGAATTATATTTGTTAAACAGCTTTAGCTGGCATTGTGATTCTCATTGAATTTTGAATTAAATTCCCTGAAGGCCTGGCTATCTGTTAGTTTCTGCATTCTCATACAAGAAGTGATAATTCAAAAACACCCCATTTAAATTAATGAAACTTCAGAAGTAATTTTTTTATTCTAATTCTAATGGAGTGCAAAATTCCAGTTTAATTCTAATGGGAAAAATGCTTTCAAAAGGCATATTTTCTCTCTTTTTTCGACTGCAGAATACAAAATGCTCAAGTGTGGAATTAAGAAAATTAAGATTTTTTTTGAGTTTACAGATTTGCTCGAGGATCAAAATTTTATGAGGAGGAATTTCACTTTTTTTAGTAGAAGGAATGACAGTTTAGAGGAAACTACTTAGAGGTGCTGTACTTAAATTTAAGGAAATAAAAAAGTAAAACTGTTTTTAAATTAAATAAAGTAAAATTATAAAGAAATTTAATACCAGAATTAATATAATTATGCATAAATTATTAATAAAATAAAGTATTAAATCTATCAACACATTATTCTTAATTATATAATAAATTAATTTTAATATCATATTATGAATAAAGAATCATATCAAGACTGACTTACAATCAAAAAATTATGTGTTTACAGGCATAAATGATGAAACAATAATTCAAAACACTACTGACTTAAGGCCAGTGGATTATTTTATACTTAATTTAAAACTTTATTATTTTTTAGGTTATTAGTCGTATTAAGGAAGAATATTTTTCAAGTAATGTTACACTTTTAATTAAAAATTATCAAAATTTCAATATCCCCTTCAGAAGAGCTTCTTCTCTTTGCTAGAAATCGATTCCTAGACCGTTTTAAAATTCGAAATTGGTGCTTTTCAGTTGTACTTATTTTAATTATGAGCAATCTTTTTCTACTATTTTAATAAGTATTTATATTATCTTTAGCATGCTTTTTTATAATTCTTTTCATTGGTTTACTTAATTATTTTAATTCTAATACATTTAAATCCCATTAGGAGCAATTTTTCTGTTCTGGCTTTTGCTTTTATGTAAATAGAACTTTTTTAAATTCAAAGTAAAAATAAGAACGCCAGGATTAAAATTTTTAATTTATCTTAGCTGATTGGTAGAACCGAAATTGAGTTATAAATGATTTTCATGTATTTTAATTTATAAGCATAACATTCTATTTATTTTCCTACATTAATTGAATGTCAATAAAATATTATTTTTAAATTGTTAAAAATATATATAAAATACTCTTGTTAAGCGATAATAAATGATTAAAATGATAAATCACCTTTCCTCTAGAGTATTTTTGCAATGATTTTAATTCAATTAATTCGAGATTAGTCATAATCATTTGAGAAAATAATGAAATGAATACACTTCTTTGCAATTTGAAAACCCTTTTGAATAAAATCCATAATAGATTTCTGATTGAAAACGATGAAGATGCTTTAAAAACCCAGGGCAAATTATTGTGATAAACTACTTTCACATTGAAAATACAAGTTTTAAGTTATAGCAGTCTAGTTTTCAAGCTAGTTGTAATCGAAACAAACTGAAACTAAATCCTTCTTTCAAAGAATCAATAAGGATGAAATTATTAACTCATCATCTAGTGTTTATTTGCCATTAAAGCTTGGATTCATAGTTTTGGCATTTTTTGGAATACTTTATAAAAGGATTATTAGTTTTTTATGTATCTTTTGAATTATTAGAGTAACAATCATTCGTATTTTTTTAAATGGCTAACATCATTTTAAACATATGGCATATTAGTATATTTTATTATAATAATTCAATGTATAAATGTTTAAAAGACGAAGAATTTATTTAATTTTATTTCGGGGATTCATGATTTGAATTAGATAACATAGAGTTAATTATACTATAATTTTAAAATGATTTAGATACTTTACTGAAGAGATTCAAAACATTTTTAAAAGATTGTTAGTCTTTTATATACATTTTGAATTACTACAGCAGAGTTATTTGCAATTTTTATCAATACCAGCATTATTTTAAATATGTAACAACAAGTGTAATTTATAATAATATTTTAAAAGCCTTTTTAAAAGGTAATTTATTTTTATTTCATGGATTCATTATTTAAATTGAATTCATAACATAGATTCATAGAGTTAAATATGTCATAATTTTGATATCAAAGAACTATTTTTAAGTGATTGAAAACATTTTAAAAGATTCCTAATACTTCATACACATTTTAATTTATTTGTACACCTTTATTATTATTTTTATGAACTTAAGATTCATTTTAATAACACTCATTATAATAACAAGTGTTTATCATTGGAATAATTCAAAAATAAGTTTCACACAAGATGAATTTTACTTATTTATTTATAGGTATATCGTTATGATGAACGATTTCCAAATGGTATGCCCCATTAAATCCATCTCCTTCCAGAAACGTGCTAACTCAAACCTAATGCCACGCTTACCCATTAAATAAGTTCTTTAACAAAATTTACGCCGAAGTTCACCGAAACCGCATCAAAGCTTCGTTCGCAAATACCGGAGCAGATAAACCTAGCTCACGATCGAACGGTTGCGAGATTCAAACCGACTCCTAGATCAAACCCCAATCTTCGAGTAAATTCGGCCTTTCCATGATATCCACCCAGAGTATTTCATAGTAATCCAGCTCTATTAAACTTTAACCAACCATGATCATTCTGCTTTAAAATGATACTTCCAATGTCGTGACTCGAGAGGACGACATCAATTTGATGATTCCGACCAGAGATATTGGAATGGCTATCCTTAAATCCAATGCCTTTTCGGAGCGGCACTGGAGCAAGTCGGAGCAAAATTTAGAAATGATTGCTTCTCGCAACAGTGGTGTAAGGTGAGTCCAGATTGCCTACAGGCAAAAGGATTTTGTGCTCTCATAAATTCCTCATTTAGATACAGGCTCGAATGACCATAAGCGCCTTATCAAGTGAGAAGCTAGTTTGTATATTTTATGGAAAAGCTTTTACTTTCCATTTAGGGCTTTCGTGTTGTGAGATGTTTGATAAAAAACCCGTTTTCGTTCAAGATTCGTCGAATTTTTCTTTATGTCTAGTGCTTTTAATTTCTCATTTGGGTGGAGATGCATTTGAGAATTTCTCAAACAAAAAATCAGTTTATTTAAATGCATAAGGTTTGTTTTAAAAATGGTTTATGTAATAGTTGATTTAACTGTAATATAATAAGGGCAATAATTGCGTTAATACTTTAAAACTGAAAAAGTGGTAAATATTTAATTTAACCATATTTATAAAACGAAATTTAAAAACTATTTTTGTAACGCAGTATATTTTCTTTTAATTAAGTTCATATAATTTTCTAAAACATATACATATAAGCACATTCAATTAAACATTTACAAATGGTTATTAAATTTGAATTTTAAGCTGTTTCTCAGATTATTAAAATTAAGCATTTCCATTACATTAAATATTTTATAATATACAAAAACCCCTAAAACATTTAATCGTATAAAAAGTAAATTTCAGCTGATAAAAAAATATTTAAATGTTGTGTTGCAACTTATGCAAATCTCGCAATTAAAAGTATGTAGGACATTTATATATAAAATACAAAGATAAGGTTTGATTTTCTTTTTTAATTTATTTTCTGTACTACTATCTTATATATACTTTTCCAATTTATATACTATTAAATGTAGGTACTTGGCCGTCTTTATTAGTAAACTGAAAATATATATTTAAATGAGATCTAAGGCTTAGTACAACGAGTGTTATTGCTGAAATTTTATTATTTCAAGTTCAAATTCATTTGCATTCTGTCTAGTAATTTAAGATATTCCAATAGATTTGGTTGTTAATTTTCATACACTTACTATTTTCGGTACAGAATGTAAATAGTATGTAATCTCATTAAGCCCGAATTTTGATCAACAACGAAAACAATGATAAGCGAAATTCATCAATAACAACTTTTATTTCATTCTAAAAAGATTATCTTCAGATGTGAAATTTGTCTGCAATTCTTCAAAAGTTTAACGAGAAATTCTATGAGTTTTATAAATAGATCAGTAACAGTATTTTCTGTAATACCATAAAATATAAATATGTTTTTCTAAAGTATTAGTTAAAATTTGATTTTCGCTCTAAAATGCATCATTATTCAAAATATTTCAGATTATTGAAAATAATTTTTGAAAGATTTTTGTCTTTAAGACTTATTGTAAATAATAAATAATGAAATAAATACAATTAATAATTTTCTCATCATTAAAATATTCTGACATATTATTCTTAGAAATCGTAATCTTGGAAAACTGAAAAATGTTAAATAAACAAATCTACTTATTCTATAATTAAGCACTTCTTCTACAAACTGGAATATTTTATAATCATGAAGTTTTTGATATTGAAACAAAATAAGAATTGGAAAACAAACAAACGACTTGATAACTAGAACTAAGGTCATGAATTGTGAGAAATAAAGCGATTAATGCAGATTATTTTAAAGAATATTTTCTAAATAAATTACTTTTGTTATAGTTTCATTAAAACTTATTCCACTATTAATTATCACCCAATTTTTAAAAATTATTTAAATTATAAGTAAACATATAATAGATAAAAGAAAAGCTACAATGATTTATCTAAAATTATACCAGGAATACAATACATATAGTGATATTTTTGAATTTCATGCAGAGAAATATTCGACATGCTAGCTAAATAATCCAAAATATATATAAATATTAAGTAATTAATTAAATGAACGGTATCCAGTAGCTGTTTTATTATTTATTCCCAATTTCTATTTCAAGCAATACTCAAAGAAGTTTGAATAAAATACATTTCTGTATTAATAAAACGATATCAACAAAGTATGCCAATTTCTTTTTGAAAAACATTTTACCTATAACTTCATGGCTTGACGTGTGATTGCGCTAATGCATAAACACTAATTTAACGCATGAAAATTTGCAAAGAAATTTTTGCATTAGGTTTAGAACCTTCATTTTATTTTTTCTCCAAATCTTTAACATTTAATACTAAAAAATGTTCAAGATTCTAAATGTTTTCCAGTCTCTATTACTTGTTCATAATTTTCTTGACATTCGTTGGATATCAGCCTGAAAAATCAATGCAATTCTGACCAGCCAAGTCGTATACCATCGGTCTAAATAAAAGATAGCCAGAAGGTGAAAAGTCCGGTGTTTTTTTTTTTTTTTTTTGCCTTTAGTGCTAGGTATAAACTTATCAATTACTTCGATACCGATCCTTTGTGATGGTTTCACTCGATTTTAAGAGTTAGCTGTATAAACAGTTGGTTTGAAGCACTGAAACCACTCTCGAAGCGTTCTTTCACTAAGAGTAGACTGACCGTTGGAGTTTGAGGACATTCGATGCAGCTCAGTTACAGCCTCTTAAAATGGAAGCGGAAAATCCAAACTTCCACAAATAGATAAAACGGGATTCTAAAATTATATCTTCTATTGAGAATAAATTTATGATTCAGAAGCAAATTCACCAATTTAATCTGTCGTTATACAGAAAGTCCAAGCTTATTTTTTTCGATTGCTGACAATTTCGATCTACTTATAGTGACAAGCATTTACCTTTGTACCATCTACCATAAAATGGTAGACATAAATATTTAATATGCATAAATTAGGATGATTCAGAGACTAGCCCTTTTCGAAGATTGTTCCTCACTAAGAGGCCTCATGCATAAAGATAAGTAGTTATTGCGCCTCTAAGTCAACGAATAATCATCATTTTTTTGATGAAAAAAGTATCTTGATGCATTTTTAATTTAATGTAACATCATTAACATTCATAATTTAGCCTATTCTGAACAAAATTAGAAATTTCAGTAATGTAATTGCATTTTGTACAAAAGCAATTGAATGTTTTGAATAAAGAAAGAACTTGCCGATTTTCAGAAAAAAAATGAAAATTGCCTGCGTTTCCAAATTTTAAACCTATTTTTCAATGAATAACAACTATCCCAGGTCATATAAAATAATTTTTAAATACATGATAAAGTTAAATGGATAAAATAGCAATTTCAAAAAATAATATTTTATCAGACTTATTTTTTATCATTAAACATTTTTAAAAATATATCCCCTCCCCCACAAAAAAAAAAACACTTTTGCAAAATGAATAAATCGATCTTTCAAAAAAAGAATATTTTATTTTCCTTAATAGCAATAAAGTATATAAACTTAAAATAAAGCAAAGATAGAAAATTAAGTTTTACGAATCTGACAAGCAGATCCTTTAATTCAGGATAAACATTTATAAATTTTTGATGTTTAAATCAAAATTTTCAATTCAATCATCAACATTTACCAATTCAAGTCGTCAAAACTATCATGTTGCTTCAGAAACTGTAATTTATCAAAATGTGTTTTGTGTTACATAAATTTTTAAATTCTGAACACTTCAAAAGGTTTTGTATATATCAAACAATGGTCAAATTTAATACAGTATGAATTTATTTCCTTTCTTTGGTATGTAATAACCAAATTTTACTTCAAAATATTAAATATAAATTTTTCAATCAATTAATTTAATTGAGAATAAAATTTTCATGAAATTCATAGTTTATGAAAAGTTAATAAACTTGGTTTTCTTTTATTATTGCACAATTCATTTTTTTCAGAGTTTTTCTTTCTTAACGTAAAATGGTACTGACAAAGTCCACCAACTAAAATATCATTTTTCACGAAAAAAAAAACCTTTTAATCTAAACATATTTTGAGAATTTTTTAAGTTAAACATATAGCGTGGGAATTTAAAAAAAAATTATAATTATAATTATTTCAATGAAAAATAGTTTTAATGTCCTTTTTGCAAAGCACAAAGCAGAGTATTTTACAGTTTAATTCTTTTTTTATTTTATAATTTAGAAATATTTGGCTTTTCAGACTCAATATCAGATTTGGCTACAAGAACGTAATGCATTTCAATTAAAGATTAATAATTATGTTTTGAAACTACAAAGTATTTCATCAAGAATACACATATACACAATTTTTCACGGTACTGCATAAAATTTCGAATGCAGCATGCACTTTAAGAACATAAAAGAAATTTATTAAAACTTTTTAATGAAACAAGAAGCTTAAAACGTAATTACAAAAAGTTTTTTCTTAATATTTCGCAGTTTAAAGCTATCCACACTTTAAATTTAAAATTTCATTACACTGATATAAGAGAAAGAAGACCTGACATATACTTTTGCTTATCTTAAACATTGAAATCCAAAAAAAAGAAGAAGAAGAAGAAGAAAAGATGATTACAGATATAAAATTAACAGATGAACTTAGAAATCAAGAAAGTTTAATAATGTGAATTGTATTGTATACGAGTATTACAAGCTCAAGTAATATAATCCAATTATGCGATAATCAACAATGCAAAGTCAATAGATGAATTTCGAATTGAGATAGGATCTTTATTGTGCCATAGATTATTATATAATATGGTACTTTCTTATTCCATAAAATTAGAATAAACCAGAGATTCGAGAGCATAAAACGTTTTATAGTTGAATTTAGTGTATTATTGCATTTAAAGTTATGCTTAAAAATATATACATTTAAAATATGTTTGTATATTTGTTCCTAATGTATTAAAACACTAAATAATCTAAAAAATTTGATTTTTACACAATTACTTAAACAAAATAAAAAATTAATAAACCATGTAATTTCATTTATGTATTAAAGCGCATAATTACATTGATATGTGTTATTTGATTTTTTCATAAATGGAACATATTTCTAATATTTGTCAGGTATGCATGTTCCTAATAATAATGCAATAATATTTAAAAATAATACATATTCCAAATGAATCTGTTTATCTGTTTTTGAAAAATAATTCATACATAGTAATGCACATAATTGTACTTATATAATAACGCAAATAATTTCAACTAAACGCCTTTATTATAAATAATTTTTTTTACGAGAGATACATTTGAAATAGATGCTAAATATAGCAAATAATAATATAATCACATTCCTAAGGAATGAATATTTCTAATCTATTCATGCTTTTAAAAATCAAATATAACGATGCAAATAAATGCGTTTATGAGCACTATTATTGAATGTAAAATAAGATATTTTGATATACACATCAAAATAAGTATCGCAAAAAATAATATTCCAGAGATATTATATGAACGGATAAGTAATAAGGCATTGAAGGGTTTTCTTAAACAATATATTGAAAATATCACCACAAAATTTAAAATCAATTTCATTATTCACTTATATAATACATTCGGATTTATATCATAAATTTTAGCAAGTGTTACATGTTAAAGACAATATTAAATTTCTGCAAGTGTTACATACTAAAGGGATTATTTAATTTCTGTAAGTTTTGCATGTTAAATTTCTGTAAGTTTTGCATGTTAAAAGGAATATTAAATGTTTGCAAGTTTTAAGTATTGACGGGATTATTGAACTATAAATTTATTTTAATTACTGCAAACAATTATACTGAAAAAAAACAGAGGTAAGAAATATTGAAAGCAAGTAAGAAACCAATACTGCCACTGAAAAACAAGATATCGAAAACCATTAAAGGAGAAAAAACTGATTTAACCTCTCACACCACTAGTGACCTCACTGCCAGGACCCAAAACTAAAACCTCCGTAAATTTCATACATTGAAGTGGTTTCTATGTAGGAAGAGGAATCTCTATCCGAGATTGTTCTACCCAGTCACGTAGTGGACTCATCATAAGAAATAGCTTTCCGGAAAAATCATGCGATATCTTTTTCTCTTTGACCCTTTACCCATGTATCTTTATCGTTGAAATCTTAGAAGTATTGAGATTCGGTGAGTACGAATGAAAAAGGGTACTCCAGGGGGCAGTTGAGTGAAAATTCCTCTACGAGCTCATTGCTCCTATCCAGATTTTGACTTGTTTATTAGCGTTCGGGGCTCTGCAATGTTTTGTCCAAGAGACAGATTTAGACTTTGATTTCGAGAATGGTTGTTCGAACTGGCAGTTATTGTGTTGAAGGAAATGGTGGAAATTTTGAGACGGTTAAAGCACAGAGAAGTTCTTCTGTTCTTCTGTTTTATGTAGTTGTTATGCTTTCATATGAAAAAACAAATTTATGATCTATTCTATCTTAAAGGAAGATTTTTATTACTATTTTTAGAGATAACTACAGTAAAGATTTCAAATCAAAGAAAGAAAAGCAATAAATATAAATGCTGAACTTTGGGAAACATTTTTATAATAACCTAAAAATGTGAGTTCAAAACTTATTATTTTTATTTTTTTTTTATTTTCAAAGATGCTTATAGAGACGCATTGCAATTTTGGATGAATGAAAATGAGGAAAAGCTTTAAATACTACCGTTTGGCTGCTTATATTTTAATTTAATTATCCATAAAACTAAGGGAAATATTATAGTTTGAGCATTTACTTCAATATTTAAAAAATTCCATTTTTTTTCAACAGACGAGCGATTTATATGTAAACATAAATATTATAATATCAAATACCAGCCGGGAATCATCAAGAAATTATATTTATTAATGTGAGTACCTAATTCAAAATATTATGTTTAATATTTTTCATGGCTATATTCTGTTTTCAAATTTATATTTTGCATTAATTGACACTTTCTTTTATGAAATATTTTATTTTTTTCTATTAAATCGAGAAAGGTTTACGAATGTTTTGATTTTAAGAAAACATATTTAATGGAGAATTCAGATTTAAAAAAAGGGTTATAATTTAAAGAAGTGAACATTTTAACTATCGCTTTGTGGTATGTACAAAGTTTTAATATTCAGAATACTAATGGAAAAGCAAAATATTAATTCTGATGTTTTTATCTTCAAAGCTATTATTTAGAAGAAATAAGTTTATATGTTTTTAGAAGAATGAAAATGAGAAAAAGCGCTAAATATCATCGTTTGGTTATTTACTTCAACAATTTAGAATTTTTTTTTTCCATTTTTTTAAAATAAAGCGAACTATTTATATGCAAACACAAATATTATAATACCAAATTATTGTCAAGGTATCATTAAGAAGCAACATTTATTAATGTGAGTATCAAAATATACAAAATATTCAAATATATGTCTAATATTTTTCATGGTTATAATCTGTTTACAGAATTATATTTTATACTGATTGAGACATTTTCGTATAAAATGATGTTTATATTTTCTTATTAGATAATACAACATCTATGCATATTTTCATCGAAGGATATAGTTGACATTTCAAATGAAAAACAAACCAACAATAATTAAAACCAGTGGACATTTCAATTATTACTTCGGGATATATACAAAATATATAATAATCAGAAAAGCAATAGGTTAATTCCGATGTTCGAAAAGGAAGAGACTAGAAATATCTTAGTTCTGTTGAACTTCTTTCAGCCTCCTGCAGTTTATAAAAATGATGAATAACTTTTTTTTAAGGATAAATTAAGATAATGAAGTTTTTTTTCAAATGTGAATGCTGATGAAAGTTTCATTGTCAGATGAGCTCTTGATACTAATATTTTTTTTATTTAAAAATGATAAAACAAATGTACCTGAGAAATTATAGGAAAATCCTTATAATTAATGTTTAAGACTTTGGTAATTTCTTTATTTTTCATCTAAGAGCTTTCTCATTATTGGCATAAGACTATTTTTAATCTTTATTTTGAATTTTAACTTGACTTTTAAAGGTAATTTCAAATATTTTAAGAAAATAGTGCAAAATAAAAAAAAATGTTATGAAACAGGAAATTATATTGAATATATATGTATATTTGAAGATTTTTTTAAATATATATTTGCAGTTAAAGGGAATATTTTTCTAAGCATAAAATATAAATTTGAGCTTTGTCAACAGAACAACAGCCAGATTGTCATGATTTAGGAAACATGACAAGATTATGAAGTAGCATAAAATAATAAAGAAGATTTTTTATACGTTTACAGCCTCAGGAAAGTGATAAGGTACGTTTTTGCATGCATAGAATATAAATTATAATATTGTCAATAAAACAGCAACTAGAATTACGTGATTTATGAAACATGACATGATAATAAAGTAACAAATAATAGTGATTATTTATTTGTACATGCACACTCTCAGAAGAGTTAAATAGTACGTTTATCTAAGTATGTAATATAAATTTAAGCATTTTCACAGTCTTATTTTTAGAATTAATGGAACATGACATGGTAAGAAATAAAAATGAAATAATAATGAAAATTTATCTGCATGTTCTGTCTAGAATATAAATAAATGTCAGTGGAAAAATAACCAAGTGTTCATGATTTATGAAACATGATAAAATAATGAAGTATCCTGAAAATAAGAACGAAAATTTATTTATTTTTATATCTGTAGCATCAAAAAGGGAACATTTTAATAAGCATAGAATATAAATTTGAGCATTGTGAATAGAGAACTGGATTTTCTTGATTTATGACAAATGGCATGAAATTGAAATTACATGAAAACATAATTAAGAATTATTTCTGTGTTTCCAGCCTCAGAATAATTAAATAGGTACATATGTCTATGCATAGAATATCAATGCGAATATTGCTAATAGAACAGCAACCAGATTTTCATAATTTATAAAACATAACATGAAAATGAAATAACGTGAAATAATAATGATAGGTTAATTCTTACGTTTGTAGCCTCAGAAAGTTTAAAAAGTATATTTTTATGCATAAAATACAGATTTGAATATTGCTTCAAGGCGATTGAATATCAGATTTGAATATTGAGAACAACAACCAGATTTTCACGATTTATGAAACTTGGTATGATAATAAAGTAACATGAAATAATAATGAAGACTATTCTATTTACAGTTTCAGAAACGTTAATTGGTACATTTTTTCAAGGAATAAAATATAAATTTGAGCATTATCAATGGAATACTAAACAAAGTTCCATGATTTATGAAACATGTTATGATAATGAAACAAAAAGATTGAGTCGTTATTTGTAAGTTTACATCCTCAGGAAAGTTTAAAAACTGTATTGTTCTATGTATAGAAATAAATTTGAACATTAGCATTCGAATAACAATCAAAATTTCATGATTTTAGATTTCCCGATTCGAATTACATCTAAAAGTACAATCCACCATACAATACATAATTGTAATATCAGTTTCAAGGAAAGTTTATCTTAAGTAATATTTGAACATTTTTGTTCAAAGGAATAATAGAAAATAAATTTTCAAAGTAAAACAGGAAATGAAAATAAAATAAAGTACCAAGACAAAAAGGGAAACTTTGCTGAAACACCCAAAGCAGTAACAAATTGATGGACCCAAATAATTTCTATTTTCCTGAGATTCATGTCAATATGTACCGGATTATTTTCGGTTTTTGAAACAAAACAAAACAAACCCTCGGCATTCATTCCATTCAATTTGTCAATCGTTAAAAAAATTATAAAAAATAAAATAAAATATAATATACCAAGACAATTGAAGGAAATTTGCTGAAAGAGCTGATGAAGAATAAACAAATTTATGAACCAAAATAAATTCTATTTTTCTGAAATTAATCTCAATGTATACCAGATTATTTCAGTTTTTGAAATAAAATGAGGGCAAATCATCTGTATCCATTCCATCTATTTTGCTAATCTCCTCAACAAATGATTGTTAAAAGAAAACGTAGTCTGCATATTATCAAAAGTTCACTGCAGGATTTCATAAGAGACCAATATTTCAAACACAAAAGTCTCCGTAATTACCGATCTCATTTCAAGATATTATTCCTTTTGGTGAAATTAAGAAAACTGATAATATTTCAAAAGTTGAAATTCTTGGAGCAGAAATGGAAATAATAGGCGGAGCATAGAAAAAAATCTTCAAGAAAACCAGAAGCAAAATGAAAAAAAAAACTGGAGATTTCATTTGTAAAATGTCTTTACAATGTCAACGTCTTCCAGGATTTCTGGAAAAGGCAAGATAACGAGTCTTCAGATGTAACGGAGTGGTCCCCTAAGTGCCATTATTATTAGAAAGAATGTGGAACTGGCATTGCAGTTTTAAAACTGATAGTTGGAAGATAAACGATACGAAAAATCATAGAAAATATATTCTGCCTAACAAAGAAAGAATTCTATTTCACCCTTCATTTCGTTTGTCAAACGATCTCTTTTAAGTTAAATATTCGCAGAAAGTGAATTAAAAGAAAGATCAGGGGAAATTTGAGAAAGTAAATGTTCTATTTCTAAAAGGTACTTTATGACATACATTTTATTCTTTTGAATTGGTAACTTCTTATTTACATATTAAATGAATACAACATATTAGTATTTCGAATGGAGATGTTAGTTTACAATCTAATGAATATTCATTGAATCTCTAAAGTAAATTAATTTTTCCTCATTGTTTCATATCCTCAGTTTTGTTTGTATTGCTGTTCAACAATTTTCTAGTTTGTTTTCTATTTACAAGTTATTATTGAATAGCAATACTGCTGTATTTAATAATTTTTTGAGTAGAAAATATTCAATAATTTCTATTCAATAATAATTGCTATTCAATATTTTTTTTAAAAATATTTTTTAATATTTTGTTTTATCCCTTTAGTACTCTTTTATACAATTTGGTCTCTTTCATATTCTTTACGATGGAATTTTATGTGAAGTTTTACTTTTATTTACAAGTGTGAGGAAGTTTTCAAAACCTGTCCACTTTTATTTAAATGTTAAATATATATATATATTTAAAATTTTAGAAATTAATTATTGATTATTGAAATTAAATTTTGCTAAATTTTGACTGTCTACTAGAGGTGTCATCTTGATGTGATTTTAATGAAAGATTTATATTAAGATAACTTATTATTTATAAAATAGATTGCAAATAAAAACTTAAAAGGCAAAAAGTAATTTTTTAAGATTTTAGTACTACCTTTTGATGCATTTGTGATTTTTATTTATTGAAGTCAAAATATATTTGACTATATATTATATTAATTTTATAATATTATAATATTATATTTGATAATAAATAATATTATATTTGATTATATATTAAAATATTATTATACATTAAGAAATTATGCATTAATTCTTTTAAGACACGTTTTATTCTGCTGTAAATATATTATTACAGCAATAAATATCATAAAATTAGTAATAATTTGTCCTAATTTTACATTTTCCGAACGTATTGATAAGAAGAAATCCTTTTCTACGTGTATAAATTATTTTTTCAAAAATAATCATCAAGTAATTATATATTTGTAATCAGCTACCTGAGAAAAAAATTTGTATTAACGTATATTTTTTTAAGAGTAGGAGCAAAAGCATTCCTACTAAAATTTTAATAAAATCTTATATTCAATGTATTATTGTTTGAAAACAAAAATCCCCTTTTGTCACTTTATTTCATTTGTATATATTTGTATTGTCACTTTATTTCATATATATATATATATATATATATATATATATATATATATATATATATAGTATGAAGACAGAAAAAAATCACGGATTTCTCTATTTTGGAGCTTTTACATTATAACATTATACCCAAAAAGTAAATTTGTCAGCATTAAAATTTTTAAAAAAATAAGTATCTATTATTCGTATACATTCCGCAAATGGGACTACAAATGCATATATTATAATGCAAACCATTTTCTCCCTTTGCTTATAGTTGAAATTTTAACTAGTTTAACATTTTTTTTTGCATGTCGGCAAATATTATTTTCATATCGCAAATGAATATCAATAGGAAAACTCAAGAAAATAATTATATTATTTTGAGGAATAGGTATATATAGTAGTTATTAAGTAAAAATTATTATTATTATTATTTTATCTTCTTATTTGCAGATAAATATTTTTAGAAATTGAATGTGTGAATACATCAGCATGGTAAGCAAAAATTAATCCATGTCACGGATCTCTTTGTTTTGAATTTTCAAATTATTATTTTTAAAAAATAAGCAAATTAGTTAACATTATAATTTTTAAAAAATGAACCTAAGATTCGTATACATTTTGCTGATGGAACTGCAAATACATATATAGTAATGCAATACATTTTCTTGTTGCGCTATAATTTTAAATTATTTAACGTGCTTTTTTCTTTTTGTATCAGCAAAAAAGATTTTATTTTTCTTCTAAATCAATACTCTACAGATCCCTAACCAAACCTATAAGAACAAACATGATACAACTAATTTTTTCTAAAATTTCCGACTAGAGAACAATGCGCTAAAAGAATGACTGCACGTCTCTCAGCCTATAAAAACATTCGCAAAATCCAATATTTGTTTCAAAGTCCTACTTTTCTCTGGGGAGTGCAATTCCATCAATGTTCTACACGAGAGATTTCATGGAGGGAAAAAAAGCTATCTCTTTTCTTGAAGAAACCTTAGCTTATAGCTAAGCTTTCTTATGGAATGGCATCCGAAAAGTCAATATTAGAATTTTCTTTGTTTAACCCTTTTTTAAAGAAAGTTAATAGAAAAATTGTGATATATATTTTTTCTATATAAAAACAAAGGAAAATGGAGAAAAGCTGTGCGCGAATGTATTCAAAAAATTGCGCTTCCGTAAACAGAATATATTTAAAAGAGAGTCCTCTATAGTCAACATTTTCTGTTTTTTTTTTTTTTTTTGGACAACATTTCCCTTTTTCGCTCGGTATCTATTATATATTTGTTTATTCGTTTGGGAAAGTTGAAACTGCGTGAAAAAATTGAATTCAGATATCGTTCTCCTATTTTGTAATCTTTTCTTACAATTAAATAATATAATCTTGATAAATTTAGTTTTTTTATCAATAATTTTATCCTCCGATTTGTTATAGGAATTGTTAAACATTAAAAAGAAATATCAAATCATTTCGAAAAAAAATTAATTTATATTCATTTTTACTTTCTCGTATATATAATAAAGAGAAAGTATAGTAAGCGGCAAAAAAGAATTCGAACGGTAGATTTCGACTAACCTCTATGTTTTAGGACTACTTTGTTCGAAAAAAAAATATTTTTAGAAATGTTACGTCTGCCTGTCATAAAAATAACTCAAAAAATATTTGACCAACGGAGTCGAATTTTGTTTTATGTCTTTACACCAAATTTGCAGGTTTCAATGAAATTTCGAGTTCAATCCGTTCTGATTAAAAATACCTCAGTCCTAATACAACTCAGCACGATGACAGCAGAAAGAAGAGGGGAAGTGGATTAGGTACACGGATTTAACAGCTATATTGTATACACGTAGTAAACGTTGAGCTAAATCCAACAACGGTTTTATTTTCTATCTGTACTTTTCGATATATGTAATCAAGACAATTTAAACACGAAATAACTTAAATATACCGAAATTGGCCAGCAATGTTGTGACTACAAGTTCAGTTTTGTGTCAAATCTGCAGTTGGGATAAACGTGTTTAAAACACAAAATTAATTTCCGGATGCTATTAACGGCAAAAGAAAGAGTTAATCTCAAACTTACTCGACAAGGATCACACGATAGATTCAGTAAAAATGTTAAATTCATTTTAAAATTTAACATTCCTTAATTATTGTACGCCAGTGCCATGCAAGGCATTCTTTGGCATAAAAAGCTTGTTAGAGAGTAGGGGATAAAGTTGTGAGAGATCAATCTCGATGGTTATAAAATCAAAATGATTATTAAAATTACAAAGCTGACTTAGTAATGCTACACCAT
>JAPMOQ010038156.1:562502-579658 GCA_026543055.1 Argiope trifasciata | reverse complement strand
AATGACTGCCTACTGAGGCTTCCTGCGGGAAGAAGGTAATAAAGCAAAAGGGTTCTTATATAACAAAATACATAATAACTTAAACAATAAATATCATTTTGTCATTTATATCAGACATAGGAAAGAAATTCACAGGACACCCTAATATATGTTTCGACATTCTCTATAATATATTTAATTGATGCCCAAATAATAAAACGTTGTATTTATATTATTTTCTGGGTCGAAAAGAGAAGTAGCTTTCTCAATTCTTCTCATTTTATTTGATAAGCATATCCATTTTCAGAAAATCCAACCTAATTCATCAGTAAATTATAATCCATTTCCGTTTCCTGAGCATATTAGCTAGGAATTTATTCCCGTTATCATATATCTGTTTAAAATCACTATTTCAAATTGCATATTCATATTGATAACCAGTATACTCAGTGGGCCATTTGTAACATTTTACAGTTCGTTATACTGCATTTTACAAAATCTTTCTACTTTTTTATAGACATAACATAGCTCATAATCAAAATCTGATAATTTTATCTATTCAATCTTTATTTTATGTTTTTAACATATAATGTTTTTTTTTTAATTTTTATTCTGTTTCGACAATTTTGCTTTTTTAAATATCAACAATACCTTAAACTAGATGAAAATGAATAATTATAACTGAATTGTCTGCTATGAAGGTTTTGAAATTAAAATTTTAGGTTTTCTAAAAGAATTTGGCTGGAAGATTTTATTACTCACCAGATTACTTTTTCATCCAACTGGAATTGACAATTGAAATAAATTTTAATAAGGACAGTTTTCATTTTCCCTCTCTTTATTATTTTAATGCCTAAAATAAACCTTTATTTGAATGCTATATTTAAAATAAAAGTAAATATAATAGTTACGGAACTGATATTAAAATTATGATTAGTATCTATTATTTTCTTTGAAAATAAGTTTGCGTTTTTCAGAGTAGTACTAAATCATGTTAGTTTACATTTACTCTTTTTAATAAGCAAATTCTCATGAAACAGTCTAATCATGATAAAATTACAATGCTAATTTTTTAAAGTCATGTAAAAATTGAACAATTAAATGATTTTATCCTGAATCTAAATGTTTCTCTTCTAAATTTTTCAAAAGAAATGTTAACCCCTTAAATGCCAAAACTCAAAATCATTATTTGTTTTCGATGCAAACAAGTTATTATTTTGACCATTTATAATAGTAATTCTATGTAAAAATAGGCATAATGCATTTACCATTAAATATATAAGGTGTTGCGTTGAAGCAACGTCAGCGGAAAGGATGTACAAATGTTGAGGAAAAGAAGTACGTTATCACTGAGCACTAAATCGCATTTTCTTCACGTTTTAAAAACTAGAAACTTTTGTGAGTTTATTAAAGGGTGTAAGATAGTCAAAACACTTCTTTGAAAATTATAATTTATTAAAAATTAACAAATAAATGTAGTTGACAAGCTTATTATATAAGAATAAGGTGATATAAATTTCAAGTATGATATGCTTCTCTATAATTGTGGTGTAAAGCAACTTAGTGATAAATAGTTTGGCTGTGGCAATACTTGCAACGTAGTCTTCTACTGAGTATTCGAATATTGGTTTTGTGGGGCTGAATTTACTCGGACGTCTTGTAGCTGATCTTTTCTTATTTATCTCACTATCCAAGGGTGTCTGTCCAGATAAAGCACAACCTCTCGTCTAAAATCCAACAGTGACTTTTTACTTCCTTCTTCAGAAAATCTTGATGTACTCCAAGCATTTGTTAATGCAACATCGATGAAATT
Organism: Argiope trifasciata; assembly: GCA_026543055.1. Classification (NCBI taxonomy): domain Eukaryota; kingdom Metazoa; phylum Arthropoda; class Arachnida; order Araneae; family Araneidae; genus Argiope; species Argiope trifasciata. The sequence goes on along the minus strand of JAPMOQ010038156.1, from coordinate 577,866 downwards.
TGCAAATATCGATTTTTCTGGTGAGCATATAAATTGGTCAGTTCCACAAGAAATGACAAATCATCTGAATATAAAAAAAGATTGAAAACATCTACACTAAATTTATCTAGTGCAGATATTTTCAATCTTTTTTGTTTGATACGATTTGTTTGTTTGATTTCAAAAGATGCAGTGCAAAAGTGCAAATATTTTCAATCTTGATTTGTTTGATACTATCAATTGAAGCTTTTTCTTCATTTTTTGGTTGAAGCCTATCTATTGCCTATCTTTTTTGCTCATCGTAATTCTTCCTTTTCCCTTTTTTTTTCCAGTAGAACTTTGGGGAGGATCCAAATTCTTCTTTACATGAACTTCAACTTAGTTTGCTGTATCTCTAGGAAAAACTTCATAATCGTTATTTAAAATATTTTCATAACAATCTTCTTCATCAATAGCATCTGCTGTTTCTAGACGTGCGACAGCAATATCGGTCTCATCTGCATCTTCGTCATCGAATCTTGTTCGAATTTTTTTTTCAATGCTTCTTCTAATGTAAGATTTGTTCTACGCATTTGAAACCATAGACGATAAAAAAGTGCTATCAAAAGGAATGAAATCTTTCAAGAAGGATAACAGTCTACCCCATCTCAGCTGACGTTGCGCAAGCGCAACATTTGTTTTTACATTCCCCTCCTCCCCCATAGAAACACCTGTTTTGTGGAATGTACTAACAAAGAATGACCTTGGCTAATGCATTTCACATCTAAACCCCATTGGTTTTTTCTAAGAAAAAATGAGTTTGGAAATTTGAACCAAAAAAATGCTTAAAGTAAAATATCAATTATTAGGTGTAAAATAATATATTTAAGTAAATGTTTTCACAGATTTGTTAGTAATGCTATTCTTTAACAAAAAACTGTAATTTATTCAAAAATGCGTTTGATCGTTATTTATTTATATTGCCCGTTGCAACACTAGCGGTTAATGGTTTAATATAAATTCGTATTCGAGAGTTAAATGTTATTATTTTTAATATGTTTCATAAATATAATTTTAATTTTGTAAAAGATACCATAGCTAAAGTGATTTCATAATTTGTAACCATAACTTAAGTATGAGCAGTCATTCTATATCTTACGGAAGCTATTCCACTTATTACCGTTGAAAATCTTCAAATCTGCTACTTTATAGTTGACTTTTTAAATTTTATCTATTATTTCTTTACAAGTAAAAGCACTCACTGCTAATAATTATCCGCTATTTTTAAAAACCAATAAAGAAAAGCGATCCCCATAAAATATGAAAAATTAATGCCAAATTAAAACGTTTTTTTCTCAAAAACATTGCATTCAAATTTATTTAAATTGAACATACTAGAACTTTCGTTTATTTTGCATTTTTTGTTTGCAATTCACTTGAAACTATGCAGTTCAATAGAACCCCGACATGAGAATTATTGATCGCAAAGCTAATGTATAAATGGCAATTCTCATATGAAAAGGACGAATATTTTTTATTGCTTTCGGGCACACAAAAAATTCATTTGATTTTAAGGTTTCAGAATTCTCACATTAACCAGAGTCAAAGCGTTAAAATATATGGCCTGTATATATTTTCTAATTTCTATCGACTCCGTCAGATTGAGAACGATAGTGCTCAATCAGAAAAAAAAATGCTTCAAGAAAACTCAATAGCTACCACGTATTAAATTTATTTATTTAACAAATCCGATATTCTTACAGTTCACTTAGTACCAACCCGATTTTGGTGGGATTTTAAAGCAAACTAATGCATTCATGATTCTTTAAAGTAATCATTCCTTTTTATATTATCCAAGATTTAAACTTGCCTCATAAATAAATCATACCAACGAAACGACTTCGAAGGATCGCTGAAAAAAAATGCACAGCATAAACCAAACAATTCCACCACCGCAAAAGTTCCATCAAAGTACTCTTAATAAAGATGAAATGATAGGAAAAAAAGTAACTGAAAACAGACCCACAGATTACATTTTCCAACGAAGTAGAGATCTCCAACTTCAAAAGTCATTGGATTTGCAATTGACATGCATATGGCTGGATGTTTTCCCCATGCAAATGATTCAGGAGTAGAAAGGGAAAAAAATCCCTTCTTGAGGGAACCGACGAAAATTTCCATATCTTACGTGTCCCAAAGAAAGTACTATTCTTATCCGAAAAATAAGAAGGTTGTGGAATAGAATAAAGCTGCCTACTATTCAAATTGGTTTTGTGTTCGGTTTGGCTACACATCTATATACATACATTCACTTTTATTTGAAAGCTATGTCTATGCAAAGCAGATTCTGTCGGAAGGCATTCTTTCGGCGATAAATTTAAGCGAATGGCTGCATTTTCCTGTTCCTTGCATATCACTTAAAATGATGGAGGAAGTGAAAGCATGTTATGTTCCCCGTGAATAGTTTTGGGCACCGTCTAAACCACCAAATGATGCAGCGGGCTTTTGTGGCCGTTGATGCTGCTCAAATGAATTTCGAGTCTTCTTTTTTATGCTGGTGATCAAGCGTAGTTGAAGAGAGCGATGTGGATAATTTCTGACACTCTGCGCGACTACTTTAAAAGTGAGTTTTCTGTGGAAATTTAAGTTATGGGAAAGGCAGCAATGAATTTTAGGAGTTTTTTTTTTCTTTTTCGATTATTTATGAATACGAAACCAACTCTTATAATGCATATATAAACACAAATGCTGCACATTACTGCATTTGTCAACAACAACAACAAAAAAATCCTATAATGCATATGCAAACTAAAGTATTGCACATTATTGGGTTTATTCGATTCGACATTTTGTGAATAAAATACCTTTTAATGCATATGCAAACAGGAATGTTGCACAGTATTGCTTTTCTTTGTTTCGACTATTTGTGGATAAAGAAAACTCTTATAATGCATATATAAAGAGAATTTCAGTACATTAGTTTTTCAAAATATCTGTCAAAAATACATACTTCTAAATATGATAACACTATCTATTACCCGCGTGGATAATTTGATGTATATGTACAAAAACTATCAAATAATGACAAATAAAAAAAATAAATCTAGCCTGCAAACGAAACATTTAAAAGCATAAACATATACGATAAATATATAACGTAAATGCAATTTATTGACAAAAACACACAACTGACGTATAAAAAAAATTATTTACATTGTAGTCCAAAAATGAAAAAAAAAACAGCAAATCATGTCCGTATTTCCTTAAAATCAGGTCAAACCCATTTTATTTATTGATCGAGATTGAGATAGCTACAACAGTATTATACACATCATTTTTAAACTTTTAATTTAAATGAAAACACTTTTGTCAACAATCATGCTCGAACTTTCAACTCCAATTGGTGTAATGCACATGTCTGATTTTCCTACGCCATTTGGGGTAACGGAATGCAAATTAGATTTTTTTTTTATTTCCTTTAGTCGATTATCTTTTAATTCAAAAGCGCTTCAGAATGAATCCGAAAGATCGATTAATTAACAAGAATTGTTTAAATACATCCAAAAATAAGAAATAAACAGATTCGTTTGAAAATATTGGTCGAAACCATGCTAGATATAACCTCATTACTGCTTGAGAAAATAAAGCTGGAGCCTTAATCATTTTTGACGGAATTTGGGGATTTGGTCACAGATTATTGGCAAAAAAGTTAGTTTTTAATTAATAAAAAAATCAACCACTCAATTAACCGGAATAAAGAGCATCATATGTTCTATTCCTGACTATAATCTATCTTTGAGCAAAATTTCATCCAATTCCATTGAGCCATTCTGCCGTGATTGAGTAACGAACATTCAACCATCCATCCAAGCTTTCATATTTATAATATTAGTATAGATATGTAACAATATTATGGATTTATATATATATTATAAAAGGATAAATTTAGTATTAGCTAAAGCGCCTCTTTGATATTAATTACTAATTTTTCAGGAATGATCACAATTATTTTATTAAACAATGAATAAATTAAATTAATTAAAGGCCTGATTTGGGTGAAAAAACATTTTTAATAAAAAGAGTATGCAAATAGAAATTATTAGCTTCACAATGATATGTAGGAAGAAAAAAGCTCTTATAATGCATAAATAGAAAAAAACGCAGCTCATTATCTAAGAGATATACGTACTTGCCTATATAACAATATTATAAATTTGCGTAGACATTAAAAAAAAGGTAGATTTTAATATTAGCTAAAGCATGCATTTGTTATTAATTATTAGTTTTGCAAGAATTGTTGTACTTAAGTTATTAAAAACATATTTGATGAATTAATTAAATATACTATTTTAGCGCAAAAACATTTTTTTTTAAATTATGCAATTATAAATAATCAATTTGATAAAAATTTTGGGCGATACTAAAGGAAAAAAATATCAAGGGTAATGTGTTTACAGATAAACAAGACTTAATTCCGTGTTCTGCGTATAAGCAACCCAGTAGTAAAACATGTTACAAAATATTGAAGAATATTGTATTATTGTGCTTTTAAGTACATTATTTAATATTAAGTAATATTTTACAATATTGCAAATATTATTTACAATATTTTTTAAGATTACTTAATTTCCATGATGTACATTTCTTGATCAGCGATGGTTCTTGTCACATAAAAAATAATCAATATCCAATAATATTATATAATATTTGCGTGTTATAGGGGAAAATATCAACTTTTGCCTTCTGAAGTATCATATTAATAAGATTGTTCTCTTTGCCATTTGTTGCCTATAAGTTCCACAAACATTATTAATAAAAATATTATTAATTCATGAAAACATTAATAATTTAAATTGCAATAAGCATTAATTTGGACAAAAAAAATTTAAACTATGACTAATTGCCCTTTGGTTTTTGTTTGTATCATTGAATAGGCCATATTTTAATCTGCAAGGTAAATTAAGGATTGCTTCTTGAAAAGTAAGGTATTTTAATGTATGTTCATCACTATTCACCTTTTCTTCTCAATTAGAGCTCAACGTTGCCGCTTGGAACGAAGTTATTTCTTAGTTATAAGTCTTACTGACAACAAAATATTTTTTTTTCTGAGATTTATGCAAAAAATATTTTAAATGGTTTTTAAAAAGCTTAAATTTTAGAAATAAATAGAGCCATCAATTAAGCGTGGTTTGTTTTGCAGATACATATTATATACGAATAAATTAGAATGAAGAGAAAGTTAGAAGATCATGAAATCATAAATTCATTTTTCCTCAGTAGTTTCTTAAACGTAGCCTAAAATATTTTATTTGTCACATGGTAAAAATCTTCATTAATCTCTTCTTTTTCTTTCGGTGTAGAACGAAAGGATTAATTAATTTAATCGTAACTTCAAACCTTTATTTTCCTCGCATCAAGTTGAACGAATAATGAATTATATTTAAATATAAGGCTAAAATTTGACCAAGCATTATTCGTGTTATATATAAACATAATTTTGGTATTTTTAAGTTGAAATAAAAGTACTTACACACATATTGTTAATGATATTTACTTAAAATTAACTCATTTTCTAAATATTCAAGTAATTTTAATTCATTAAAAGCGATAACATTTATGTTACTTATCATCTTTGGATTGAACATCCATTCAAACCGAGTCCAAGAGATTGGTGCAGAACCTTTTAGGCATAAGGGCTCCTGAGCACCAAAGGACAGAAATCTGACTTTGGCTCATACGATAATGACACTCACACACTCGCTTGCATAAATCCTTTTTACGGGGGGTGAGTAGCCTTATCACTTATCTCATGGATCATATATATCACACGGTTAAGAGCAACCATCCCCGAACCAGGATTCTAACTCGTTCCAGGACTCGCTACTCGTAAGTCATAAAGCCGTCTTAAAATGCAATATTTAACTGCAAAGTGTAGCATAACTGATCTGTCATTCAAAACACAAACAAAAATTTTTGCAGAACTACTTATGTTACTTGTGCTATAGACATAAGGTTAATTTCATTCTCAGTTAAATCTAAGCTATCAGCTCTGAAATGAGAAATTCATGATTCATTCTTCTCTAAAGCTATATTATTGTAGATAATATGCTTAACGAAAAACTTTATCAGAATACTTAAAATCGCAGAAATTTAAATTTCTTAAATTTTCCATGCTTAAAATAACAAGTAACATTGTTTTCTTCTCTACATTTTAAAGGATAAAGTTTTGAAAATTATTTCAGAAATATAAAAATATGGCTGAAATTTAATAGTTTTTAAAGATCACAAACTGCAAAAATGTAAAAGGATTCCCCTGTAATCTCTAAAAGTCCCATTTTTAGTCTTCACATTTTCAATTCTTTATTCTTGAAGAAAGATGAATTGAAAGAAAGAAAAAAATAATAATCTGCCCGCTGATTAACAAAAGAAAAATAAAACATTTCATTTTAAAGCTTGGAAAAATATTATCGGTTCTAATTCCTTGGAATAACTAATTATCTTCGCTTCCTCTTTTCGTGAAAAATATTATTCCCAATGCCGTCGGCAAGTTTTATCTGCTTTTCAAACCGATATCCATTCAACTGTAAAACTTTAATTACAAAGAGTCGTTTTTGACGGAAGATTCAAACGACCACCGCACCAGACAAACTTAATTATAAGATTTCAGTATTGCCTCCAGGTACCTGTAATTGTATTCTGAAGATATTAAACGAAGTGCAGCGCTTGGTCTTGAATGCATCCGTTTCAAAAATGATTTTGTTTTGGGAATTATTATATTCCACGAGAAAAGGAGGGAGAACTATTTTGAAACTCGAAGCTCTTAAATGCATTTCGAAGATATTTGGCTTTCACTGATTACCATTTAATTGAAAAATATTTCACATTAAAACCGGATTTTGCGCAGGATCATTTGTATCAAAACTTGACATTATACACCTTCAGGGAAAGATGTAAGAATTTGATTCATCATGAAACATTCATCATTATTATTTTGAATAACATATTTTCAAGTTGAGGGATATTTTTGAATGCAACGATTTCTTAAAATTTAGATAAGGTATATTATACTGTTGTTTAAAACGTTGAATTAGGTTCGTTTGCAATTTTTTTATAACTTCTATATAATTGAGTGTAATCTTTTTCATCAATTTAAATTTTAAAAAAATTAAGTGTACTCTTTTTCCTCAATTTCATTTTTCAATAAAATTAAGTGTAAAGTTTTTCATTAATTTTAATTTTCAATAAATTCCAATGTAATCGTTTTCATCATTTCAAATGCTCAAAAAAATTGAGTGTAATCTTTTTCATCAATTTCATCCATTAAATTTAGCAGCTCTTTGGTATTACAAGCACAAGAATTAAAAATATGTCTAATTAAGTAGAAATAAAATTTTTTAGAAAACTAGAACATAGGTTTGAGTAAATATATGAAATGTTTTCCATTTAGATTAAAACACTTTTGAGTTATCGTTTTGTCAAAGATACAAACGACAGATATAATTCCAAAAAAGACATTTTAAAATTTGGGCAGCTCTGAAACAAGGAGATTCTCAAAATTTTGAGGTTAATTTTTCTTTTTCTTTTTTCTTTCTTTCTTTATCTCTCTTTTTTGTAATAAATGGAAATATTACCAATTGCGGAGCAGTGTAGAACAAGAATTCTAAAATCGAACCCCTCATAATTTTGAGTCGGTTATTTAGAATTCTAGAAGCAGTTTTTTTTTTTCATCAAACAAATTAAATTGAATATCTTCAATTTTTGTAAAAAGTAAATTGGATTTGAAAATGAGAATAATTTTTTATCCAAATATTTTACTTTCTGATATACTAACTATACTGATAGAATATAACGTATGCGGTAAATAAACTCTGGATTATGATGAATCTGCGCCATTCAAACCAAATCAAAATCAATTCAATCAAAATGGATCTAGGGAATTGTATTTGTGAATGCGATAAATAACTCAAACATGCTTCTATCTAGAAGGATGAAATTTCTTATCTTGATGATATATTACGTTTGTAGATTTTTGTCAAACGTAAAATGAAATCCATTCAGGGGGGTTTAGTTTAAATATATTAGCGTCCTTATTTAAATCTATACTAAGACTATTTTAAAACGGACTTAGTAATTTTGATTTACAAACAGATGACAGGGATAACATCTCAGCCGGTACATCTTTATCTTAACTTTCCCACAACACCAGCGGGAGCACATTCGGCACCGAAGTATTTACCATGCACCAGACCCGATTATTCAATGGCTCTTTGTTGGAGTCGGGCTTCCGAAACTAGAGCCTTGCGGTCCCGAAACCGAGACCTTACTAAGACACCTTGATTCTATCCATTCAGAGGATATGTGTCTGTCCTGTTGTATGGATTTACATTTATGCATTGAATTACGAAATGAAAGATGCTAAATGGAAATGACCTAGCACAACATATTTAACATCTGAAGAATTGATATGTATCAAATTCGGAACCAAATCCATCACTATGTCAATTTTTTAATGATTTGCATTTTTGCAAGTTTATAAACTGAAAAATGAATTGGCTTAAATAAATTAAATATTCATTTGATTTTGTGACAAAAATTTTTAACTTTATATCGAATTTCAGTTTTAATCAGTGGTTGAAAATGATTCCAAAATACATATTTGATATGTTTTTTATCAATCATATGATAGCAATTAATCGCCAAAAATCCGCCTTTATTTTTGAAATATTAGCCCTAAGCCACAGAGTCAATATACATGTGCCGGTTTTCTTTATTATATTTTAAAACAGACAAATTTCAAATATGCTACACTGAAAATAATAGACTTCAGACCTTATCCTAAGTATATTATTTTAAACATTGGGGGAGGGGAAAATTTAATAAATTTACAAAAGTATATGTGAAAATGTATGAGGGAAACCACGCTCAATGTTTTATTTTCAGTTTCTTATTTATATCTTTTAGTTTTAAATCTAACCATAATGTGGAGTTCTGAAAATATCAGGTATGGCACCAAGTATATTATTTTATACAATAGGAGGGATTACAAAGTAGTAGGAAAATATTTATGGAGAGTACTCGCAGAGTTCTCTTATATTATTATTTTTCTATTCACATGTTTTAAACTGAAATCTAGCACTCATGAACAGAGCTCTGAAAATAAATCAATTTAGGCCTTACCTAAAATATATTATTTTAAACATTGGAGGAGGGGAAGGAGACTCTATAACTTGACAAGGGATGTAGGAAAAGTTTTCAGGGATACCACGTATAGTGTTTTATACTTATTTATTTATTAATTAGCTCTATTAATTTTAAATATAGTTATCATGTGCGGAGATCTGAAAATAAAACATTTCATGCCATGTCTGAACTTTATTATTTTATTCATTACATGGGAACTTAATTATTTTATTCATTACATTATTTTATTCATTACAAATTTACAAGGGAGTATAGGTAAATATTTCAGAGTCATCACTCCAGTGTTCTTTTTTATTTATTTATTTTTATTTATCGGTTTTACATTTAAATTTAGCAATCATGTGTTGAACTCTGAAAATAAAACAATTCAGTCCTTTCCTAACGTATATTATTGCAAACATGGGAAAATATTTAATACCTTTACTAGGGAATATAGAAAAACATTTAAGGGTGACCACTCCCAGTGTTTTATTTTTATGCATTTTTTCATAATTTTACCAATGGACTCATTCATTTAACATTATAGGGAACACTGGCGCCTTTTAAATCCTGCAGAAAAGGAAATAAAGCAAGATTAATCTGTCTAGTCGGGGACATCTGGCCATTTATGTATTGCTTACACAATACATAAGTGGCCAGTATCACAAGTATATCACGAGACGAATGCGAAACAAATGAAAAGCGGTTCCTTTTGTTCGGAAGAATCACATAAATTATTTTTGTTTCTTTCATACAACATATTAAAAATTTATGAGATATTTTCCCAGACCATTTTCCGTTGCCTCCAAAAGTCGCTTAAACCAGCAGAAAGTTGAATGACACTTCCTTTATGCCCGTATTTAACAGCTACTGCAACTGTCATTTGAAAGAGTGGCTAGAAGCTTACTATCGGAGCCAATGTGGCAAATTAAATTAAGTTGCTGTGAATGAAATTGACCTTTTGTCACAGGCTGGCATTAACAGGGATCGCTGCAGTGTTAGTGGAATGGTTTAGTCAAATGGATGCCAGATTATAATGTAGGGAAATAGGCAATTAGTTTAAAGGGGGCATTAACATAAATGACCTTTTCCGTTATTCCTCGAACAGGTTGTTTAATGCCGTGTCAGCTGTAATTTATGCAAAATTACTCATGTGTTAGAAAGGAATTATTCAGTTTCGGAACATGGCTTAAAGTTTATTTTCAGTTTCTTGATAAGATTTAGTTAATTGCTGTTGTTCTTCTAACGACTTGTAATTAAAATCATGCTTATCCAATTAGATTGAAGCGAAAGGCTTATGTTGTAAACCTTATGACCAGCGAAAGTTTGTAATATTGGCTATTAAATAATTATTTTAACTAGTGAATCTAATGCAGCTGCTATTAATATTTATATCCACCGTGTTCACGATAATGTAAAGTAAGATTTCAAAAGAATTTTAATAATTGGATTGAACATAGTTAATAACAAGAAAAACTATTTTCTATCTTAAAGTGCATAGAAATTTCTGGTTAAAATGAATGCAAATAATTATTTTAGATTTGTTTGGGCTATGAAGAAAAAAACAAACTTTATGAGACAAGTTTGGCTCATTTAAAATCACGTGTAAAATTTATTATACTTCTAAAACACAAATATGTGCAAACAAAGGATAAATATTTACGTTAATACTCAACAAATGACAACGATTTCTTTTTGGTTAAGGACTTGATCACATTCTCATTTAATTCCGTCACAGTTATGATTAAGATCTCAACAGTTCTTAAGTTTTCTGTTCTGCCCTTCCATTTTACGAGCGATAATGGTCTCCTCGACGCTTTCTCATATACTACTTATTAAAGATGGCATCCCCCTTTTAAAAGGAACACAAATTGCGGACAAAGGATAAATATTTACGTTAATTCCTAACAACTGGCGATGCTTTCTTTTTCATTATGGGTGTGATCACATCCTAATATTCTTCCGGGGCAGTTATGATTAAGTACTCAACAGTTCATAAATTCTATGTTCTGCCCTTCCATTTTACGAACGATAGTAGTCTCCTCTACACTTTCTCGTACACCGCCTATTAAAGATGATATTCCTCTTTCCAGGATAACTCAAATATGTGCAGACATAGGATAAATATGTAAGTTAATTCCCAACAATTGGCAATGATTTCTTATTCATTAAGGGTGTGATCATATATTCATATACTCCCGCGACAGTTATGATAACGCTCTCTACTGCTCTTAAATTCTCAGCTCTGCTCTTCCATTTTACCAGAAATGGTTGTCTCCTGAAAACTTTTTCGTGTGTTACCTAATAAAGATGATATCCCTTTTCCACGATCACATTGTGTACCTTCAACAAGAGAATAAAAGCCTCGTAGGTTCATACTTTTATTTCCAGAGTCCCATACCTAAAAGTTGTATATTTCTTAGTATAGCAAAGAAAGTCTGTATATATGAATTAACTGCGCTACATTTGAATAATAATTTTTAAAAAATTATAAGAGAGTTTGGTGAATTTTTCTTGATTAATTGATAATACGCATGTGGAAGAAAACTGAATATGACATTGCTATTACAAAACTGAATATGACGTAGTGGACATTGCTTCTAAGTCGAGTAATATTGAAAAATTGACACCAAAATGAAATGGGAATTAAAAGACGACATATGAAACTTTATTTAATCCAATTCGTAGTAGAGTTATTGCTTATACATGTGTAAGAAAAAAAGATTGACAGACTTTTAACTCTGAGAAAGTAAGTTAAAACTTTCATGAACCTCTACAATTCAAATGTTGAAACTCAGAATTATTATTTTATTTATCAAAGCCACTGAATTTTAATTTTTGTAAAACCACCGACAAACAAACGAATGGTTAGGAGGAAAGAGATGAATTTGTTTTAAAATTTGATATGGATTTACATTTTTGATACTAAACTTGAGCGCAATTTTTTATTCTAGCTGTTCATAGTTTGTATTAATCGAATTCTTGCAGCCAATATTAAATTTGATATGGGTGATACAAAAGCAGTTTTGTATCACGTTTTGTTTCTAATCGGGTGAAAAAAGGGGTCCAGAACACAAATTTGATTTCCGGATACTCTTAATACGGGATTAATTGTGAAATAATTCATTGATGATGAGACAATAGATCCAGTAAAAAAAGTAAATTGACGCCAAAAGCTAATATTTAGTAACTATTGTACGTCATTGCCATGTATGGCATTCTCTAGCATGATAAGTTTATTAGAGAGTGTGCGAGAAAGTTTTGAGGAGGGAGGCCCATTGGTTTCCCTGACACTTTGATTGAAATCAGCACAATTATTCTCCTACATGGTAGCTCTGCTAATATATTTCATAGAAATCCACTATGGATTTTCATTTTTTTCTTTGCATGGGAAGACTAAAAGATTTGATAAATATATACAATATTTATCAATTCTGATATTTCTAAAATTTAGAAATCACTTATAATCAATATATAAGACAGCAAGTTGTCAATTCTTACAAATTTCACACAAAATCTCAGTGACATGCATCTCCAAATCTAGCAATAAAATTATAAGCCTCATTTTATAGATCGCCCTTAGTATGTTTTTAAACTGTACTGCTCACATGCTTAGGGAATGGACTGACAGCGTGATTTTTCTTTGAAGGAATTCATCGAAAGTTTATAAAAATTACCCTTAACATCGGTATAGTATACATTTCATCCATAAAGGCATCTTGGGTTTTGATTAACTTTATTCATGCAGACAGAGGGAATTTTTAAAAAAATCAAACTCAAGTTATTTTAAGAACTGAATATTAATTTTCTTTTAATCATAAAAGGCAAACTGTTTTTTTTTTTCTATTAAAACTATTTCACTTAGAAAATTTTCTTGCTTATTCACGATAACTATTCAATTTTTCTCTTTCATTTTTATTATTGGTTATCTTCTAAACTACAAAAAATGCTCATTTCAGGAATTACCAAGAAAAAAAAAAATGCAAAAAGAGCTCACTAAAGCGTATCAGCAAATTACCCGAGCTCTGTTTCTTTGGCAAACAAAAAGCGAACAATAATCTAAAAAGCCAAACAAATCAAACAACCGAAAATTTATTTCCTTTAGCAACATTCAAACTTTGAGCGAACACAAGAACAAGATTTACTACTTAATCACCGACTTTTAAAGAAAAAAAAGAAGAAAACTTACTGAAGTGTTCATAAATATAATAAATTGTTCTTATCTCAGCATTATTAACGAAAAACTGCTATAAATAACCCTTACAGCTTATTTGCGTTTAGTCTCATTACATTATACTAGTTCCGAGAGACTCGCTTTATAGAAAAAAATTCTAATCTCGTTAAAGCCTAAAGACTCTTATCCACAAATCATGTTAGTTGGGTAGACATAAATTTCAATAATAACTCAGTGAGTTGCGAAATAATTACATAATGAAAGAATGAATTACACGCTTGCTGAGAAGCTAATGGATATTAATTTTGGCGAACTCGTCTTTGTTCTGTTAATGGCATATGATCCAAGGTTCAATACGATTTGACCTCTGATTTAAATAAGAACAGATATTTTTGAACCCTAGAAGATTAATTCATTTAATTGTATATTTCAAGAAAGTTTATACAATATTTGAATTTTTTCCGTTTATCTGCAGTCTTACAGGGAAATGTGACCCAAAACATATTAAGTTAATTATAAATTGAGTATTTTAACATGAACAATTTTATACGCTAACACTATATGTAAAACTCGTGCAAAAATTATTTAAAAATTGTGGAAGGTATTCTATACAGAACTATACAATTTATTTATAACCTTGTTCCGTTTCTTGTTTGTTTGTTATATTGTTTTATAAAAATTAATTTACGTTAATTTCCGATCGAGAATTTAACTATTATGATGTTTTTGATACTAAATTTCATCTTTAATATAATAGGCAAAAAAAATTGTAAACATTGGGGAGTTAAAAATATCCTCACTCCGTAAGTCTCGCCATAAACAAATGTGCAAACCACTAAGTATTTTGGTACTAAATTCTTGAGATCATGTGCAACCATTTGATAAATGTTTAATTTTTATTCTGTCCATAGCGTATGATCCGTATGATAGAGGACTTGATTCGATTTGACCTCTAAGAACAACGAATAGTTTGTATCCAAGATGATTCATTTATTTTAATATAGTTTTTAAGAACTTTTGCTTAATATTTTTTTTTCTTTTTCCCTGCAGTCATTTAAGGTAATTCATTTAGCTATATTAAACTGAGTTTTGTGAAATTAAAGTGTTTATGTGCTGATATCATCTTTAAACTGTGACATAATTAAAAACCATAATTGATATTCTGCAATGTGCCTGCTTGTTACGTGTCTTACATTGTTTTTAATTGATTTACTTTTATTTCTGATGAATAATTTTAAGTTAAACTACTATTATGTTTTTGATACTAAATTGAATAATATAATAGTTCAGATAAAGATGTAAAGAAGGCGTAATTTAACTTTCTGATTGTGTATTTGTTTAAAAAAATTATTTATATGCAATATTTTCAAACATAGGGAACCTATACTTCTTTCTTCTTGCATACAGCCGACCACCCCGTTACCACTGAACGCAGCAGTATCGACAAGGGAACCTATACTATATATTAAGTGATATTAAAAATATAATAAAAAATTGCAATGGTAAAAAATAAACACACAAACAAATGCAGGATGCAGTAGAAAATGGAATAATTGCCAACCCGAGGAAATCTTCGGAAAAAGAGTTGGTGGGTTAAAAATATTCTTGCTTTGTAGGTACTGTCATTATCAAATTGAATCTCAATTACCGAATCTCAACTTTAGTCCTTTAGCAATAACTTAGTATTAATAAAGATTTTTTTCTGATTCAGGATGGATAACTTTCATTAACATATTATAAGCTGTCATTACATCATAAATTAAATTCTAAATAACATTGCATGCTTAAAATCAAATAAAAACAATTAACATATATGACTTCTTAAAATGTTTTCTCATTTAAGAATTTCGTTTTACATGAAAGCTATGGAATTCTATAGCAGATATAAATGTTCAGTAAAAGTTAGAGCTCGATAGCATGTATATATATATATATGTAGAGATTTAATCAGCGGCCATTGCTGTTAAATATTTTTCCAATTTGTTGCAATAGATGTCGCCACGGTTATCACTAGATATGGCTGAACCATAGTCCAAAACGCGTGACGTAAGA
>JAPMOQ010038156.1:493556-562492 GCA_026543055.1 Argiope trifasciata | reverse complement strand
AGACACTAGGACATTATGGCGTAGCATGTCCACGACAATCCAAAAATATGAAAAATAATAAGTTCGAGAAGAAGCCTTTGCAGCTAAATAGAAACGTATACGTAGAAAAAAATAAACCATGGAAACCTGTGAAATGTTGTTACTGCCAGAAACCAGGACATTTTGGTGTAGATTGTCCACGACGACCAAAAACTACGAAAAATAGCAAGGCTTTAGCACCTTTTGTACAAACTTGCTCCGAAATTTCACGAGAGAAAATGAGAACAAGAAGATTAGCTTTAAGAAACAAAACTATCGACGCATTAATCGACACTGGTAGTTCAGTAACACTCCTTCGAGAAGATATCAGCGAGCAAATCATCAATCCTTCAGAACTTTTAAGAGAAACGATTACAATATCTGGTTTGGGAAAGTCACAAGTCAAAACAAAAGGATCATTTCAGCAAGATATCGAATTAGATGGACAAAAATATTCTCTGACATGGCATGTGGTACCTACTTCCTATTTAGATTTTCAGGCAGTTATTGGATCTGACATTTTAGAACAAGCCTCACTTCACTTCACCAAAGAAACCGTCAAATTTCGAAAAAGAGAAGATGTAAAAATATTTTCCATGCATGCGCAGCTATACGAGGCAAGACCACAAGACGAAATCGAAACAGAGCACATTTCTAATCCCGAAGTAAGTAAAGAATTATCGGAGCTAATTTCCAGTTACAAGCCAGAAAAAACTGAAGCTGCAGATGCATGCATTAGAATAACTTTAAAGAATGACATTCCAGTCAACCAACCTGCAAGAAGACTCTCTTTCCCTGAGAAACAAGAAGTGAATAAACAAATCGACGAATAGCTAAAACAAGGAGGAAAAACAGAATTACATACGAACGCAAGTCAACATGGGCATGGAGCCATTTTACTGCAAGAAGGCAAAAATAGAAAACTATATCCGGTAAAATCTACTTCTACTGAGGACGCAAAAGCAAACATTCAGAATATACAGGCCGAAAATAAAAGGAACTACGACAGAAAGCGCAAGGAAGCCCCAGTATATCAGAAAGGGGATTTGGTAGCCATTCAACGAACTCAATTCGGAACTGGACTTCAGTTAAGACCTAGGTTTATAGGACCGTATAAAATTGTCAAAGTAAAACCGAGAGATCGGTATGATGTTGAGAAAGTAGGTGATCATGAAGGTCCTCATATTACCACATCATCTGCTGATATGATGAAATTTTATTCACCAGGCTGAATAAAACGCAATCAGCGCGATAGTTAATTAGCTATTTTATTGTGTTATATATTTCATTTTTATGTATATTTTAATATTCTAACAATTTTAATTCAATGAATATAACCATTTTTTCATGCTCCGTGTATTATATTTTCATTTCGTAGTGAACTTTTAAATTTTTGCATTTATATTTTCGATGTTTTTTCCAGTGATGTAATAAGCAAATTATTACTGCTAATATTATGTACCTTTCTCTTAACAATCGATATACTTAAAGTGAATTTTAGATTTGTTGATTTTTGTAACAGTTTGGCCGAGTTTGATTTAATATCAGCCTTGAATGCCGGTATGTAAATAACGATGAGGTCATCGTTCTATCAGGATTGGTCGAGTTGTAGAGATTTAATCAGCGGCCATTGCTGTTAAATATTTAGTTTTGCTGTTAAATATTTTTCCAATTTGTTGCAATAGATGTCGCCACGGGTATCACTAGATATGGCTGAACCATAGTCCAAAACGCGTGACGTAAGAATTCGAGAAAAAGCGAACTGCGCATTCGTTTGCCAGATGGGGACCAGAGAGGGTTCGTATCGTTCCGATCATGCATCTTTAAAAACCGTAACGTAGTTTCGCCATGAAACAATTATTAACTACTCTTTATCCTTGGCGGCATCTATAAGTAATTCCTTTTTTCTTTTTTTTTCCTCTGTTGTAAATAGTCCTGTCGTAATTGTAAATGTCTTTTTCTTTACTGTAAATAAATTTCTTTCATGTTCAAAAGCTTCTTTTTTCTTCATTCAGTGACCCTAGACACTGAACTAAATTTGGTGGGATGGGCATTCTGTCCCACCCAATTCCTACATATATATATATATATATATATATATATAAAAGTTTTTCAGACAATCAGCTGGGTCCTTATAATATTTGGAGTTCCATTAATTAACTGAGCAGAGCATTGAATTCCATGTAATTGTATAAAACATTGCAACATCTTGAAATGTTTGTTTGGCGGTTTGTTTACATTAACATGTATTTCAATGATAAAAATGAAAATGAATTCGTGCTAATTACGTTTAATAATATACTAGTTTTTTTTACGAATATAGAAATTTCAGTTGACTAATTTATCAATATTTCTCAAAGTTTATAATCCCATAATTACTTTATTATTAAAAAATAATTTTGTGAGCTTGAAGTTCTTATTTTATTTCCATTTCATCTATTAGATTATAGCAAATAGCAAAATTCAATCAGCTGCGATATGTATTTTTTTATTTATGCTTATTTATAATATTCGCACTTCATGAAGAAGTGTGAATTTTATAGAAAACATAATTACAATATTAGATAATATTAGGAAATAAAGATAGACAATATTAGGAAACAATGTGATCTGAGATATTGTTGACAAAATATACACACATCAAAATGGGCGAACTATTTTGTGCACTTTATAATTACTCTTTTAAACATCCTACATTTATTTTCGATTACTCTCGAATGTTTTATTGAAATTACTTTTAATTTCTTTTTTTTTCTTCTTTTTTTTGCATTCAAAGCTCATCTCTGCTGATTTTTCTTTAATGGTTCTTAAAACCTCTTTCCTTAATAAGCTGAAAGTGTAGAAATCTGAATAAAAAGTCTTAAAAAATGCGATGGATGTAAACTGAAGTTGAATAAATATTTAAAAACTTTCAACTCACTTTAAAGTGTTTTTTATTTTTGTTTTTCTGCCATTTTTTGCAAACTTCTCTCACTAGATGGTTGAACTATTTTTGTTAAGCGATTGAATTCGAAAAGCTTTCGTAAAATTAAAACAATTCTGATAGGGGATAGTAAAAAAGCAAAAATAAAATAATACAGAAAAGGGCAAAAAAGAAGAAAAAAATTGTGCTTATTCTAATTATCCAAAATATTTTCTCTGGAAACAATTTACAAAAAAAGTACATATAAAAACTTATTTTTGTAAGTGGCATTGTTAAAGTGATAAAAAACAAGTCATTAAAGCAAACTATTGATTAATCGATATTTTTTTTCATTTTGAAAACTAAAAGAAATAAGCCAAATAAAAACGTTCAAGTGAGCATAAGCTGAAAATCTGATGGATAAAGTATGACGATTAAAGAATTGGTCTTGAAAATTGTTAAAAAGTCTAAAGGAGTTTATATTTAAAAAAACATTAAAGGAATTTTAACGACATTTTTTGCTTTTTTTAGGTAGAGAATTTGTCTTGGGGATTTTAGTTTCTTACAATATTCACGAATATTTTTTTCTCTCTTGGATAAATATTGAAACTAATAACTAAGGTGTTTTTGTTAGTTTTTAAAACAATGAAGGGATGTTGTTTTTTTCAAAACTGAAAAAGATTATAGCAAAACAAAGGATACGCTTCGATTTCTTAAATTTAAGTTAGACTGAAGCGTATTATATTGAAGTTCCGCAAATTTAATCTAATCTGAATTGAGTTAATGGACAATAATTTAGCATGGCTTTCTTTAAGAAATATAGATTGAATTATTCATACGAACAATATTTTTTACTCTTCTGCTTGTAATAGAAAGTCAAATAAAGTCATTAAACGCTTTGCTGAGTCAGAAAAATTTCAATCATTTGCAATGTTTAACTAATTTAATTTTTCCTTTCTAATTTAGTAACTTCTAAAAGATATTAAACAATGTGAATCCCCTGCTTAATTTTTAACCATATTTGAACTAAACAGTGTGTTTTGTGTTTGGCTTTGACGCATTGTTTAAGAATTAAAAAATTTAAACACTCTATTTCTATTTTAGTAGTTTCAAATAGATATTAAACAACGTGAATGCCCTAACTATTTTTACTCTGTACTTGTTCTATGCAACGCATTTTTGTTTTAGATTTGTCATATTCTTCAAGGAATCATAGGAATTTTATACATATTGCCTTTAATCAATCAAGCCTTGCTAACGTAATGCCTCTAATAATTGTCTTTGATCATTTAATTGATTCAAATTCATAGTTTCGAATCAAGACTATTCACATAATCAAACGTATTTATATTTAATAGCTCGTTCATAAAATATAAAAGAAAAATTGTAATAAAATTGTAATTATTCGAAAAAATAAAATTGGTTTCGACGAATATTCATATTCAAACCTAATTTCATTTGAAAAATATATTTTTATGCAGTATTATATAGTCCGTCTGTGTGTGATTATGATATCTCAAAAAAATCTTTGAACCAGACGATTGTAATATGGTGTCTGGAAATGATACTCAAATATACGTTTCTAACAAATTTTGAAAGACTCCAAGAGAAATCTGTTTGCTAGATTGTGCTAGTGATATAAACTGGATATTTTCAAAATACAGAGAGACAGGTAGATAAAATACAGTACACAGTTTCAGCATTTAAAATCTAGATATTTATTCAGTTATCCAAATCCATATTAACGGTTGATCGTCTGTCTGAAATATACTTACCGTCCCATATATGTAATTTTAGACATTCTGTCTTATTCATTTAGCAGCTGAGTTCACACATTCTTACTGATAAATCACTATTTCTTTTGTACCTATGATGTATGGAATGATATATCACGTCATTAACGTTAAAACTAAGTTTTTATAGCGGAAGTTAGTTTTGATGTAATATTTGCATTTCTTACACGATTTTAAATCGTCTTGCGATATCTGAAAATATCTGAAGTAGACTTCAAAGCGTTAATTGTCCTCAGCCTTTAAATAGAAAATCAACTCAAGGCCACTATTGCGTCTGAACGATTTTACTTTGCAGGAGAATAAAATGCGGTCATAGGAAAAAAAAACCCTTTTTCTGCATTATTCATATGGACCACTTGCCTTTTAGTTTTTATTTTCCAATATTAATATTCATTATGCCTTCGAAGCTTACTATTTTGCCTAAATTCGAAATTACATTTCTATATTTTATATCATAAAAATACAATTCATTATCTACTTCATCTTTTTTTTTCACCATTCGTATTGTTTTATCACTAATCCATTGGTGTGTGCGCAAAAACAAGGTAGATTTCCATATTTTAAAACAGACAATTTGATATAAGAGTTTACCCCTTACTTTGTCATTAATCACTTCATTTTTCAAAACAAAAGGCAACCTTTTCCTGCTAGGCAAAGACAGTTTCTATATTTTTTGTGATGTAAATTAATCTTTTCTAAAAATGTTAGCTATATAAGAGTTCATAATATTTCTTATAATGCATTCAAGAGGCTATATCATATACATGAAGTAATAGATGAAATGATTTTAAAAACTCTCAGTTGCTAACTTCGTCGAAGCAGAGATAGAAAAAATTCAGAAAAGTTTAGAATTATTTATTATTACTTTACTATTCTTGAAATATACAGTTATGTGTATAAGTGAAGATTTGGATACTTTTAATTAAAATAAGGCTTTTGTAATCATAACCACGTAAGTTTAATTTAATTCTTTTTTTTTCGCATTTACAGTATTACATGCAAAAGTTTTAGAAATAGGTGATGTTGAACTCCATATTGAAATCTAATAAATCAGTTTTAAAATTCAATTTTATATTCACTAAGTTTTCAAAAATGCCATAACATTAAATTTCTAAAAACTTTAAAAAGATAAATTTGCTGAAAAGTACAGGAAGCGCCAGAGAAACACTTATTTGAAAAAAAATCCCGAGCGGTGAGTTGGATAGATAGAAGGGTGATATGTAATGCTACTGAAGGGGGAAGTCCCAATGTTTGTTTCTGCTTCTAGTCAGTTGCCATCGTGCTCTGGTCTAAAAGCATGCCTTCGCCGTCGAGAACTCTTTTTCTAACGGTCGCTCACTTGTTGCTACTTAATGTGCCTTCCGCGCTTGCTTTGAAATTCCTCCTCACAGACCAGTTCCTGGCCGTAATTCAATTCTGTCGTGAGTTAACTCATTTTGGGAGTGTCGCTAAACACAGAGACGGACATCAACGGACCACCAGAGCTCCGGAAAATGTCGAAAGAGTGAGGCAGTCAGTTCTGCATTCGGCTGGCAAACACGTAGCTGCTCTGGGAATTTCTGACATCACAAAACCTTCCTTCATCTCTTTCTCTATGAAGACCTTCCAATTCATCTCTATAAATTAGCTGTTGGGTAAGAATGAATGCTATTTTATTGCCCGTCAAAATGCATGTGAAATGTTGCTTGACAACCTGCCTGAAGACGCGGTTGTTTTTTTTCAGAGACGTGGCTCACTTTGAAATCCCTGGTTTATGTCGATCGATCATGGACCATAGCTCACCTAAAGAACAACATTCGCCACTCCATTGTCAAAATACCGATTGATATGCTGAAAAGAGCGAACACGAACTTCAAAAACTCGACCTACTCAGTGTATGCACAATAGGAGTCGCCATTTAACCGATGTCACTTTTAAAATTGCATAAAAAAATTGGGATATTATATTTTTAAATAAAAAAAAGAATTAAAACAATAACTATGTACTTTTGTTTTTATTGACCATTCAAATAAGTTTCTTTGACGCACCCGATATTTAAAAATCGGATTTTTCAAAACTATTAATAAAACAAATAACTATCTGTTGTTTCGAAAATTTTTAATACCATCTCATCTTTTTCTTTTCCTCATCTTATATAAATATGCATAATTTAATTCTATTACGGCCTTTGATCTCGGAAGCGTAAACTTGTTGGACATATTTCTAGGAAACGTGGAGTCCGCATGTTGCTTGGGTCATGATATTCCATTAAATCCATCAATGGTTTTCTTCCATGATACTTGTTAGTAGTCTGAAAAAAAATTTAAAAACTTATTTTATTTTACATATTTTACAATGATACAAGAAACATTATTTAAAAATATGTTACTGCAGTTTGAAATTCTAAATAAAAAGATTATAAAAACATTTACCGAACTATTAATGTTAGCTTTTTGACTTTTTTGACAAGTATAGAGAAAGAAGCATTGTAATCATTATAATTTCGAACTCAAGTATTTGTCAAATCTGCATGCTTCAGATCTCCGTTAATTAGAAAAAACTATCTTTTGTCATTAATCTGTCTATTTGGAAACACGATAACTCATAATCGTTTCGATTTAGATGTATGAATCATGGACTATAAAATGCATGATCAAAGTTATGAGTTTCTGTTAAATTTTGAACAAAATCTATTCATGTTAAGTCTACTTGCCTGGTTGTTCGAGTACAAGTAAACTCGATAATTACAAAATGCAAAGATCTAAGTGTCACTTTGATTAAATATATCAAGTTTTAATCCAAATCAACCTAAGACGTACTATTTGTTGATATGTACGTTTTTATGCATATCAACCCAATAACTTATCATCAAGATTTGAGATGTTGTCTTGTGATTTCCATTGCAGGCCCGTGCCATATTTTAACTTTATTAGAATAATAAGAAGTGAAAAATACATATTCACAAGATAAATTGACAATAGTATATCCAAATACATTTCTTAACTATTTTCCTCTACTGCCTTGCAAGGCATTAGCGACGTCACTAAAATCAATAATGTCGTGCTAGAGTCATGGGTAATATGAGAGAATGCGCTGAGGGGATAATACCCGGAGGCTTATTAATATCGCTGGGATAATAAGTTATTTATTATTAAGTTACTTATCATACCATTGCGATTTTAGATATTTATCATTCCATACTGAGATTATACGTTTCTAATATCGCAATTTGTTCTCGCATTTTTATACATAAGTAAATGTGCGCAATGAGTGATATGCTTATGGGTTGTTTATAACACTAATATCCCTTTTACACAAAGCAACTTTAAATTACTTTTCGACTTAGTAATTCAGATTAATTCAATCGCTAAGGCATTATGATACAGCTTATAAGTTATTTGTTCTCTAAGAATTGCATCATATGATATGCCTAAACAATACGCACTGTAGAAGAATTTATTCAAAATGATTTCTAAAGTACATCACTGAATCCAAAGATGCCAAACTTAGAATGTAGTTATTCAAATGTAACTGCCACACTAAGTACAAGGAAGCATGGATCTCTTTAGAATACTTGTCATGAAGATTCATATTGTTACGAACATGTAATTTTGCTTTCTCCCACTAATAATGTCACCATTAGGAAGAAAGATTTATAGTCATCCGTATTTTAACAGTGGTCGGGTGTCTCATCAGAGATCCCATAGCATGGCAACAAAATTGGCGACCATTTGGAGACGAATTTGGTGACTTTGGCGACACAATGCATAATACCCGAAACATCGATAATTTACCCGATCCAACCATTAGGAACCGAGATACATCCAGAATGCTCCTGATTGGTTCAGAAGGTTTTAACCCCGCCTTCCGGAGCTATATAAGGCCGGTAATTTGAAGCTAGAGCGGTGTGGTTTTCGGAGATAAGCCCCTGCCGGGGCTAGGCGCCTCGTCAATCCAACTCATACTTGCTAGAGCTGTGTGTTGGTCAACCAAATAGACCTGAATAGAAAGATCTTGAATCGGTAGTCCTAAACTGAGGAGTAGAGTCGTCGACGGAATCGCCGATAATAGAAGAGACCTGAAGTTTGAGTGTGGCCAATCGAGATCTGAATTGAGAGATCTTGAAATAATGTAGATCCTGAAATTGTGTAGTCGACCGATTAGACCTGAATTAACTGATCTTGAATAAAAGTCCTGAACTAAAATATTGCCTGGAGAATACCGAAGCAACGACAGAGTGCCGTATTGCTGGATGTGCCGTATTCTATCGAAGCCTGTGTCGTGTGCCGCAGTCCGTTGTGTCGTTGTCGGGAACGAAGCAATCCTGAATCGAGAAGTATGTCCATTGTGTAAAGTAGTCATCGTTTTGTTACATAAAATACATTTTTTTCTTCCACGGTAAAATTGAAAAATATATATTTTTCCGTAATTCTAATTTTTTCCACAAAATTGTTTTCCAAGTAAAAATACTTTTAGTTATATTTTACAAATTCCCATCGATTTTTTTAATAATTTATAATCAAGATAATTGGAGCGATATTAAAAATAATTTTGTCTGAATTTCGATGAAGTATAATAAAAAATAAATATTAAAAATGTAGTCCTCAATCATTAATTTACGACATTGCTTAAGAATATTGGTTTAAGTTTCCATTATTTTTTGTGTATCATCTTTACATTTAATTTTCGTTAATTTTACCGAATAAAATTGCTACCAAGGTCAAATCAGATTATTAAAATAATTTCATACAGAAAATTCTATTTACAAACTTAGATTTTCCTAAAAAACATCCCTGTAAAATGATTTGGAATCTGGAAACCGTATATGATTTTCAAAAGTCTACGTCAAATATCCTATGTTACTTCTATCTGAAATTAAACTAATATTTCGTTTTAGGATAAGGTTAATGCCGTGAGATATTGGAAACTGTCATCGTCATTCTTAATACAAAGGTAAGAAGACTTTTTTCTATTTTGTTTCTTGGTTTGCTGAAAATGAAACAAAGAAACACGACGAATTTGCCTGCAGGGCGAGATAGAATTTTAGATGAACAAGTCAGGAATTTCAAGATCATTTTACATATTGGCTACGATGTTAAAATAAGATATACTTTGAAAAAATTGGTATCAGGAACAGCGGTCTACGTACGTAAAAAAGCAAAATTGCAATACGCAAATGGCTAATACCAAAATGAATGCTAAATTTACCCAAAAACCTTACCAGTTAAATTAATATTGATAATAATAGCAGAATTGTTTCACACATATGAAATTTAACTATCATCGTTTACCAAAAATAGCATATAATAATACATCTTGTAACAAGTTTTAAATACCTTTCAAAAAATAAGGGATATGCAATAATCAATAATTCAAAGATGAATTAAAATTAACAAATTAATTTGTCTATGGCATGTAAAATTTACCTTTGTTATAAAAATATTTATATGCATATAAAAAAGAATGCAGTACTTTCTAAAATTCTTAAGGCTTAATATGTTAGAATTAAAAATTAGCTTTCTTCATTATTATCAATGCAAAAGTATTTTCTTAATTGTTTGAAGTCAAAATATAGTCAAGAGAATGAAATCAGATTGATTGTTTTTTTTTTGTAGCTTTTAGCTCTGAATATGAATTGAAGCTTTGAAATAGGGATATATATACAAGCTTTTGTTAGTTAAAAGTTTAGTTGCTGCTTTTACTTGATTTTGATGTCAATAAAGCATCATTAGTGATTTTAAAATAAGGAAATACATTTCTATATATCGTAAAAACATCCGACTGGTCCCTAGGTTTCATTTACTCTATGTTTTAAATCAGCATAGATTTTTCATACTTATAATATCCAAGATAAGCACTTTTAACTTTAATGGAAATTGTTTCCTGTTTTTCGATTTCAAAAGCATTAGTCCCAACTTCAGAAGAATCATTTTTCAGATTACTAATGAGGTTTTCCTCTTAATTTAGAAAAGTTTCAATGAGAGGAATTAAAAGTGATTTTCGAGCACCATGATGACAGATTAGACGTAAATAAAAATTATATAATCTGGCATCACGGCTTTTCTTGCATTCTATTCACTCTTCGAATATGAAAAGAGAATAAATTTAGTTTTCTTATGAGTAGTTTCACTTCATTATTTCATCTTGAAATATACGTGTGGGATATATCAGTCATAAATATACTTTCAAAGATTTATGATTCGATTTTCAGTGACGTAGTTTCCGATAATCCGTTTTATTGCCCAGTATTTGAAAAACGACTCTTTTCTGAAACATATATGATATTCATATTGAAATATTTTGAAATTTATATTTCTCCTAGCTATATTATTGACGAGTCTCATTGCTTTCCAGAGAATCGAAGTGGAAAGGATATTTTCTTGTATATATCCGAAATATTTAGAATCTTTATAGCTTGCATTTTATACAAAAACATACTGTTATATGAGTTTTGTTATAATTTACTTTGTTTAGCACATAAAATTGTCATATACTAATAATCATACACTTTTAATAAGTCATTATTCACAATTCTAGAAATCCTCTTGCCTTTAAAGGCTATTAATTTTCCTCAGTTTGATGTTGTAGTTTTATATTTTTGCAAATCTTGATAATAAGATCTAACTAAGAACATATTTTCTCTTTGAATATAATGAATTACTGTTTAAATCCTGCATCCAAGACTAGTGCAATGACTGCTTCGCTCTAGTTATATTACTGACAAAAAATTTTTTTGAAGAATGTAAATGTAAATTAAGTTTAGCAATTCAGCAGCCAATTTCTTCATAGACTGATTTTATATTAACTTTATGGAAATTATTTTACATTGAATACCTTATAGAGAAAAAAAAACTTTTCCTTAATTCTGAGAATATTGCATTATATGTTTACGGTAAAGCCACCGATTAAGAGTATGTGATTATTTTATTAATTTAATATTAGCTAATTGATTTATTTTATTCTTTAAGGATTCAGTAAGATTAATTTAATGGCTAATTAAAAGAATGATAAATTTAATTTATAACTTCTTCTATTTAGGTTAAACTAAATATAATAGTTTATAGATGACAGTAGAATAATAGTTAAAAAAATATTAAAATCTCTTTTGTCACATGTTCTTCCATCCTGATACATGTCCATCAGGTTTTTCTTTTTGATCTCTCACAAATCTTGAAATGCATTTTATTTTGTTAACTTAAGCGCAGACTAACATATTATGGTTGACAGTATATGAATTATCTGCTTTTTTCTTAAATTTAATGATCCATAATTTTTATTGAAAGACTACCGTTCGCAATTATACTTTACTAGATATAAAGTGCGACCTTGTTTGCTTGGAAATTTTGATGTGTATGTATGATAACTGATGTTCTGATCAGCAGTCGGCAGTGGCTGTCCAAATTAGCATGCAAGCAAAACGACAACGCCGATTATTACTACTTGGTTGACACTGATGTCTTACAGGGTACGGTTTATCGCCTCTAATGCATGCTTGTGCGACATTGTGCACTCGTCCTAAACTATTAACTTGTACTTCTACGAAAGGACTTCCCGGTCGCAGTTTTTGGTGATGTTGCCTGTTGGGGTATCTTCGCTTGCAAAATTAAGTGGTAATTTGAATAAGGATTGTGTAGCTCGTCCAACGTTAAGCAAAGTTATTGCAATGCCTGTGGAAGCTACAGTCAGAGCTATGTTGTTGTCCTTGTGGAGTTCGACAAGCAGGAGATTCAGCACAATGTCATTTCCGTCCCCCCCCCCCTGGGGAGCCAAGGTAGAATAATCCCTCCTTTCTATTATTTACTTGGCTCAGAATTGTGTCGTAGAATTGCTGCTTGGGTAGTAATCGTAGTATAATTTCATTGGCATGCACTTCTAAAATAGCGTTGTTTAGCTTCTTCATAACTGCGCTCATAATTCCCTTCTTCGCTGCAGTGGGAGTACGCCGAAATTAGCGAGTCATTTCCAGATATGAAATCATCATATTGTCTTTCTGTACCAAAGCTCTGATGATGATTAGGTCATTGAGAGTGCCATCCAGCCTATGCACAATACAATATTTTCTGATAAAGTTTCCTTGTATTTATCTCATAGCTGGAGGGGGCTTGATACCCTGCAAGTTCTCACTAAAATTGGAAATAGATCTTGTTGCTACTTTATTAGGCAGAGTTGTATTACTCATCTTCGAAAGATTAGATTTGTTTTTTCTGTGCATTTCGAAAAACTATCTAATGATGACAAATCAAAAAATTAAAACTAGCCTAAAAAGGATACGTTAAAAAGGATAAGCAAATACCAAAAACATATAATTAACATAAAACAACTCCATAACAAAAACACAATATATAACACAAAACACCTGAAATAAAACAAAACAGCAAATCATGTCCGTGTTTCTTTAAAATCAGGTCTAATCCATTTTATTTATTGATCGAGATTGAGATAGCTACAACAGTATTATACACAAAATTTTTAAGCTTTTAATTTAAATGAGAGCACTGCTGTCAACAATCATGCGTGAACTTACAACGCCAGTTGGCGTAACACAAATGCTTGACCTTCCTACGCCAGTAGTGGTAATGCAATGCAGATTAGAAAATTTTTATCCGAAAGATCGAATAATTAACAACATTTGATTTTAAATACATCAAACACTAAAAAAATAAAAAGAATCGTTTGAAATAATTGGTTGAAATCATCCTAGACCTAGCCTCATTACTGTTGGAGAAAAAAAAGCAGGGGCCTTAATTATTTTTGACGGAATTTAGCGATTTGGTCTCAGATTAGTGGCACAAAAGTTAGTTTTTAATTAATAAAAAAAATCAACCACTCAATTAACCTGAATAAATAGCAGCCTATGTCCGATTCCAGACTATAATCTGTCTCTGAGCTAGATTTCATCCAATTTCGAAATGGCATGATTGAGGTTCAAACAGCCATCCATAGATCCAAACTTCCACATTTATATAGCAGTATAGATGCATTAAAATAACAACAGCCCATGTTAAAAAATTACGTGATTCGGCTTATAATATGAAAATTGTTCGAAATTCGAATGGAACTATAAATATATAAAATAAATACATAGTAAAATCTGTTTTCATTAAAAAAATTAAGTAAAGAAAAAAATCTTCAATAACATTCAATATAAATATTTTTGTGAAATATTTTTAATAAAATTAAAACTATAAATTGTCAACATATTTTTCCTATTTAAATCAATCTATATATTTGTAATTGAATGATTTTCCCTCCTTTCACAAATACGAATTTAATTTTTAGTAAAAAACAGAATGGAAAATATAGATATTCATAAAAGAATAAATTTCAAATTGCATTTAAGAAATAGATAAATGATAATTCTTTTCTTTTGCGAATAAAATGGCACCTTGTTGGTCATTCAACTGAATCATATGTGCAAATAGTTTCTATACAATGTTTACAATATTAAAAAGCTCACATTTTTGTATTCCTTCAAGATAAAAAGAATTTATTTTGCGTTGACACTGAATTTAAGACAGGAAGGCCGTTCTCATTTCGGTATGGTGAAACATCATCGTAATGATATGGCGGGAGAAATTAAATCGTTAAAGTATTTTCTGGTCACCTAAACACAATTCGGAATTATAAAACCTCAAATAACCTAGTTTTGCTACAAAGCGATGTGA
This sequence comes from Argiope trifasciata, assembly GCA_026543055.1. Taxonomy (NCBI): domain Eukaryota; kingdom Metazoa; phylum Arthropoda; class Arachnida; order Araneae; family Araneidae; genus Argiope; species Argiope trifasciata. The sequence continues at coordinate 548,135 of JAPMOQ010038156.1, read as the reverse complement.
TAATACCAGCAAACTTAACTTGATCTTATGTATTATGTTATCATTTACAATTGAAAATGTATTTATAAACTATGATTAAATTAAGAATATAAAAATTGAAATCAGTCTAAATAATTATATAAAAATAATGTAATAAATTTTTAGGTGACCTTTTACTGTCTTAGTATTATGTTGTTTTAATTTTAAAATTTTTTAAAAAGCATTATATAAAAATTGATTAAAAAAGACTACTACAGGGTTTCATTTTTATTGAATTATACGGTGTTCGTTTAAAAATTAAACTGTTAGAGTTAATCACATGAAATTAATTGGCAGATATTTAGATTTATCGATTTCTAATATATAATATAAATTTTTTTAAAAACTTGTCTTACTGTCTCATATATTGCCAGATGAGATTTCGGATCATGTTCGCCATCTCGTGAGGAATAGTTGAAGCGAAGTTGAGGAGGAGGTACATGATCACAATTGAAGCAACTCCGATCTTCATTACTTTTGGCAACATTGGGATTTCTGTCTGAAGAATGAAAACTTATTTATTTCATTTGGTATTCAGAATATCATATGGTGACTTCAAATGATAATTCGATTTACTGGTAGTTAAAAGCGGGAAAACAAACAAGAAACATTTTTTTTTTACTTCCCAAATTACCATACAAACCAGAATAATTTTCATTTACATCAATGATTTGGGGGAAATCAGATTTTTTTTCCTTTTGCTGAATAACTTATTAAAAAGTTTAATTCCATTCCGGCGAACTACAATGTCCTTTACGAACAGTTATTTAAAATATGTGATTACGTTTGGGATTATTTTCTTTTTGAACATTTACAGAAGTTTAACTATAACCACTCTGCATGAAACCAAAAAATACCAAATACGTTGCTAAAGTTTTCTTAAAATCCGAAACACAAATGTCCGATTGTTCACTAAAAAGAGTTATAAAGCAAACTTTTATTAGTTTATAGGTTTATCAAATGATTTTTTAAAGTTTTGGAAATAAATTAAGAAATATTTATCCTAATTCTCAAACTAAAGTAAAAACAGTACTTCCATCCATTCTTTTAACCGATAAATAACACAAAATTTTCAATTTTTTTCACTCACAATGGAGTACTCAAACAACATTAAAATGCTTCTAAATAAATAGACTGCTTATCATATAATTCAGAAACTGCAGGGCATATCATGCAATTTTTAATCAGCATTTGACAAAATATTGTAAATTAAATTTTAATTCATGGTGCTTTATTTAAGAAAATTAGAAAAAAGAAATTAAGAATTTCAGAACCCCCAAAAAGAACTTAAAAATAAAATTCGAACCATTTTATTGTAATAAAAAATACTATATTCAAGATTAGATTATTTACATTTAAGAAATGCATCATCTCGCAAAAAAATCAATGTGGTCATCTGCTTCAACATTTCATTTGTCAATAAAAGTAAATTATGTCAAAAGAAATAACATTTCATAAATAATAGGTTTACATACTATGACTAAATGATAGTGACTGATATTCATCATCAAATTTGAAGAAACTAAATTGGCATATTAACTGAAATTTTAATTTATTCAAATCTCGGTTGTCCTGCAATCTGATTTATAAAACAGACTTTATCAATTGTTTCAATCCGCGGTGACCTAGTGGTAAGGGCTTCTGAGCCTTAGGTTTTCAGATTCGATACCTGATTCCACTATAGAACCATAGTGTAAGGGGTTTTTAACATTCCAAATCAGTCAGACTAAGTGTCCTCCTGCTAGTGAGGTGAGGTGTGGAGATGGGGGTGCCATCTCAGGTATCGTGTTCATCATCGGATTACGAGGTCCGTCCCAAAATAGCTCTAGTGTTGTTTTACAAACGGACGTTAATCTAATTAAACTAACTTAAACTTCATTAAGCTTCCAAATTATAGGAACTATTAAATGTGGTAACTGTTAATGGAAAGTTATATCAAGGAAAAAGGAAATTTGTAAAAATAACAGTCATAATTTTGTTTTAACGGTGACCAAAAAGTGTAGCCAAATTATGAAAATATACTCAAGTGCAATAGTATTTATTAAATTGTCCAACTGTGTTCGTAGGAAAAGTTTTTGAAAAATTGGATTTTTTAAAGACTGCTTAAAATTACGGTTTTTAGATGTATTGTCAATTATAATACAAAACACTTTAAATACAAAATTTTTGAAAATATGATATATTTTGAAAAATTTGTTGTAAATTTTAATGAAATTTAAACAAAACGCTTAATACTCTACACAAAACTGTAATCCGGTAATCCTATTTTTCTTTGTATTCAAATTATAGAATATAATGATGAATGAAATAAACCAAAATCCAAGAAATATTTTGAGATGCAAAGAAGTTAAGGGGGAAAATATGCGTATATATGCATTTTTCCCGTAAATTTACAGCGTAATTTTTCTAAAATGAATTTCGTAAATGAAAATTTATTACTTTCTTTAATAATTTAATAATTTTGTAAATGAAAAATTATTTCATCAACAATAAAACCTTTGGTTTACTTCATTGCCCATATTATTAAAAGTACGCGCTGAAATTTTTATGTAAGTACATCAATTATTTTTTAAGAAATCATGTTAATGGTGGAGAATTTTTATAAAACTTATTTGAAGAACATTAAAGTTAAAGACAAATTTTAATTGGAAAAATTGTTGAACATGGAGAATAGGTCAGACCTACCTTTTCTAAGAAAAGATAAATTGTTTTTGAAAGAGGAAAGTCTGAATTATAAGAAATAACAATTTTAAAAAAAACATTCGCCAATGTGCTCAATAACCAGTTTTTAACGTAGTCGGATACCTTAAGAAAATTATTTGAACGTGCGAATCATTTGTTATGTAGTTTGATGATTAAATTGGCTAACTTGGCGCTTTTGGGTTGCCGTTACAACCATCAATTACCACATAACATTCATAAGTTACATAAAAAAAGCTATTATTTAGACATTATTTGAAGGTTAAAGAATAATTTCACCTCCTTGAAGAAATGAAATAATTTTATTTGTATTTCGAAGAGAAATATTTCAGAAATAAACATCCGAAAATCTGTAGTTAAATCATTCATAAGAAAATATTCTATGTATAGGGTATTAGAAATTATGCTTTGGTGAAGTATTCTAAATTATTTCAAATTTTAAAATTTTGACACTTTTCATTTGGAATGGGGACCAAAAAGCGCCAAGGTTGTGTTTTTTTTTTGCCAATTTTGCAATTCTAATAATCCCACTAAACAGCATGTGAATCTCAAGTTCAAAATTTTTCATAATAAATAATAATGATCTGATTTAAAAAAATAATTTGAAGACATTTCTTTCTTGAAGCTTTTTGAACATCGTTAACACCGAACTGTTCTCAACTTTTTTATTGGCATATTCATTTTTTAAATTCTTCTTTCTATTTCTATAAAACTGATAGAAAAGCAATAAAAATTGACAAGGCATGAAGAGAACACGCAATCAGGATTTTCTTTTACCAGAAGATCAAGGAAAATTAAATGGCATGTTTGGAAAATCTCTTGTCAATACCTGCTGAAATTCAAAGATTGTTTTCGTGAAGTCTTTTGTTTACATAACTGGAATTTAGTTTATCGATCAATCATCGATTCATTTTATTACAGGTATTTTTCTGCCAGACTTGTCATTGGTTCGAAAGAAAAATCTCCCGATTGCGTGACTGAAAAAAAAAATGGGAATGTTTACTCGAACAACAAACGTCCTCGCATTTTTCAGGAGGAGTGCATTCCACTGGGAGATTCACTCTTGGAGGGGGAATGTTTGGCCACAATCTGCTGCAATCGTTTGTTTGAGTTTTATTGCATTGAGAACAATGTCGGCGACATCCGTAACTAAATTAAAATAAAGAATAACAAAGATTTCAATATTTAGTTTTAAATTACATTTCAATAGAATTCGAATTACAGAATACGTACTTGCGTAGTTTTCAAACATAATGGCATTTAGAATTGCTGAAAATTATAAAAGCATATAATATGAAGTTTTTTCATACATCAATTTATCTGATTCTTTTGAAACAGTATAATAAGATATTAGAAAGTTTTATTTTACTTATGATTACATTCTTTTGCATTCGTTTCTCCAGAATGTTTTGGTGAGATAGCCTCGTAATACTGGTAATGCCTAAACAGTTACTTGTAGGTTTTCACGGCTACCAAAACGAGCGAAGAAAAGGAAAATTAGCCAAATTATGAAAAATATACTCAAATGCATCTGCATCTGTACTTATAATAAAGCTCAATGAGCGTGTGTTTGTTGGCTCTCAACAGGCCAGACCGTTGAACCTAGAGCCACCAAATTTGAAAAATGTATACCCTGGAGGTCGCGAATATATACCTAAGGACCCTTTTTTCTATTTTTTCGTTAGAATCTTAATTTATTAAAATATAAGTGAAATTTTGATGTTTTTCCGCAATAACTTCCTAAAATATTCCACAAAGATTATTTTTACATCAAATTAAAGATAAAAAATTCGCTTTCTAATGGTATCAGTATTTTAACATATAAGCTTCTATTTGTAAGGAATATTAAATCAAATATATTAACTATATTTTTCAACAATATAGTTCGAACAAAACAATAAAATTCCATGTACACGAGCTCGTTACGAGTGAAAGGGAAAAAATTATCAATATGTTGCAATTAGATTGACAAAATCTCAAATTTTTGAAAAAAATAATTATTGCAAATTATACATATAAAAATGTAATTTTCAGCAAGTACCTGCATGAAATAAAATAAATATGAAACATTCATCTAAAAAGAAAATGCAAAGAAATTTTTTGTGACTTTTACAATATTATTAATTAAATAATTCAGCTTTAAGGCAAACATGATTTAATATATATAAATATATATTCAATTCAAGGTTCAACGGCTATTTTGTAAAACTTTAATAATAAATATGCATCTATAAAAATGGTCTAAATGAAGGAAATAATTACATAGTATGTAAAAAGTGTCTATTGATGTTTAAAAAAAAGGAAGAATGTTTAGCTTTTAAATAAAAAGAGATAAACTTCAATCAAATCAATCTCTAAAACTTACTGATTTATAAATGTTTGGAGATAATTGTTCAATAAAAGCTGGTAATTAAAGAGAGTAGTAATAAAGCCATGGCTATGAAAGTAGCGAGAAGATCTGTTTTGCAATTTAGTGAACGCTTGCTGACAACCAAAACTCCTTTAACTGCGGGATAAATACGAAGGCGTTTTATCAGAACATAAGGCACTCACAATGACCTAATTATTAACAGAAACAATGGAGAATCCCTTTATACCAATGCAAGTTTGTAGTATGGTACGACATAATATTTAGGCATACTATTTAGCATAATATTTAGACAACCACAGCCCGTGGAACATCCGAGGCAACCAGCCGATGTATGTATGTGTGTGTCTGTATAGATAGATAGATATATTAAATCGTATACTGCCATTTGAAGTCGCTAAATTAGCATAAAATTACTTGCCTCTTTAATCGTCGTAGTAACCGATAAATACTCCTAAAAGCGATATAACTGATGTATAACCATCAGTAGAAAAGTATAATAAAATTTCGGATTAACGCAAAATCTCCATCTTGGTCTCGCCATTGTCAATGTGCCAAGGGTTTATACAAAAACTGATTATTAGAAAACCCGTTTTTCGAATTCAGTATTTCCGTTTTTTTAAAAAAAAGTTTATGCCGTTTCTCGAATTTTTGACAAAAAATAGAAAACGGAAAATATTTTATTTAATTTATATAAAATAACAAAAAAACCAAATCAACATCGAAGTCAAAATTTTAAAAAAAATAAGGATTGCAAATACACATTATTTACAGAAGTTAACGAAAACTCAAGCAAAAATTTCAAATAATATCTATGTTATATTTTTATTAATTTTAATTTCTCCCTAAAAATATATGACTAAAAAACATATCTATCCACTGAACGATGGCTAAGTCTTGTCATTTTTTTATTAATTTTAATTTTTCCTAAAAAAACAGTACCTTATAAAACAAATCTATCCACTGAATGGTGGCTAAGTCTTGTAATTTTTTTTTTGTTAATTTTAATTTTTCCTAAGAAAATAGTACTTTAAAAAACATAAATATCCACTGAACGGTGGCTAAGTCTTGTTCTTATTTTCGAAACAATACTGCCTTAAATCGAAAATAATCCTTCACTAGTTCCTGAGTTTGATTTTATAGTTTCCATTGAAATAAATAACAAAATTTGCGTGTTTTTTTTTAATTCGTTGTCTAAAATAATTAAAATTTAGCTTTCAGTGTCTTTGGATTTCAGTGCCTTTGGATTGTCTTTGGTTTCCTTCAGAGGCTTCAAGAAATTATTGACCTGAATTTTCCATGTCTTCTTTTAAAAAAGCTTTACTCTCATGAATAGTTTCTTTGATTTGCTTAATCAGAAAAGATTTCAACATAAAAATTTGGAAATATTCTGAACTACATCTTTCCAGATTACTAATTAATTTCGATTTTTGAAGTTAAAGGAGTTTTACTAAATTTATTCACTGAATTAGAAATATTTTGTGGATTTTACAATTGCAATTTTACAATAAAAGACTTGCTAATTCTTCTTGTCTTCTTTCTTGAATTCGTTCTTGTAAAGTAATTATAATTTCAAAATTGTTTCCGTGTTTAAATTTCTTAATTCATTTGACAAATATATCTTAACTTGTTAATAAATTGGCATCTCGTCAGATTCTATAAAAATCGGTCCGAACTGGTAAAATTTTTAAAAAATGAAGCAGAGGAATATCCCGGTTTTCCAGAAAACCAGTTTTCTTAATTTTAAAACTAACTTTCAAATGTGACAAATTTAATTTTAAAAAAACTCGGTTTTTTTAAAGCTGGGTTTAAAAAGCCTTCAACCCCGAAATGTGAAAATACAAGGAAGCAAATGTTTGCATGTCTCTTTTTATAAAGATTATGCGAATTTTCTGATATTTGTGAATGTAAATAAACATTAATTGTTATACACACATATAAATGACTCTGATAACAATCTTCGATATATTTTCATGAAAGAATGATGTTCCCTGACATCTATGATAGTATTTAATCTGCAATTGATCTGATATCTGGTAATTTTTAAAGTACAAGAGACATTCAAATTTAATATTATTACTACCTTGACAAATATACTCAACTTTGATTAAAGTATGTGCTATCATTTCTGAATTAGAAAGTTTGAAATCGATATTAACCAAGTACCAGTAATCCATAGCTAAAAAAGTCACATTTTTTTCAGATATTGATTGATTGCCTAGACAACATGCTAAATCCCTTGCGTTTGTGACATGCGATTAAGATAAAAGTGTACCATGGCATGCGGATAGTACACAAATTCAAAATGTTTGAACGAAATCAACTTCAATGATGCCTTCTAGACCTTTGTAGATATGATAAAACAAAAATCAAATAATAATTCTAGAAATTATATTGATGATTTGTTTATCTATTGATTGCTAAATCTTCGTCTTGTTAATTTCTACAACTGATGCTTTTGCCACTAGATACTGTCGTCATGTTTGGTAATAAGAAAAATGCCTTTTGATTAGATTTTTAAATATTTTTATAAAGATAATTCTACATATCAAATTTAATAGCTAAATATCAAATGATAAATGTGGTAGTCGTCAGTTTTAAAGGCTAAAAAGTGCCAAGAAAAAATTAAGCCAATTTCTGCGATTTTAATCGTCAAACTCTATAACATGTGATTCGCATGTTCAAAATTTCTTTGTAATGAATAATAATACACTTTAATATATTTTTATAATTTGGAGAAATTTTTCCTTCGTGCTTCTTGGTAACCCTTAAAACTGAATTGTACCGCTACTATTTCTGAGCCAGGAATTTCAGTGCTTATACTACATTAACCATGTGCCAGATATTAAGCACTAAATAACACCAAAGAAGTCGTATATTTCCAGCAAGCGATTAATAGCACGTCGATATTATAAATGATTATCTACTGTTAGTTATTGCTCCTCACCAGTGGTTAAGACAAAAGCTTGCAATGACATGCGGTTACTACACAAATTCAAAATGCTTGAAGGAAATCTTCTTCTCGTCTTCTCCAGTATGGAAATCCAATAAAAAATAGATTAATTTTTTCTCGTAATATTTTAACCCATTTGTTACATAATGTTGACTCATAACCAATGATTTGGCACCTTGATATTGTTGGCATCCTTGGCGAAGGGTATTTTAGATTTGATTTTTATCGAAATTTTATGAAGATAACGCGCTACACTTGATAGCTACGTATCAAAATGATAATTTAAATCATTATATAATCGTCAAAAATTTTATGCTTGAAATAATTTAGGCAACTGTAGCGAAAACCTAGTACCATTCGACCAATGGCAAGAAATAAAACAATATTCTTAAGTCCGTTCAAACAATGTTCTAAAAAGGCATCTTTCTATGAACTAGCTTTGATAGTTATTTGGTGCCTTGTGATATTAACAACTTTTCGGTGGTGCCTTTGTTGTCGTTACATTTTGCTGCTGTTAGCATCACATTTGACCCTTTCACTGCAATTTGGTATACATTATTTTTCTGATGAATTAGATTGTATATAAAAATCGTTCCTTTTAACGATATCAAAAGACTAATGCAATAACATAAACAGTCATCTATCAGAATGGGGGGGAAAGCCAGAGTTAATTCTTACCTCCTAACAGAAAAAAAAGTTGTTTCCACACACAGAAAAAGGGAAACTGAAATTGGAGGAAACAGAGGAAATCATACGCTGTGATTGACTAGAAATTGATTCTAACTTCAAAAATAAAGTTTATGTTAAATTTGAGAGCACGTTACAGCTCTGACGACATATTTGTGATATTACCATTAATAATTTCAGTCTTCCTATTTTAAACCTGTTACTAAATTCGTCTGATTTTCGGTTAAAATGATTCGTGTTTACTGACAGCATCGTATTCCTCAATCTAACGAAAATAATTTAAGGGGAAAATATTCAAAATCAGTGCCTCTAACAAAAAACTAATGAAATATTATATTGTCAACATACATGCATATTCCGTAAGCTTTAATATCAGTTTCGGGTTTTTCATAAAACGTGAAAAAATTTTACCAACTATTGAAAAACTTCTATCATTTAATTGACTATAAGAAAGTGCAGCATATCCATGCTAGGGTTGAAATAAAAATTATCAATAATACATTGACAAATAATTTCCATAAAAAGTATGTTAAATAAAAGAGACATTAATAATAATTAAGAATATTTTTTATAAAGAACATTTCTATGGTATAGCTTCTTTAACGTTATAGAAAATTTTTATAATCCACTTACTTCATAGGAATGTAACAGCCGTAAAAAGGTGTGGTTCGTTTTGTTATCTTTAACATTTTTGTTTTATGATATGTTTATTACGTTATCATTTTTGAATTTCACCCTAGTAACTAAATTATAGAAGAGTAAATGGTTTTTATTTAAGTCATAATAAGTCGGCTTAGCCTCTAATGATTAAAATCAATAGGAAAATCATAAATGATTATATGGAAAATATTGCATCCAATGAAAAATTATCAAAAATAATTTCAGTTAATGACAATGGATTCAATCCATAATTTTATTTTCGTTTTTCCTATTTATCTAGGAATTTTTCACGTGATCATATCTGTTGAGAAATCCTATTCATATATGTGAGTTTAAAAGAAAACTTTTCAGGCAGACAAATCCTATAAATTGTTTTATTTATCAAGCTATTTTATAGAATCTAGCCTGTTCCAAATTTATTCTGTTTTTTTTTAAATTATAGGCTGCTAATAGTTGGTGAAAGCGTGCTATTACACTTCTTATATATAGTTTTGTATTGCAAAATGTTTGAGTATTTGAAAGCTGCAGAAAACTTTATAATAAACGAAATTTTATAAAGAAAGGGGATTCCGTTGAACATTTCATGTCTAAAATATAGGCTTACATATGAAAAAATAGCATTAAAATACACATTATGAAATAAAATAATTTTTAATAAATTCTGAGAATTGTTGCATTTTAAATGACTCATCTTAAAACGCCAAATCTCTAATTTCTTAATTTAACTGTATAACTATTCATTTTTCATTTGAAAAACTTTCTGCACGTGGTTTGATGTAATTGGTTTACAATCCAGTAGAGTGTTTCGAGTATGATATTGTCTTTATTAATCAAGTACCGTTAATTCCCCTTTTATGGGACATGTTTAAAAGGATAGCTGTGGCATATCTTAAAACAAATGAAGATGGCTAAATCGCCTCAGCAGGTTGTTATCTTAGTGCAAGTTCCATATCTTTTGATGGCTATTTACATTATATTTTTTAAATTGTAATTGTAAGCTTTTCACGGTGTAACGCCACTTTGGGCACACACCTAATCATCATCAGAATACATCAGAATTAGAATCCTAGGCTTACATTAGACGCCACTTACAAAATCTTTCCTTGCATACAAAAGTTTATTGTGAAAAAATCTTTTATAATTTTGTTATATGATGCTTTGATGTATTGTAAAAGCATTAATAATTACTTAAATGAAAAAAAAATCCATTTTCACTTGTGAAAATGAATTTCTACCATTTATATCATGGTAGTAGCTTGGTAGTTCAAAGAACTTGAATGTGGTATTTATTTCTCATCCTTTATTATCCTTATTATTATCATTGCTATAGCAATAGACTGAGTATCAATAATTCTAACTTTTAATGGATCACTTTTTCCAAACACCCTACCTTTTATGCAATATCAAAATTGACACCCTAAAAATAATAGCTGATTTTAATTCTAGTCAAAGAACACATTCAAATTTCATTTTCTCTTATACCATTTTGATACCAAATGAAAGTAAAATTACTTATGTTGCATTAGTTATCTTATCCGAATGAATAAATACAATTTAATAATATGATTAATACACAGCAAAAATTTTACTGTATAGTAGTCACTGGGTTTTTATTTGTAATATATTTTTTTATAATCATGCAAAAACATTAAGAACATCTGTATATACGGTAATTATATTCTATAAATTATGAACATCCTATCAATATTGTATTCTTTCATCTATTTTATCTGCAGATTCGTATAGGATAAGGTTTTCAATGCAGACGCTAACAGCTAACCTAGTAATTTTTTCTAACTAATAGCTATTTTACTGAATATACATTCCCTAGTATCATACAATACTGTATGATCTTGATCAATATTCGCAATATTGTATAATATCGTGGAATATTGATTAATCTATACTTATAATAAAGCTCAATGTGTGTGTGTGTGTGTGTGTGTGTGTTGGCGCTCTACAGACCAGACCGTTGGACCTACAGCTACCAAATTTGGTACATGTATACCTTGGAGGTCCGGAATGTGCACCTGGGAGCCCTTTTTTCGAATTTTTAATTAGAATTTGAATTAATTAAAATTTAAGGAAAATTTCGACGTTTTTCCGCTATAACTTCCGAAAATATTATTGCACAAGTATGATTTTTATATGAATTTATAGATTAAAAAATTAGCTTTCTAACGGTATCAGTTTTTGTAATTTACAACGTATGCTTCTATTTTTAACGAATTTTTAAAGAAATATTTTAACTATGTTTTTATCACGTGACTGGATAAAATAAAAGAATGCCGAAAGTTCAAATAAAATAAAAACTATCATCGTAAATCAAGTCGAAAGAAATGCAACTTTCAGCACGTGACTGGATAAAATAAAAGAAACATAAAATGTTATATTTTCTAAAAAAAATAAATGCAAAGCAAAGGTTTCTTTAATCGTTTGCGATATCTAAATCATTTATTCCATAAATCATCTTTATTTACAGTAAACCTGATTGAATTTAGACAGGAATGCATTGAAATCCCGACTTAATGGCATATTTATGTAATCGTTTGCAATATCTGGATCATTAATTTAATACTTTTTTTCCCTTTCTCGCTTTCTTTAAAAAAACATATTTAATATTTTGGCAACATCATCAAATATTTTTTTAATATTTTGGAAGCATAACCGATGGTTAAAACTGACTGATTTATAAAATTAAAGAATATTATTAGGAAAAGGTGTACTTTTAGAACTTTCCGTCCATCATCTTAAAGAAAATATTTATTCCAGGCCAATACATGCCCGGAATTACTTCAAGGCTAATGAATATGTGATTTAATTGAAAATTTTAGAACGAATTACTCTTGGCGATCCAGCTGGTCGCCAAAGGCGGCTAGTATCATATAAAGTAAAACAATACTGTGCAATAGGCTACATGGGTTATTATCAAAACTCAATCCAGTTTCAAAGAGCCTTCGCTTCCAAAATTCTGCATAGGCTATTAGAACCATACATATATTTGTTTCTGTGAGTGGTTCCAATCAAAAGTGTGTATAATTCTAAAACCTTGAAGTTGAAATTAAAAAGAAAGCATAAAATATTTTGGTGCTTTCTCAGAGTGTTGCTGAAATACTATTGCAAATTAAGAGACATTTTCTCAAATATTCAGCATGAATTAGAATTCATCATTTATGTTTCAATATGATCCAGAATTTTAAGAGAAGTTGAAAGTAAGAAATGAGATTAACTATTCTATAGAATTTACAATATAATGCATCAATTATCATAGAAATAGGATTCCGTCTGTTACACAATAATATATTGCCAAACACGAACTTAATTCTATAGTTTGTTTTGTATTTTCGAAAGTGTGTATGAATAGTTTATGGAAGAGGATATACAATAAGGCGTATATAGCAAGGAAATTTATTTTAATATGAAGTATGAAACATAACAGACATTTAAATTACATTTATATTTCAAAATTAATTCATCTCATTTAATGCTCTTTATATTCATATAATTCACGAAATGTTCTTAAATCTTGCAGCTTACCGAAATTTTAAATTAACATCCAAATATGGTTTACCAAACGTTCAGAGTTTTAACATAGAAGACAGAAAAAAATTAAAAGCAAAAAAAAGTTTTATCCATACAGGAAGCAGTGTATATTTATCGCAGAAAACAGTGCGCCTGCTGTGAGTTTGATAAAAATGCAAATTACCGAGATGCATATTTTCTTGTTGAAGATGCTGAAAAGCAATAGATTTAGAGTATGCAGTGTTTGTCAGGGTTTTGATGAAGAATGCTAATTTTTTGCCCAACTACTCAGTCAGAATAAAGTGTGCTGGAGTTTTCTCATCTCTTCAAAAACAAATTTATTTCAGGTTGAGAACGCAACAAGCATTGGTAAATGAGGCAAGCATCACAATGGAAAATCTTCTGCTTATTTAGACTTCTGACCAAATAGAAAATGCATGAATAAATTCAAAACTAAACTTAATTTTCCAAGAATATCATGTTTCGTGCCATGTATTCCAAGAGCAACGATAGAGGAAGAGAACTGGATTTCTTGATTCAGCTACTTCAGAATTGTACGGTTTCAATTTTCTCTCTTCAAAATTCCTTGAATATAGAGTGTACTAATGAAGCTCCCGTCATATCTTTACAAGTGGGTTACAGATTATAGCAACGCGAAGTTAGTTAATCGTAACACTGGAAAAGGTAATCATGAATTTTGAACTTTGCATGAGATAAATTCCTACAAATAAAAAGAGCAGCAAACACAACTCTTGTGCATTTACTGTAAAGATATGGGTAAAATATTTTGGAGGTAGTTAGCTATTCACATGAACCCTCTTAACAATTATTATCCTTACTTTTTTGCATTAATTCATGAGAAATTCATTAATATTTAACAATTGGAAGAAGTGTGATAGGGAATTTCTCATTATGAAACATTATTCCGACGGAGAATATAAAATCAAACTCATAATCAAAGTTGTAAATGAGGCATCGAATATTTTTCTTGCTGAGAAGGTTAAGGCACAATTTTTCTGTTAAACTATTTTTAAAAAATAGGTAGAATCTATATATTGTAAATGTTAAGAATTGTATAATCACATATATTTCAGAATTCAAAAAATAAAATGTTAACTGTAACTAAATTATGTAATTTATTGTAATTGATATTTACTTAACCAAGTTATGTTCTTCAACTACTATATTAATTATCAAATATAATATATTAAAAATATGCTCTATATAGCTTAAAAACTCTATAAACTTTCAAGCTTAATTCGAATGAATAATTAGGTTTCTTAGAGACGGTGACGAAAAGAAGAAAATTAACATGGTATCATGATTTTAGTTTTTGCATTTGGGTTTATGTGGATATATTTGGATCTAACACAATAATCTACAAATGTAAAATACTAGATTGTATAAGTTTTTCCATTTTTATTATGTTTTTTTTTTCTTGAATAAAATAATTTTTTAATACAGAAATAAAACTACATAGCATGTTTGTATATTGACACTGAAATTCAACCCAAAATTGCAATTCTAAGTTAAAATTTGAAATTGTAAACGGTTTCTTCATTAACAAGTATTTACATAAAATGCATATAATTGTTTAACAGCGTCTACAGCTAAACCTATTGATAAAAATAAAACTAAATTTCTTTGAAAAAGTGTGCAAGGTGCTATGTAACACATTCTGCAGAAAAAGAAAAAAAAAATGGTACCATTCTTTTCATTATGAGAAAGCAATCATAGTATAATTGCAAGCAAACACTGGGGCATCCTAATGAAAATCAATCAAAGATTAATCTCTACGAGTTTTATGCTGTCTTCTATTTATTTCCGTGAGTACCAATGGCATTTTTCATAAGTTATCTATGTACTTACTAACACAATTCCTCAGTTTTAATATCTGTCCAATTGTGAAATTTTATAACTAATCAATTTTATTTATTCATTTATTTTTTCTGGATTCATATCCTTACACCTGTAGAATATATATGGAGCTTTTCTTCAAACCGATTATTAGATTTAGTTTCAGATGTTTCCACTAAATCTAATGATGATCAATTATTTGATAACGATAAAAAATTGCTTCTTATATACTGTATTTATTATGAATAGTGTCGTCGATATACTGCGGCATTAAGTTTGATTCAGAAAATGAGGGTATCATATTTTGCTATATAAGAAGGAAATGATTAAATCTTTATGTAAAAAGTAATTATTGTACATTTTATTCCGTACAGATTGCTCTCGATAATATAGCTTCAAAACTGTAATATTGCTTCCAGTGCAATTCGTTCTGTTTTTGTTTTCAATGGCACTTCAAACTGACAAGTCAGCGGATTCGCCGCTGCCGCTGGCCGATTTTAAGCCTAAATTAGCGTCCCTTGTTTTTCAGTAACTCTAACTTGTGCTAAAAGTATGACTTAGCTACTTCATGCGTCACATTCGCTTGCATGACTCCTTTTCTACAGGGGGGCACATTCATACTATTCACAGATAGAACATAGAATAACAATCATGCCCTCACCGTGACTCGAACTCGGGAAGCCCAGAACACTAGAAATACAGGCTACCCTAAGTCAGGACGCCGGAGCAATTAATTCTGTTTTAAGTAAGCAGTAAGAGGGACAGTTTTAGAAGTAGTTCTAATGGATGGTGAATAAATTCCAAGGTATTAATTTCCGCTACAAAACTTTGCCACCGTTTAGCGACGTTGCGAGATCGAGAATAGTATTAATTATTAGAGATAGCAAGAATTTTAAGGATGACATCATTAGAATTTACATTATGTCGATATATCTAGAAAATCGTTGTTCTGGTACAGAAATTTGTAAAAAGTGGAGAGACAGAGCTACAGTCAGTATTGAGTGGAGATTTAAATAATTGGTGAACCGAAATTTGAGTACAACTCAAGTGAATAGTCAGTGGAGAGAAGTAGACATTCTAGACATAACATGAATAATTTTATTTTTCGATGAGTTATCACTGAGTATTTTGTGCCACTATTGTTGCTTATTACCGATTTACTTTTTTGGGGATACAATTTATTGCAAATGCTTTTTTGTGAACACTTCAACTTGGCTATATTTTCTATGTTACAATGTTTTCGTGTTGAATGAAACATCATTATACGTTATTGAACCATATGGACTTTTCCACCTTACACAGAGAGAAAAATTTACAGTAAATGAAACAATGATCTGTAAATTTAATCAAAGCTTGAAATTAAGTCCATCATTAAAATAAAATCGATTTCATAGAAATTAAAAGAGAAATCTGAAATCAAATGGTAGGGAAATTTTATGTTATAATGCATTTAGATATAAATTAACCCCATGTCTTTTAAAGACAACCGAAACCAGAATTGAGTTGTTCCGGAATCATTTTATGTAGCAAATGATTCAGAAATATAGATTCAACCCCTTTCAAAGTATTTACATTCATAAGAGTAGGAGGGTATTTATTAATTAAAGTCACTAATTGATTGATATTGTCATTGGTTAATTTTCAAGATATTCTGTTACTTTGAACCATGGAGGGAAAGCATATGAAAGGGGAACACAATGGTCACACATTTAGGTTCTTTTTTAACGGTGTAATACTCTTGCTTTTATTATAACAAAATTAGTTTAATACTTTTCCCATATAATATAATTCCTCCTTACGATTCAAATTATTCTCGTAATAAATAAATTATACTTCCATCTTTTGTAGCGTTTCTTTTCTTAAATTATGTGGTTATAAATCATGAACTCAACAAGATTATCCTTTGACAATCAATAAGATTAGACCAAACTTTAAGGAATAACCTCTTATTATGAATGCAAAAATTTAAAAGAATTATTTTATTTGAAGCATTGGACCTTCAAAATTAGTCAAACCTCTTTTAATTCACTAACATGTTTAATTCTCAATGTTTTTCTGTGGTAGCCAGACATAAAATATTCTGAGTTTCAGAATTTTTTAAAATAAAATCGTGCCTTAGACTATGTGAAAAAAATGGCAATAAAGCAAGGGTGTCATTTAAAGATATTTATGTAAGTGGTGATGTGGAATAAACGGTTTCGGAAAGTATAATGTATCTTTTGAAGAGTTCAATTTTAATAAAGTTATATTAAGTATATAACAAAAGCTAATTCTTGTAGAATGTATAATTCTACGAAAATACATACTGGAAATGATGTTATTGCTTAAAATTCTTGGCTCCACTTTGGGGAAATCATACAGTACTGTCAATAAGATTTGTACACCATGATAATACACCATTTGACCTGATACTACCAAATGATAACATTTAACAAAGGTACGGCTGAATAGTAATATTCCATGACAGTTATTCTTAAAAGATGGTCATCTAATCATAATTAAATAAGACTTAGATAATGACCACTAAAGGGTGGATCAAATTACCCATTTCTGAATACGAGAGATGCATGGAAGGACTGCTTACTTCTTGTAAATAATTTAATTTGTCAATAAAGATTTTCTTCTTTCTTTCAAACAAAATAAAAAAATTAAATTAATAACAGAGTCACTCTATGTAAGTAAGATATACTCAACAAAGTTCTTATGATATTTTTCTGATATTTTAACCAGGCAGAAGAATATATAGCAACATGATGGGGATGCTGTACAATAACTTGAATTAATAACATTTTTCCTTGGAATATTTATATAAATTAGACTGTAATTATGGGAATCTTCAAAATATATAAATACTCTGAAAGTTCATATATTTTTTTGAAACACAACAAATTTTAGATACTGAAGCTAGTAGAATTCTATATGATGGTTATTTTCTACACTTTTAATCTGAATAAATTTTTAAATATAGCAATGATTTAAAATGTTATATAGAGTACAATTTCCTAATCTCATTTTATATGCCACTACTAATCCCGCATTAATTTCATAATTATTGAGCTCTAGATCTTAATAGATTAATAGAATTCAACAAACTAAATTCATATAATTAACAGATACCATTGAACTTTCTCTGCACCAAACTTTTTAAAGCATATTAATGAATTTCGGTTGTCTTTTAGAATGCATTGAAGTTTAAAAATTTATTCTTGAAGATATTAAGAATAAAATGCAACGGAAACTGATGAAGATCATTAAAATGTTCATAAACTGGATAAACTATGACTACCTTAAATTAGACAGGATTAACAATGCCTGAGAAAGAATACTTAATTAATAATCAAATCTGAGTTCGAATTCAAAGCAGAGCCATTGCTAATTTAGGATGCAATCGTAATTTGAGTCACGATTCGATGACAATGACAAATCCTAAGCCGAAATTTCTTCTCCATGTTTTTGCATGCCACAAGCGAACGCACATTTCTTCTTGTCGGATTTAACGCATTTCACACTTTCTTACAAGACATCTCAGCAGTGAAATCTAGTTTCCAATCTAGAGTCTTTGAGACACCGATATTTTACAACCAGATAGTCATATTTTTAGAAATAAATTAGGAAAATTAACATAGGGAAAGATTATATGAATTTTTGAATGAAAATAATTTGAAGTGGATTTTTAATATAAGCATAAATTTAACAAAAAAAGTAAAAGGCACTTTACATCAGGAATAATTAATAATAAAATAAATAAAATTTTGTCTTTAGAGTATTGTAAATTTTCAATATTTTATTCCCGCTGTTGTCAATTAATAAAGTTTTCATGTTCTTTTCAGCATACATGCAAATATACCTGATTAACGCAAGAATAAAGTAAAATAATTAAATGCCAGTACACACTGAAAGAAGAACAATGATGTGAAAGAGCCTTTTTTAGCCGAAAATCTTCATACATCCAACAGAATAGTAATCCAGCTAAGACAACCTACTTTTTAACAATTTCTACATAAAAGGTGAGTTCAATAATGAGCATACCAAAAAAAAAAATTCTTGACCTGCTTTTCTGGCCTTAATCTGGGCTACACCAACTTAAGTGATTGATTAAATAAAGGACAATGATAAGGCCTCCAATAATAAAATAAATTCCCATTCTTTTCCTTGTCCGAACTCTTCTTTCAGCTTCTCCATCTTCTTATTCAAGACAGCTCGTCTCCGTTCCGCAAAACCCGCCACATTGAACACCAGATGCCATTTTTTTCTGCCTAACTTTTGTCTTTTATTTTAGGCAGGTTGACAGTGTTCTAACTGCAAGTTACGCCTCTTAGTAACCAAGAGTCCTGATTAACGACACTGGAGGGTAAATGGAAGTAACGAACCGAAGTGAAGAGACAGTTGTGATCTTCATCATCGAGTGAGCAGCTTTAGGAATGAGGGCGAACATGCAGAAGGGGAAGTAGGAATTTTTCTTTTTTTTTTTCTTTTTCGTTTGTACTTTATCATTTATTATCTTTAACTGCCCATTCTGGGTTGACTACATTAGCTGAGTTTTGCTCACGCAGGACATTTTTTTTCTCCTTAATTAAATAGTAAAGATTATTCTAACCCCTTAGATTAGGATAAAGTGTTTAGCTTAATTTATTTCTTTATATAAGGTTCATTTTTACTGCTAACTTTGAATAATTAATTGTCCTTTGCAACTTAATAGGTCAAAAGAATTCTGACAGAATGTCAAGAGTATGAATAAAAATGAAATAACGTTTAACAGCATCCCCTCAGAAATATGTCAACTTTGGCCAATGGTTCAACATCATTATCATCGAGTATTTCAAATTTACCATCAAATGTTCCATTTTATTGTATCAACTAGTTTTCAAATAGTTCTGATGAATATTGAGTTGACGATGAGCATGGAGATTTTAGAGAAAGAAAATCTATAACTCTAGAATCTTCGAGAGAGCTTTATTAAAATTCATATTATGACTTCTATCCTATAAGTTCTTTTCTTCGAAACTATAAACAATAAATGATCAATCAACTATTGAGTCAGTTATGAGTTGGCAGTTGAATTCAGTTCAAGCGAATACTAACTTGAGAATAGTCGACGACTCGAGACATCGGTCTCTCCTAAACGTTCGGTGCTTTATGTTGGACCGATTATTTACTACTTTTTGGTAGTCATTTCTTGTTACTTGCAACAGGTAATACTCTTGTCAGTGCTCTAATTGTGCTCTATTGACTGCTTTTTCGTGTTGTTACTGAGAATGTTGAACTCTATTCCCTATACCCATTGCATCAAACTTTGAAATTCTGAGCACTTTTAAATAATATATTTTTCCTGTTATATTATGACTTAAAACAACGAGTTTATAAGCATCATTATTCAATTGCATTCAATATTGTAATAGCAATTTGGCTTTAATGAGGCTATTCTGATAAAAAATGCTTCACAAAATCTTAACTGCAACAGAATGATAGACAAATACATACATTTTTTTGTTTTGCAAATGCATGCATTTGACAACAGCTGACATGTCTATAAGAGTCTATTTACCCTTTCTCTCAGTCCATTTGACATAATTTAATTAAAAAGCTATTCATTTACGTAGGATGAGTATATATCCAATTAAAAGAACAGAAAGAGAAGGATGCAAGAAAAATTATTTTATTCACTAAAATAAAGCTTTAATAGAAAATGATTGAATAATTTTGATAAAACAATTTGTGATTTTATATTTTTGGCCAGCTTGGTTTGTTTCTGACGAGGGTCTTTTTTATACCTTGTACTTTTTATGAGATTTGCAAAAAAGTATTTGAAGCAGTCACTAGTTTCTTCTTTACTAAATTCAAAATGTATTTCTATTGAAAAAAAATGAAATTTCCCCAGTTTATTCCGAAAAGAAGAGCATGATGCTCTGAATCTTGCTATTTTTATTATATAATGTAAAGGTAAGCGAAGAGATAAAAAAAAAAGGGAGAAGGAGGGAGACGGAATAAAATGTCTTCCACTGCTGCATTTCTTCCCGGACATGATGCTAAAATAAGTTTAAACCACTTTAAAAAATATGCAGATCGGTCAGAATATATTTATGTATCGGGTTACTTTGATGGAATTTCAAAGAAGGCTTTTGACTGAAAAAAGTACTTGAATATCTACCGAGGGAATTCATTGAAAATTTTACATAAGTCACAACGACTTTTCAGAACCATTCTAAGGAATAATTTTTCTCAAAAGCAGAAATAAATGCATTTTTAGTTTTTGATACATTTTTTAAGCTTTTGATATAATGGCACATTTTTATCTAAATTATTAATTCGAATATTTTTTTGTCAAAAAATATATATTCAAAGGGGTGTCGCAAAATTAACGCAAGATTTGTATTTGGCAATATTCTTGCTGTAAAATTTTGGAAATTCTATTAAAATAACCATTTGATAGCTAATAGTTTACGGTTAAAAATAGAGCTTTACAACGTGTTAACACTATATTTCAATTAAAAAAAGTTTTAAAAAATGTTTGCATTTCATTGAATTGTAAAATACATAGGATAGGGTTATGTATAAAATAACAAATAGAGCAAAGTCCTCGCTGACTTTAATGGCATGTACTCTCTTTTTTGTTGTTGAAAATGTCCATGTTCATTTTGCATAAATGGGATTGAATTTCATTGATGCAGCGTTGAATTTCCTTTATCAAGGTACACGTGCTTGTTGGCATAGACATTTGACTTAAAATAATTTCGTCAAAAGAAATCCAATGGTGTCAAATCATACATCTGGTGAGGGGCAATTCTAAAATTTTCCTACTGTGGGCGACAGACTTTCATAATTTCAGAAATACTGTTCAAAAATGAAAACATGTTGCTCTATCGCGCAACGCTCCACT
The DNA here is from genome assembly GCA_026543055.1 of Argiope trifasciata. NCBI lineage: Eukaryota > Metazoa > Arthropoda > Arachnida > Araneae > Araneidae > Argiope > Argiope trifasciata. Next base: position 526,493 of record JAPMOQ010038156.1, on the reverse strand, counting down.
TTACCAACCCTAAACTGTCAGCTCTCAGTTTAAAAAAAAAATAAGATTATAGATTAAAATATTCTTCTGCACGTATGCAAGAAAATTCAAATCGTGCTTCAGTTTTCGTCGCTTTTTAAAATCATCATTCTGAGGAATGAAATAATAAGAAGATTAGAAAAGATACCAAGGATTTTTTAAAAAGACAGTAAACTACTCATAGCAACAAGAAAATTTATTAATAAATATGTCTATTGTGAAGATTGAAATTATACAATGCTATTAGAGAGAATTTCAAATAGTTTTAAGAGGATAGTAAAACAAACCATAACAAAAAATAAGATAATGTCAGAAACGCTATAAATACAAAAAAATTACACTTGACCAACTTTATTTTTGAGGTCATAAAGTAATATTTTCTTTATTTTGCTATTAATGTTTTGCTTGTTTCTAACACTTTTGCTGTTATTCAAATGCTAAATACATTATTTATTGAATTTTCTAAGAATTTAGGTAACCTTGCGTTCTAAATAATTATTAATATTGGATATTTATTTGCTGTGGCTATTATTGAAATAGATGGCGCTGAATCATGCTAATTGTCTTCAGAAATTCATCCAATCATTGTAAGATAAAATATTATTTTCATCTTAGTCAGAAGAAATATATTATGGATCTACTTCGGATATGTTATCACATATTTTGACAGAAGATTCTAGAAATGATCGCGATTATACATACTTTTTGATTAACAAGCATTTGATATATTATCTAATCTGCAATTCGTTTCTACAATAATAAAGCGAAATTATTTTATAATCAATGATGCAGAGAAAAAAATGGGCTAAAATATGAAGAACAAAAAAATTCAAATGAATTAAATACTTCTGCATGCATTATACTAGAAGATAATTTTTTATTTTCCAAGAAGTTTGAGGTAACCTTTTTAAAAATTAAAAATAATTAATGATTGTTGTTTCTAATGACACTTGTCATTGACAAGCTGATTAAATATACGATCTGTAATAATGTTCTAATACCATTATAAATATCAAATTCATCCATCAAAACATTAAATTGTGTATTTTTGTTAATGTCATTTTTCTACCAAAACTTGTTTATTTTGCACACAAACATCGAAGTGTAAACAATCTAAACAATAATAAAATTTAATAAGCAACAACATCAAAATAAACAATATTATTATTTCGCAGTATGTATATGCAATTTTTAATTTACATCCGCAGCAATTAGGTTCTTAATAATTCATATAAATTTATATCTTACGGTTTTATCAAATAGCAAAATGATCTGTTTTATAAACTGCGTTTCATATTAATGGAAAGAACCAAGGTCATCAGTTTTTGTAAATATTCTGATCAATTACTAAATTTTATTTCATCTATTTCAATTTTTTTTCTACCTGTTTTTGACTTACCTTACTCATGTGCTCATATCATTTGTTAGATATCTATCTTTGAAGCAGACACTACATTCTAAAATTTTACTAGAATGGTCGGTTTTCGATTTATTGTATTCAAGAAAAATCAAAACAGAGAGAGAGAGAGACCTGATATCCAAAGGATGTTAGTATATTTAACATCATCGATTTCATTTTTTCTTTCGCTTTTGAATCAACTTTTTTATATATTCATCGATAAAAAAGCAGATTTATCATTAATTTATTTAATTTAAAACTGGTGAGGATTCGTAACTTTGAAGCAAGCACTACATATCGAATTTTATTTGCCCGAAAAGTTTGATTTTTGATTTAGAGTCGGAAAACGAATCTATATCAAAAACCAAATAATTCGAAAAAATAATCAAAAAAAAAAATTCATACAGAATCGAAATGTGAAAAATTATCATTTTGCGTATTAAACTCTTAAACGTGCAGATTAGAGAATCGAATTAAAAAAAAAATGTTTATAATAATTTCTCTTTGTTTACTGTCCATAATAGAAAATAAGAAAGTTAAGAATGATTTAAAATATCAATAAGAATTTATTTTTCTTTTGGCTATATCCATATATTTTCACTAATGTGTCCAGCAATTTGTCTCTATTTCAGACGCGCAGCAAATCCAATGGACGAAATTCTAGCTCTGGGAATGGGGCGACCGCAATTCTTCTACCCAATTAACTAGAATGCTAACAGCATCACAGCCCTATATACCAGTCCATACATCTCGACAGATTTGAATTGAGGTCCCAAAAGCTCTCTGAGCTCTATCCCAACGACGCGCAACTGGGACATTAGAGCTTTACGACTCGGAAATGGATAACTGCGAGCCCGGGCTTTCTAGAATCCGTTCTGCAGTCCTAAGTCAGCCGTTTATGACCCCTTCCTGACAGGCCGGATAGCGCGTTGTCATCCCCTGTGGAGGTATAAACACGCCGGCACATGCGACAGAATATGCTAACAGAATGGCTTTCCGTGCGGATCGTTTCCTTGCCTTCACGAGACACAGATGGGGCCCTAACTCACTTAAAAAATGTTCTTTCCGATCCCTTCCGAAAAATTTTAGGAAACTAGAAAAGGCTAGTCGTTATTTAAAATTCAGGAACTTCGGATTTTTAGGAGCGAACGGAACCCTGAAGCACTATGAAATCTATGAAATATGGTGGAATGGGAAATTCGGGAAGGAAGATTTCACGGATCTATGGCGATATTTGTTTTTCTTTACAAAGAGAGGGTTTAAGGTCAAGTGTCTGTTGAATCTTTTATTTCGAAGCGAATATTTTCATGAAATTCGGAAAGAAAAGTTTTAAAGAGTACGCAAAGTAATTGATTTGTAAGTTATATTTTTCAATTGTTTTTGTATTAATTGTTATTGAAAAATTGTCAGTGAAAAGGCAAATATTTTTAAAAGAAAATGTTTATAAGTTTGAAAAATAATCACTTTTTATTTTTATTATACATAGGTTTCTTAATATATTTTAAAGAATATATTTTTCTCAAAGGAGATATTATATATGTTTCACCTTATAAAATAATATTTAACCTTTTATATTTTTTATTGAGTAATGATGAAATTACTGAATTCATGTTAATATTTTAAGCTGAATTTGATTTTAGTTAACTAACTGAATTTTTCATCACACAAGCAACATCGGTTAAACTAATTTCATTAATACTAGAATCCAAAGATTCCATGGGAGGCAATTCGTCTTATTTTGTATGGAATCGAGCGATCAAATTTGCTTTAAAAGGAAAGCTATGCTGTCATGTTTGGCCTGAAATCTATTAAATAGTTATTACTATTGTAGGCGATTAAATAATAAAAATAAAATAAGTATATAAAGAACTGAATTGAGATTAAAAACACAATGAAATATCATATTAGAAATATAGATTTATATAAAATGAACCACGTAAGCGATCACACTGAAGAAAACTGCACAGTTGTTTCTTTAAAATGTTTACTGTTCGGTAAATTCTTCCTCAAGACCTTCAATTTCATATCCATAAATTGGCTGTTGTTAAAGAATTGACTGAACACGATTCTGTTGTCCGTCAATCTGTCTGAAGGCGCGGTCGTCCGTTTCTTTCAGTGACGAGGCTCACTTTGAAATCCCTGGTTTATGTCGATCGACCAAGGACAGTAGCTCACCGTAAGGACAACACTCGCGAAGCCATTGCCAACATACCGATTGATATGCCTCAAAGAGTGGACACGAACTTCAAAAATCAGCGTATAAACAATGGGGGTCGCCATTTAACCGATGTCATTTTTAAAACTGTATAAAAGAAATTGGGATATTAAATAAAAAAAGGAATTAAAACAGTAATGATTAACTTTTGTTTTTATTGACCTTCCAAATAAGTAAGTTTCTCTGGCGCACATTTTACAAGGGAATTTTGGCAGAAAAATTATTGATATGAGAGAGTTAATTAATTTTCAGATTATTATTTTTGAAAAAAATTGTATGCATCTTTGAGAAAAAAAAATTTCCTTTTTTATTTCATTAAAACGTGTGATGTTACACTGTTAAATTATTATTAACAAGTATTTAATTTTTAAGTACCGAAGTAAATCACATTAAGGGGACAGTGGCTGTTAGACACTTTTGAGAATTATTTTGTCAGGATCAGGTTTTTCTTATGCATATGTATTAAAATATAAATACGTCTAATTTCTTAAAAACATTTTAAAGTGAAATGCCTTATTTTTTTAAAATTAAAAGGTGTATAGTTTTTAAAAATTTCAAAGTGTTCCAGGCGACTAAATTTTTAATTTTTCTATCATTATTTTCTTATTACCCAAAATAAATTTATTCGGAACAAAACTACTCATGATTTTTTAATTTCAATTAATATCCCAATAGAAATACGTTTATACACACTTTAAAACTTTTATTATATTTGTAGAAATACTTTTATGCACATTTACTGAATTTGCATAGGGTTTTCATGTCTTTCTGAACAGAAATTGACTTTTGACGAGCAAAGGAAATCTCGAAGCATAAAATAAATACCCCAGTTTTTTAATGTTAGGCCGAAATTTTTATTTCATTTAATTTCTACAAAAATTAAGACACTTGGAATATTTCAAACATAGTTAAATCTAATTACAATATTCTTTAGAGAATGTAATTAAGATATATTTTTTTCTTCAAATATTTATTTTATTGAAAAATATTTTTATTACACTATTTTAGTGAATATAAACATATATTTTGGTAATGGAATGATAAAAATAAAATTGCCCGTTTTCCTTCATTTTTGCCTATTTCACAGTCCACTTAACAATCACTCACAGTCCACAATCCCTTAAGCGACTGTTGTAGCATAAATAAAAGAAATGAATGAAGTAAAAATAATTAAGTACTGAATTTTTGGCTTCACTATTTAGCCTATAATGGCTTTGAAAAGTTCAAGTAAAAATTTTTTTAATGTACTGTGTAAATAAAATATTCATAATATATTTACATGCAAGTTGAAAATTTTCAAATACTTGAATGATAAATTACTCAAATTTATAAAAGAAATGCTAGCTATTTAACTTCTTTAAATTTTTATGCAGATATCTAGGTTCAAATGCATGCTTACAATATCCATATAAAAGTATCTGAAGATATATAATTCCAGTAAATCAAACAAAAATGCTTTGCTTTTAAGTAACATAACTAAAAAAACTATGAATTAAAATTAAAATTTTAGAATGTTAGTTATCACACTGAAATTTCTTTTCTGATATACTTTTAAACTCGGAATAAGATGTTGCTGTGACATGACATTTAATAAGCCGGCTGACAGTTATCTATCAGTGATTCACGCCGAAGGAGATATCTTGTTTTTTCGTAGCACCAACTAAGATCAAGAATTAGCTACTTCATGCTTCACATTCGCTTGCACAGCTCCTTTTTTACAGAAGGAGCATTCACACACCTCACAGAAGAACAATCATGATAGAACTTAAATCTGGGAAGCCCAGATCTTCCGAAGACTCTCCACCTCTATGCCAGAACGCCGGTTCAGAGTAAAATAAAAATTTTAATTAATTCATAAACTTACAAAATTAACTTAAATAAATCAGAAATCACATTGCTTTATTTCAAACCTTTTAAACAATGGAGGGTTTTATTTAGGAAAACAATATTAATTTATTCATCTCCATATAGAATATTTGACTTCTATTTTTAAAGGAATACTTGTCCAAAGAATTTGGGCAAGTGATAGAATGGTTCTTGGATGGATTTCTTTCAAAGTTTGACATTAATTTACAAATTTTTTTAACCCGTTGATTACTGTTGCCACGAAAGTCTCTCTTCAGGGCCTGTGATCTTCTATTTATCATCTTTTCCCACTCTAGAGGTCCATGATTGCATATACATGCTTTCAATTTGGAATGTTTTATTTAAACTTTTAAATGGCACTAGATGGTGGTTGAAGCCCGTTACAGTATCGAATAATCTTTCACAGAACATTGACCATCAATATGCTCATTTGTTTCTGGGCGTTTTTTATTTATTTGGTCCGTGTATTTAAACATATAAAAAATTACACTTTTTCTCCTCTCTCCAGAGGTTGGGCACTTAAGAGACCTTGACTGTTTGTACTCTAGGTTTATATTGATATTTTGATTAAGATGTATAAAATATTACTCATTGGTTTATGTAGGTGCAGATGCTGTATTATAACAAGCTAATACTCTATTGCGCTACCAGCGCATCTATGAACTGTACTTACTTAGCAGAGAATAGCTTTAAAAAAACCCGAAAAACTTTTAAATATAGTTGAAAGTTCAAGATGAAATAAGCTGGCATTTTCTTGCATCGATTGCAAGAAATTATTTCGTTTATTTTTCAGATCACAAAACAAAACTCAAATCAAAAACATGTTTCAAATAAATCAGTTATTAGTTACAGTTAACAATAGTTATTAGGTTACAGTTAATAAAATTAATATTAAATTAAAGACAGGTAAACATGACAGTGGTGGTTATTTTAATACCACTTGGTCATACCAAGCCCGGATGAGCGGAACTCTTTCGAATTAAGGTTGAGGTGTGCGCCTTTCGTTGTTAACGAGCACCGTTAAGGTGAAAGTACGACTTTCCTCGAACACACACGACACAATCCTTTTTAGGGGGCGTCATTCATACACTCATTCATCCATCCGCAATTCAGAATTTAGATCCAAATCAGAGACCGACTCATCCCTGATTCAGTACCTCCAGAGGTATCGTTTCGTTATGGGAACTTGGAGGACTTTGTAGTCGCGACATATTTTACGTGCCCCAACTGCCATGAGCCAACACGGCCTTCTTTGGCCGAAACGAGGCCCGCGACCTTTCGGTTACGAGACTGACGCTCTACCAACCAGGCTACCGCGGCTTTAGACATAACATGTAGATTTATCGTTTGCATTTGGAGTTTGCTAGATAAGAGTTTTGTGTGAGCATTTTGAAGTTTTATTTTAGTCACTATAATGAAAAGAGCAACATATTAAGTGAGAGTGAGATTTCTAAATTGATGAATAAATCAGATAGTTCTTTAAAAGAATAAAAATGGAAGTTATCTTATTTTAAATGTAAAACTTTCAACTTTTCAGCATTGTCCCGAAATATGTTTTAAAATGTTTCATTAACCGCAAACACTTTAAATATAATTAAGTATTTTATTCCTTCATTTTTATCGTATTTTCCATCTTTTGAATATTAATAAGCAAATGTATCTCATTTCCTGAAAGTATATATTATTCGTAATTTTTTTAATTAAAATTCTGCTCTTATATTTTTTTTATATTTCATTTCATTCACTTTAAATTTAGCAAACATTTTTTTTTAAATATCGTAATATAAAAACATTTTTTTAAAAATTTTATTACAAAATAATCAGATACTATCAATCATAATAAACTATAAATTTCAGTATATTTATTTGCAGTAATGATTTGACATGAATTATTCAACTTAAATTAATCTTAGCGAGAAAAATCGTCTACGTCTGTGGGCGCATTCATTATCGAAGTACGCGGGCCTCGGAAAGTGCTTTTTACTCCTTTCGACGGTACTGAAGGTGTTAGAAATAATTTATAATGTTTCATTCTTCTCTGTATTTTTGAGTAAATATTCATAATTCCAAAAATGCGAACTTTAATTCAGGGATATCTAAAAAGAGAAGATAAATCAACATTCCGAGTGTATATTTTTTTGACGATTACAATACTTCCTTCCTGTATACTTCTTATGCGAGAAATAATAAAAACAGAGAGAGAAGAAAATTACATAGAAAAATTTCTATGTTTTTAATTATGTATGTAAAAATGTTCTTTAAAAGTCGTTCTTTCTTATTTTCAAAAAAAAAAAAAAAGATTTTGTGAAACGCAGACATATGTTTTATTTACTGACATGACTGAAGTTGAAATAATGCTAATTAAAACTTCGTCCCTTTTCACTAGATTTCACTTGATTAAAATAATAATACAAATTGGAAATAATATAGGGTTTTCTTTGTTTCCTTCTTTTATTTCAGGAAGAATTCATCAAATTTCAAGTAATAATGATTGTTTCTATGGATTTAATTAAGTGATATCGAAATACAACTATTCCATTACCAGTGCTGAAATCTAAGATAACGATGGAAAAGTTTTAATTACGCAACATCTCCTTCTAATTATTTTCAAAATTCGAACAAAGAGATCTTTCTCATTAATTTGTCCTCCGAAGACGAACTTGTAGCAGATTGATATTTGATACGGTCCGGAGTTTTATTTTCTTTGTCAATTGCTTCTTTATTATTTATCCAAATAAATAAATCTCGAAACTAATATTAGCGCTTTGTTATTGAATGAAAAGAAGTTGGCTTTGAATAGAAATGTATGATATTTTTCGTGACAAAAGTATAAGATAAAAATACTATAAAAATTTCATTAGTTAAAATTTTAGATTTTTTTAAAAAATTACTGTATTTGGTATTGCTTCCTATGCGGTACAGCCCCTTGTAAATGAAATCACATGAATGTTTGATAGTGTATTATATTTCATAAATTAATTCGCATGAAATGTTTCGTGACAAAAGAATTACACAAAAATACCATTATTAGATAAAAATTTTAGAATGTTTTTTTAACAAATGATGTCTGCATTGTTTCCTGATACAGCTCATTGGTGCAGTATAATCAAATCAATTCTGGAAAGTATATTGCTATCTAGAATTACATTGTAAAATATGTTTCGTCACAAAAGTATTAAGCAAAAAAGTAAGTAAGACGTTTATTATTTGATGAAAAGAAATTTGTTTCGAATACAAATTTGTATGATATTTTCGTCACAAAAGTATAAGATAACATTGTCATATCATTAGTTAAATAACTTTTGTACTACTTTAAGAATGTTTTTGAACTAATGGGGTTCCATATCATTTCTTATCTGGAAAAGGTTATCGATGTTGAAAAATTAAATGCCATTCCATGAATATTAAAATGCAAGGTTCAAAAATTCTATAAATTGTAAAATGATCAATAAAAACTTACATATGGAATACTTCACAATATTTTTTCTGTTCTCATTAACTAAAAATTACAAATGTTATCTAGGAATTACCTACAATAATTAACTATGCTAACTTTATTATTTTGTAGATTAGGATTTCTTTTATAGCTTGTTGCAGTTACAGAAATTTCATTTTCTTCGTTTCTTTACTGAAAAAGTAAAAGTTTAATTTATGGTAAATAATTTTAATTGGCGCATTTTAAAATAAAAGAAGCTTGCAAATGAAAAACAGAGAAACAGTTAATTGAATTTCTACTTTTAATATATGTGTTCAAAAATGAAATTGGCTTATAAATTTTAACAATTATATTTTATTAGTTGAACTGCAAAAGTGACTAGAAAAAATAAGCAAATAATAAAGAATCAGATAAAAAGAAATAACATATCGAAATAAATTAGTATTTACATAAACCTTCCTCAATTAAAAGGCATAACATATCCTGCTCTTATGCAAAATTATACTAGATAATGCTTATGTAAATTTCATTATTTCTTGATAAAAGCTAAGATTCATCTAACATTACAATTAAGAACATAATCAAGCATATATTGAAATGAAAACTACCGTCAAAGAGTCAAAAGAAATTAATAAAAAGAAGCATAGAAAAAAAAGGGTAACTATTAATGAATAAGCAATTAAATTAAGAGTAAATCTAAATAATATGTATTATTGCAATAATATAACTTAGCTTCTTGGAATTATTATAACATACTATTCGGAAAAAATATATTGCTAAAGTTGTTATTCTGCTGAAATCACATTAAAAAACTGAATTAATTATGTAGGTAATAAATTAGCAAATATAATAATATGGAAAAATATCAAAAAAGTTAAAATTAATATAATATGAGTAAAGTAAAAGAAGAAAAGATAAATAAATCAGAATCTAAAAGAATATTATAACAACTAAAATAGACAAGGAAAGGCATTTTATTCACTATTTTTTTATAGCATTTCGCAAAATCGTTGGCTTATTCACATGTATTTTTATTTGAAAAATTATTTCGTAACATCTTCTTTTCATACATCTATGTTATTCTTAGTAAACACAAAAAAGTCACAGAAAGGCGAAAAAAATATAGATTTTGTTAAAAGAAGCTACAGATATCTATTATCTGCGTAAAAAGAAGAAAAAAAATAGAAAAAAAAAACTCCGAGCGAAATTCTAGGGAACACAAATAATGCAGTTAGGGTTAATGATGTCAATAAAGTGTGACTTTTCTCGCCGAAAAAGACAAAAGACTTCCCCATTCTTCTTTTAGTTCTTATTACGTCTTAAGAAGTTAATCGAAAAAAGTGGAGAAAGAGCATGTTTCTCGACAGAGGATTTCCAGAGAGTAACAAATGAAATGTTTTGTGTATTTTAAGATTTTCTAAAATAAATTTCTTGACCTCTGCCTTTTCTAAATAAAAAAAAAAAACTTTCTTTTCTTATTTATTAGTTGGAATTCAGTACAAAGTATTAGATCAACTAAAAAATACGTTTCTCCGCGTATCTCTGCTAAACATAAAGTTCAGTGGTGGTTTTCACATTAGACCAATTATATATCTATATAGGGCTCATAGAATGGAAGGTTATTTGAAAAATTATTTTAATATTTTACAAAGAAGTAAATTTGTTAAAATTTAAGTTAAGTTAAAAGTGAAATATTGAAGTAATAATAATACACAATCAAATATAATTGTTAGACTTCTATATGTTTCATTACGTTTGCTAAGAAATAAGAATATTTATGACCATTAATACTGCGTACAAAAAGCGATGTCAAGTAGTCTGAAGTCTTTAAGAATATAAATGATTTTTAAAAAGTTAATAAAATAAAAAAAAGGATTTACCTGAAGTAAATAATTAAAAATTAAAAATTTACTAAAATGTGGAATTAAGTTTATCATCTTATTGAAAGAGGATATTCTTAACGTACATAGCATAGGGTACAACACATCTAAATTCGACATTGATAAAATAAATATGTACAGGGTGCCCCTTCAAATTAAAGTTACCCTATTCAGAGCTACATACCGCCGTAATTATTCATCCGAAAATTCTGAAATTTTGGGTATGTCTTAAAGAATTAATGAGAAGGACATTTTGCTTTAAAAAAAGTTCCAAATGTCGTCATTAGAAGGCGTAATATCAACTATTTTGTTATAAAAACTACACATTTGCTTGGAATAAATCCAAATAATGTTCGATATGATGGCCACCATTGTCAGCCACCCTCTGAAATCTGAAAATGGCATGTTCAGCAGTAGAGCGTAGTGCCTGCGTTGAAATGATGAATACTTGGCGGCAAATGCTTTGAGATCAGGCAACGTTCTCGGGCTGTGACGACTAACCAGAAATTTCAAATATCCCCAGAGACAAAATTCACAGGATTAAGGTTTGGGGATCGGGCAGGCCAAGCATTATTGAATTGGCGGCTTGTTACTCTTTCTTTTGTAAAATGTGTTTTCAGAATATTTGTTACACAATTTTCAGTGTGTGGAATCGCATCATTCTGCAGGAAAAGCTTTCGATCAAGAAATTGGCATGATTGTAGAGTCTTAACAACTGCAGTCTCCAACATCGATGCATATCGCTCTATCGTGATAGTTCATGTCATTGCACCTTGATGGAGTTTGTACCTCGAAGAAGTCAGAAAAATATGTTGCATGTTTCAATGTCTAGTAAGTTTCAATGTAAGCACATGTTTAATTAAAGTTTTGAAATTTGTTGTTCTGGCAAGTAAAATTTATCTTCAAAACCAAGAAATTGTTAAATAATTTTCTAACCATTTACAAAAGATAATATAACTATATACAGGTAAATACAGACAGAAAATTAAGTAAATGAGAAGCATTTCCTAAAAATCTTCTTTCTTCCTACAACTATATAAATTAATAGTATGAGCTATGTGTCTATCAAAATTCGAAAATATTTTTGAGATAATATAAAGAATAAGCTCTGAGTGATTTATTTAACGAAAATGTTTAGCATCTGTTAACTCCAACGAACCAACAAAAGCTATTATTATTTTATTTATTATTAAGTAATTAGGAAGAAATTCAATTTAATTTTCCATATACATTGGATAATTTTAAAGTCAGGACGAAGTTTAAAAACGAATAAAGATAAAAAGAAGCGGTTTTCCCTAAACGGATGGAAAAGAATCCGGTATATGGCAACGAAACAAAAATAGTTCTGTTGGCAACCAACACATGGCGCTGTTGGATTTCTGATTTAGGATTATGCCAAGCATCAATAAATATAAAAAGGAGTGGCTGAAGCAGGTAATGGTAGTCAAAAATTATATGCATCGAAATGCTGTCCAAATCCTAGTAGCACACAAATATTATACAATATTGTATGACATTGAACTATATTCGCAATATTGTTTAATATCATATTATCTAGAGAATATTGAACAATATTGTGTGACAAGCTTTGCTACCAGGTTAGTTGAGAAAGACCTTTTATTATAATTAGAGCTATTACTAATTACACTCCCTTATTAACTTAAAGCCACTTACTGTATTATAAGAAGTCGGAAAGGGCCACTGCGGCATTGCGAGCATGTGGCTATATGAAAGGTATGCGAGAAAGCAATGGGCCAATAACGTCTGCAATGAGCAAAATGATGTAGAAATTTGAAGCTTCAGGTTCTTTGGCATCACCTCCATGAAATGGACAGCAGCCGCTGCTGCTGCCACGACAGTGGGATAAACGGTGCAATCCAGGTCTGCGGTTTCTGCACATGGCGAGTGCAGTGTTAGAGAAGATTCATCGCAGCATTGCGAATAACTCTGAAACAGTATCCCTAAACATAAGCAAGAATTGAGATCTCCTGATTTCGACTCTAGCCAAAATATGCCATAATGAATACCATATTTCGCGAATATGGTATTCAATAAGGCGGAAGAGCAGGACTACTGGCTTCGTACTGTGCTTTCAACTTATGAAACGCATTTCATACTCTCTGGCACTGTTGGCACCCATGACTGTCGACTGAGGATCATAGAAAATTCACACGCATTTGTTATTGAACCCTAAACAACAAAGCAAACCCAATAGCCTAAAGTAGCAGTCTTGTGTGGCTTTACTGCTGGTTTCATAATTGGACCATTTTTCTTTCTAGGAAGTCGCACAGACGAATTTTAAAACAGTTTCTGTTACTGGTCAGCGATAAGCATCATTGCTACTGAACAACATTACTCATGAACTGACAGCGAGAAAGACACTCCAAACAGTCACAGCGCCTCAGATTGATCTACCTATGCAACGCCTGCTTAATTACATTGGTCGTATATTATAAATAATTTGTATTACGTCCAATGCGTTAAATAGATTGCTATTAATCACATTCGACGTAATATAAATATGAAAAACTTTTATTATTTCCCTTTCCGTTTTAATTTAAACCTTTTTTCAGTCATGTTTAGTTTATTATTAATATCCTTTTATATTTTTGGTGTTAAAAATTACATTCTGAATCTGATTTTTAAATTTACCTATATGTTTTCTGTGAAAATAATGTGCAGAATTTCGCATTGCTTCATTTTAGAGCTATCAATTAATACTGTTATTTGTTTGAGTTAGGTAATATTAAGTAACTCCAATAAATGCGAGACAAGCCATTTGATTGCCATATATCTTAATATAGTATTAAAGGAAAATTCCCCATCATATCTTTTAGAAATAGAAAGAATTTTCTGTGGGAATTTTTAAAAAGTTTTGGCTCTCTAATTAGGGTTTTGGATGTGTCTGAAATAAGAAGATTCTACATATTTTTAAATTTTATAGATGTGATAATAAATAAGTCTCAATATATATAAAGGAAATGGATATCATTCTTTATAAGTAAGCGAAATATTTTAATATTAATTTTTTATTTGCCTTGAGAAAATTTCGCATCTCTATTGCGTTATTGAATGCGTTCGAATTATTTTGTTATTATTTGCCCGAAATAACAAAACGTGCCTTACTTGATTCGCTTTTTACAGTGATTTTTATTTATATTTTCCTCTTGCGGCGGAAACGATAAGATAGAATGTTTTCTACAGATGTTGCGCTGCATAATACTGCGGGAATATATTGAATGGGCCATCAAAGAAAAGCGTACATTTGAATAATGCATAAAATGACATACTCTTGCTAGTGCAGAAAATACTTTTTTACAGAATATTAACATCAGTCTGAATATTTCTCGTTTTTTTTTCATTTATTTATATTCAATAGAATCAAATTATCCATTTTATCGTCCAATTATTTTTCTCTAATTTATTTAAGACCTGATAAATTATTTTTTAAAGCAAACAGATCGAAATTTTATGATTTTGATGAAGTATATGAAATAAACTTTCAATGGAACTTTTAAAAATATATTTTTAAAATAATATAGTTTCATAAACTTTTATAATCGGTTTTAATTAAGTGGAAATCTGAATTATCCTATCAGACTTGATGATGATATCTCTCGCAATATGCATTGATATATTACCATTTGAATAAATAATAAATTTACCTTGCACATAAAAAAGAACCTGAGTATCGAAAGCCCTAACTAAGAAAATTTTATTTAATTAATTTATTTTATTTTATTCTGAACTAGCCGCCTTTGGCGACCAGCTGGTTCGCCATGAGTAATGGGTTCTAAAATTGTCAATTAAATCACATATTCATTAGCCTTGAAGTAACTCCGGGCATTGATTGGCCTGAAATTAATATTTTCTTTAAGATGATGGACTGAAAGTTCTAAAAGAACGCGTTTTCCTAATAATATTCCTTAATTTTATAAATCAGCCAGTTTTAATGATTGATTTAGAAGACTGGTTGATGTAGCAACTTTTATTTAAAATATTAATAAAAATAGTTTATAAAATATGGCTCACAGAGCAAAGTATGAAGAAATCTAAAACTCATTATTCATAAATGCATTGTTTGACTCAAACTACATAAAATGTAATTATTTACTTCATTTAGATCAAATTAATAGTATTAAACAATATATATGCCTATTAATAATATTTTAAAAATTGGCCATTGGAAAGGAATTTGAATGCACATCCTGTATAAATAAAGATAATTTATTGAATCAATGATTTAAATATTGTAAACGATCATAGAATCCTTTGCCTTGCATTTTTTAAAGAAAATATCACATTTTATATTTATTTTATTTTATCCAGTCACGTAATAAAAGTTGCATTTCTTCAGATTTAATTTGGGATGATAGTTTTTTACTTTTTTTTTAATTTGAACTTCCTTTAAAATGATAGCAACGCGGTGATAAAACCTAATTTTTTTTCCATTTGACGTGCTCTTGCAGATTTTATAGAAACCTTAGCTTTGCATTCATTTTTTAGAAACTATCACATTTTGTAATGAAAAAAAAATATTGAATTGATAATACAGATATTGCAAACGATAAAAGAAACATGCCATTAAGTCGGGATTCCAATGCATATCCTGTCTAAATTCGATCAGGTTTACCGTAAAGAAGATTTATTGAATTAATTATTTAGATATTGCAAACGATCATAGAATCCTTTGCTTTGCATTTATCTTTTTAGAAAATATAACATTATATATTTCTTTTATTTTATCCAGTCACGTGCTAAAAACATGGTTAAAATATTGCTTTACAAATTCGTTAAAAATAGAAGCTTACGTTATAAATAAATAAAAAAAACTGATACCATTCGAAAACTAATTTTTTTTCTCTTTAATTTGATATAAAAATCATGTTTGTGCAATAATATTTTCGGAAATTATAGCGGAAAAACGTCGAAATTTCGCTTAAATTTTAATTAATTCAAATTCTAATTAAAAATTTGAAAAAAGGGCTCGGATGTGCACATTCTCGATCTCCAAGGTATACATGTACCAAATTTGGTAGCTGTAGGTCCAATGGTCTGGACTGTAGAGCGTCAACACACACACACACACACGCGCGCCAACACACACACACACACACACACACATTGAGCTTTATTATAAGTATAGATAAATGGAAATTATCATTCTTAAAGAAATTTACTTTTTATATTATCAAGCACAATCAGTTCTTTTATTTTTATTTCATACGAAGTAAATAGTTTAATCGTCAACAAATTCGAACTTGATATATATGTTCGAGATACTGATGCCCTGAAACATTGATTTAAAGATGTTTTGTCTAGTGTGACAGTCGAAATGTTAAGTGACATTTGAAATATCGCCTTGATATACTTTGAGCTACCAAGGTTGCGCACATTGAAATTTACTGCAATGATTTTATTAATAAGCATCTTTATAATTTATCGAAGCACTATGTACTAAATTATAATAGTTTTCTTGAACTAATTTTTTTGAGTTAGAGAAAGTTTTTGCGGCTACTATGTGAAATACAAGTATTAGAGATAAATTTTATCAAAAATATTTTATAAAGATAAGAACAAGTTGTATCGATTTTTTTTCACATCCTTCTTACTGACCATAAACTGTAAATTACTTAATTGTGCTCTGTCCTTTCTTATTAATAAATAATCATGAGAGAAATAATTATATTTATCAGAGGATTTTTGCACTATCATTGGATTAGTTGCATGAAATTAATTTTAGTACTTTAAAACAAAATAATTCGTCTAGGTTTAAATCAACAATTTTACTAACAACTATCTTTCTCACAGCTTTATTGTTCTGACATAAAATTAGTATTTATTTGTCTACTGCGCTCTCTAGGCTGAATTAGCCATAGATTCCAAAAGATAAGAATGCATGTGCAGTGATCGGCTTAACTATATCAGAAAAGATTCTTAGTATTTCAATAAAATAGCATTTTTCATATCGAATTTTCAATAAAAGATAATGAATTTATAAGTAATTCGAAAAATCATATCATATAAATTTTCATTGTAGAAGACTCTTGGTACTTTCTGACAACATATTTTTACAATATTATATTATATATATATATATATGTATATATATATTCAAGATTTGAAACTCCTTGATAAAAAATAAAAAGAAATTTTTTATCTACTTCAATACCATTCAATGTATAATTCATTATAATTAGGAATTGTTCGTTTTATTGGAATTCTGAAAGAAAAAGCAATAATTAACAAATTGAAATAAGAGCAAAAAAATGAAACCAAACTAATCATCTATATGCTTTTTGTAATAATAAAAGCTTATCTTCATCGATTGCTTGGGTATTTTTAATTACAAAAGATAAATGTAAAACATCTATTATTTTTTATTATTATTTATTTATAAGGAAACAAAATATAAAAAATGACAACAACAAAATGTGAGTCATTTTAAAAAAAAGTCTTTATTATTATTATTTTTTACTTAACGAAATAAAAATAAACATTTTGAAAAATCACACATTAAAACAACAAAAATTATAATGCATTTGAATTGAATTTTCCAACTAAACTAATTTTATTTATAATACTGACGATGACGATAACAAAGACAAAAAATGGTCTATATGTATTGTAACAGAATTTAAGAATTTCGCACTACATGTAAATTTTATATTTCAAACAAAGTATAAATAAAAATATATTTATGAAGTGGAAATGAGATCATAAACACAAACCTCAAAATTTTAATCAACAAATACAAACAAAAGTATACAAAATATCAAAAATAAACTGAAGACAATTTGATTAGTGAAAAATAAGGAGAGAAAAAACTGTACTAATAAAAAGGAAAAATATATATAAAAACAGATAAATATATAAGTAATGAATTAAAAACACTAATATAAGTTTTTAAAATTGGGTTTCCTTTTACATTTTTAGATATAGGTAACAATGACTTTTTTAGAAAAGAGTATCACAATCTTTAAAAGAAATTTACATTATAATTCCCTCTGAAAGTAGATTTTTACAACTTTTCTTAAGAATGAATGATACATTGTCAACTTTTTCGAGCATCAATTAATTTTTAAATCTGATATATTCTCTTTCAAAAGGTTTTTTAAAATCTTTTAATGCAACGCGCATTAACTATCATTATGAAAAATGTTTTTTGAAAACATTTTTTAGCGTTAATTTTTTTTTTGGCTTCCTTAATATATTTTTAAATTCATATAAAAATCCTGTAACAGATTGGATTTCCCACATTTTTTTAATACTTAATGAAACTTGCTTAGATCTAAATAGTGATAATATTTAATATCTAAAATACCTTTTTAAAGCTAGAACTTCAGAAAATAAATCTTAATATTTATAGATTATGCATTTCTAGAGAAAAAATATCCCGCAATTCACTGAAGAGGAAGAAGATTTAAAACCTGATGTTATAAATATTCCCGGGAAAAAAAGTTATGCATGTACCCAATAAAGAAAATTCTGTGATGAAAACCATTATATATGAGGAAATAATGAAACTTCGCTGCACCATTCCAATAAATCAAACCACAAGAAGCTTCTTTTTATGTTTAA
This sequence comes from Argiope trifasciata, assembly GCA_026543055.1. Classification (NCBI taxonomy): domain Eukaryota; kingdom Metazoa; phylum Arthropoda; class Arachnida; order Araneae; family Araneidae; genus Argiope; species Argiope trifasciata. The sequence goes on along the minus strand of JAPMOQ010038156.1, from coordinate 508,098 downwards.
ATAAATGTTAGAAATGTTAAAGTAAACCATTAAAATAAAACAGACACTGAGAATTTACCGTGACAGGGAGACATTAATGCATTAATATTTTAAACATGTTTTTGCCGCGAATTCTATTACTTTTTTCCCGCTTTTGCCTGTAAGTAATGCTTTAATCTAGTTTGAAAGTTTCACCTTTGAGCAGGAGAGAGTCTTTAGTGGCGTCTGTCATCCTAAAAATACTCGTAAATTCAGCCATGGGTTGTCGCAGAAACGGATGGCGGCAAAAAAATTCTAATAGGATTAAAATGAAAGATTTGAAATATGCGGGCAGTAAAAGAGTGTGCCGAAAATTAGTTCCGCGCGTTACCTGGAAAAGTTTCTGACAGAAAATTGTGCTCCGCTTTTAACATAATTACATTCGAGTCATAATCCTTTTAAGGATAGTATTTTATCTCGCAAAAACTGGAGAGATGTGGAGAATCAAACTTAATAATGTTTTACTCATGGACATTTTTCTGATAGACGGTTTTGTCACTTTTTTATAACCCTCGGTGTTTAGATATTTCAATAGAGTTCGAAAAATGTTTTTATATGCAAATTTCTTCAGTAAATATTAATAAATTAGTAAATGAATATGTATATTTTTTTTATAAATGCAAAATTGTTTTCAACTTGGCATTTTGAAACTGCACATTGGTTTAAATATTTTTCTCTCTTTTTTTTAATTTTTTTTTTTATTCTACTTATCCTTAAATAAAATATTAATGTGAAAAGTGCTTTTTCAAAAAAAGCTTAGTAATTGACTTTGACATCTAAGCAGGTATTTTTAGCATATAACTTATTATTTACTTTAAATGAGCTTACATATGGTTTGGTATTTTTATGACCCAGAAATTAAATGCATAAGATATAACATGATCGAATCTATCTTTATTAATAAATTATATCAAATATAAACTTTTATGTTAATCAGATAAAAATTACCAAATATATTATTTTCTATGTAAAAATATATGAAGGTCCTTCACAAGAAAAACAAAAACAAATGCCAAATGCCAAATTGAAAACAATTTTGTATTTACAAAAAATTATTCATTTATTAATTTATTTAAACTTGCGAAAGGAATTTGCATACGCAGATTTTTCTTAATGAATCATTGCATCTTCCAAAAAATCTGAATGACAGGACCATAGAAAATAACGACGCAGTTACTGTCAACAGTACGAATAAACTTCATTAAGAGAAGTTTTTATATGCTAATTTCTTTCGTAAATGTTTGTAAATTAACAAATGAATATTTTTTTAAGAATGTAAAATTGTTTTTAATTTGACATTTGTATCGAACAAAGGTTTAACAGTTGTTCTCATTTTTTAAAGAAATACTTTTGCTTTATTTACCCTTAATTAAAATAATAGCAAGAATAAGTTTAAACAACAATAATAATTAACTATGACACCTAAGCGAATATTTTTAGCTTATGTTGTATTTTTTTACTTAAACTCTTTTTGTATTTGGTTTGGGATTTTAATGGCTCAATAGTTAAAGGTATTTGGTATATCAAAGTCGAATCTCTATTAAGGAGACAAATAATGAATTTTTACATAATTTAGAAGAAAAATACCAAATATATTAATCAATATACTGAGAATTGTGAAGTTCTTTCAACACTTGAATATCCAACAAATCTGAATGTCAATACCATATAAAATAACTATGCAGGTATTATGAACCATACAATTGGATTTTCTTAAGAGGTTTTTATATGCAAATTTATTTTAAATATTAATAAATTAGTAAATGAATAATTTTTTATAAATGCAAAATTGTTTTTAACTTGGAATTTGCATCTACACTGTGGTTTAATAATATTTAGTTAAATAATATGGAATATAATACGGAAACTTAAAAATATTTACTTAGATATATTACTAACTTATATCCAATTATACAATTCAAATGTGCTTGCTTTCGGTTTGAGAATTTTATAAAGCAGGAGTTAAATGTATTACTATAGCACGGTTGAATCTATTTACTAGTAAATTTTATCATATTATAAACTTTAATATAAATTAGACGAAAAATACCAAATATATTAATTACTGAGCTAAAAATTATGAAGTCGTTCATTCCCATCCATTAAACATGCATGAGATATGAATAGCAAAAGCACAGAGAATAACGATGCAGATACTTTACCATAAAAATTGAATATATTAAAAGAGATTCATGAGTGAAAATCTAATAAGCAGATGTATTTCTCGTTAGCATCGAGGCCATGAAATAAACTTGCCATCAATTTTATGCTCCTCCATTCACACTGTTATTTGTTACTAATAAAGTGTATGTGTGTGTGTCTGAAATTTCTTACTCATGAAAGGATAATACTGCCAACTTTGATAAAGCAATCAGTAGGGAATTTCTGCTCTAGTTTAAACCTTTAGTGAATGAAGCACAGCTGCACTGTAATTTTTTTTTTAAAAACAAGTACATCAAAGCTTGGGGCTAAAGTAGAGCAATTGTATTTCCTATGGTCGATAACTATTTTCAATTTTTCTTCTAATGGGTGTTTACATTATAATCTGTTAAGTTTTATTTTATGTGTGTATAGCTATAAAAATTAAATAACTGTCATGCACTAATGAACGTTAAAACTTTTTTAATGTCTTTCAATAAAATTTTATCAATTTTCTCAAAATAGTCGTAGCACTGGGTTAACTGCATAAAGTTTTTCAAATTAGAAAAAGGACAATATTAATAAAACCTACTTTTGCCTTTTTCCAAAATTAAAAAGTAAATTTTTTTCTATACTTCCTACCATTAATCGCAACGTGTTTCTAAATTTTTCTTTCAGCATATTGTTCTTTTTAAAATTCTAGTAAATTTAATTATAGCATGATTATTCGTTAAAGCGATACCCAACTTTATTGTTTTGAAATAAAATTTATTTTTACTCGTTTCCAATATGGTGAATCTAATTCTTTAAATGCTGAAGTAGTTATTTTAATGATTGATATCAGGAAACATGAAAATGGCTCCCTGGCACAAATTGTACTTGCAACTCATTTCCTCTACTGCATGAGTATAAAGAAGGAAAAGTTAGGAGTCTCATTAACTTCATGAGAATTTTGTGATACACAAGATAGTTTTGCAATTTCAAAAGGCTTTTTGATGAAATGTTTTTAAAAAGATTTGTGCATGTTTGCTTAGCAATTGCATCTTAAATGACATCAGAATAATGTCAGGTTGTCCTTTGCTGGTATCCCTATACTTGGAAAAAAAGATATAGGTGCAAAATATTTACATAATTTTTATTAAGCATTTCAAAATAGTTTAAATGGTTAAATTTAATTGCTTAAATGAATTTAAAAATTCATTAAATGAATTTAAAGCTAGTTGCAAATGAAGCTAAATAAGCTTAGGGCATTATTAGTCTATTGCCGTATTTTTAATACTTGATTTTATATGTGTCTAGCTTTTCTTTGACATTTTTACTTAGCATATAGTAGGTTGGTGTCTTGCACATGTATTGATCAGATATCCATATCCTGAATGATTCTATATTTATAATTATAGATAAATTTTATTGAATGCACATTTGAAAATAATGGCACATTTTATCTAGGCTATTCTAGCAGGAATTTTCAATAAGATTTTCATAATGCTACCAAAGAAACTCGCTTTAAAATCCTGAATCAAATAATAGAAATAAGATTTTAATAGAAAATTGTCCAAGCAAAAAGCCCAAGTAATGTTTGTAAATTGCGTTACAATGGTCAAAATTTTGAAATGACAAAATTGATGCGGCATCAAAGACGATTGAGATTAGAATTGCAGAAGTTGGCATTTTTATTTCTTTGAGAGCAAATGGTTGCTTATAAAGGTTATTTCAGAATTTATCTTAGGTTTTTATTTCCATTGATTAAATATTTATCTACACAATAGCATTGGAAAGTAATAATGCATAAATTATTTTTCACAGCTCTACTTTTTAAAAAAAAATTCTAGTTACCAAATTTTTACAATATTATTTATCCAATCTTAATCTTTGAATAATGGGATGGTGAATAAGTTCTCTGTTTTAGGACAAACGGAGTTACAGGAACTGATTGCATTAGTTTATATAGTGGCATATACACTGAAGTGACAAAAGTAATGGGATAGCAATATGCAAATATACAGATGGTAGTAGTATCGCAGCGAAAAAGTATAAATGGGCAGTTCGTTTTCCAGAGCTTTCATTTGTGTTCAAATTATTCATGTGAACAAGTTTTTCGTGATTTATGGCGGCACGACGAGAATAAACAGACTTTGAACGTGGAATGTTAGTTGGAGCTAGATGCATGGGTCATTCCATTGCGGATATCGTTAGTGAATTCAACATTCCGAGATCCACAGTATCAAGAGTGTGCCGAGAGTATAAAATTTCAGGCATCACATCGCATCATGGGCAGCGCAGTGGGCGACCACCTGCACTTAACGACCGAGACGCCGACGTCTGAGTAGAATGGTCAATGTTAATAGACACGCAACACTCCGTCAAATAACTGCAGGACTCAATGTGGGACGTACGAGGGACGTGTCCGATAGGACTGTGCGGCGAAATTTGTCTTCCTTGGGCTATGACAGCAGAAGACCGACTCGAGTGCCTTTACTGACAGCACGACATCGCCTGCAGCGACTCTCCTGGGCTCGTGAGCATATCGACTGGTCCCTAGACCAGTGGAAAACCGTGGCGTGGTCAGATGAGTCACGATTTCAGTTGTTACGTGCTGATGGTAGAGTTCGAGTGTGGCGCAGACCCCACGAAGCCATGGACCCAAACTGTCTGCAAGGCACTGTTCAAGCTGATGGTGGCTGCATAATGGTGTGGGATGTTTTTACATGGCATGGACTCGGTCCTCTGGTGCAACTGAATCGATCATTGACTGGAAATGGTTATGTTCAGCTGCTTGAAGACCACTTGCAGCCATTCATGGACTTCACGTACCCACACAACAATGGGATTTTTATGGATGACAATGCGCCATATTACCGGGCCAAGAACTGTTCGCGAATGGTTCGAAGAACATTCCGGACAATTCCAGCGCATGATCTGGCCACCTAGATCACCCGATATGAATCCCATCGAGCATTTATGGGACATCATCGAAAGGTCCGTTCGTGCCCTAACCCCTGCACCCTCCACACTTTCACAATTATGGACGTCTATTCAGATAGAAGGGCTCAATATTCCTGCAGAGGACTTCCAACGACTTGTGGACTCCATGACACGTCGAGTTGTTGCACTTCGCCGGGCAAAGAGGACCGACACGATATTAACAGTCATCTCATGACTTTTGTCACTTCAGTTTACAAGTTCTTTAAGCAAGCTTGAAATTTAGTAATTGTTATTTCAAGGAAGTGCAAACAACATCATTTTTCATTGCGCTAAGTTTGTCAAATTTTGAGGGACAAAAGACTATTTGAGGGAAATTTCACTGCGCTATTTCATTAAAAAAAATGGTAGTTGAAGCAAACAGAATTTTTAACGAGATTTACGGCTACCATGCTGTGTCTGAAACTTGCAGAAATTGTTTTAGACGCTTTAAAAATAATCTTGATCTTGAAGATAAAAAAGCGCTGGCGTACCGTAGTAGTTTTAAGATGAACAATTGGAAGCATTACTTCATGAAGGCTCATGCGAAACACGATCTAAATTTGCAGACTCATTAGAAGTTGATCACACAACAGTTTTGAACGTTTGAAAGCATTAGGAATGATTCAAAAGCAAACTCTCTGGTTGCCATCTAAGGTGAAGCCGACAGACATCGAATGGTGTCTTTAAGTTCGGAGAATTGATTTAAAGGCAGAAAAATAAAGGATTTTTTTGGTGATTTATCGTCATTGGCAATGAAATTCATGGAAAAAATCCGCCCATGAATCAACACCTTAAGCAAATCCATGGTTCGTAACTTTTGCCCAGCATTTGATGTAATCAGCTGGAAATAATTTATTATGAGGTGTTCAAACTAAATGAAATCCTCAATGGAAATAGTTAGACTACAATTATGTCTATTACACCGAGCATTGAAAGAAAAACGGCCGCTATACGAGCAGGCACACGGTCTTTTTGTGGCATGAGAACGTTCGGCCACATTTTGCAAAACCGGTAGAAACCTACTTAGAAACGTTTAAATAGGAAATCTTACCCCACTTGCTGTATTCGTCTGACATTGCCCCTTCCGACTACCACTAACTCCAAACGATGACACATGGCCTGGTTGGGCAGCACTTTTGTTCTTTTAAAGATATCAAAAATTGAGTAGACGCTTGGGTAGCCTCAAAAGATCTCATTTTCCTGATGTGCAATTCAAATGCTGCCAGAAAGACAGAGAAGTAGTGACTAACGATGAAAAATACTTTCAGTAACATGTTTAAGGATTTTTTTAAAAAATTAAGCATTGATTTTCACAAAAATAGACAGCGATAAGTTATTCAACATCCCAATATCTAAGCATATTTTATTAAATATTTAAATATTTTAATTACATGATTTATATACTCTAGTTTGCTAGGGTTGCAATAATTTCAGATAAATTTTCTTTTTATGAGATCATAGCTGCAAGTAATTTAGAGAAAATTATTAAAAATAGTCTAATCAAGTCTTTAAAATTTTATCACACGGTAATGATTTGATTAACTTTTGTTTTCTTACGATTTTTCTAAATAAATTAAACTTTGAAATTCCCTTTAGACATTAGTGGTAGTTTTTTTATATTAAATTAATAATATTTCATTAAATATAATGAATTGAATACCATTGAATATTGCATGCCATAGCCTTGCAGTGTTTCTTGTAGATGATCTGCCAGATGGATTTCTGAAATAGGGAGTTATCTCAAAGGATAACCGAAAATCCAATTAACTTAGGAACATAATTAGTTGAAATCCCCTTCCGTATATCAATTTGTGAAATTCATATGTCATAGGAATTTTTTTAGAGGAGGTAATAGGAAATTTATCTAAGAGAAATTCGATTGTTCCAGTTTGAGGTAAGTGGGCACTAATGTTCTTTGGGATGAGAATTAGTGAATGTTATCAAAGAGTTGAATAATTCTTGCAACAACTGCAATAATGAGAAATTATATTACAGCAATTTGAAATTTAATGACAATCTGGATTTAAGGTTGACTTATTCAACTTCGGAAGTTATTGATAGAAAAAACTGCGAAAATTACAAGAGCAAAAAGAACTTTATTTAACAAATTAAAAATACAAATGTGTTTTACAAAATTCTTACAGATCTACAAGCAATATACAGAAACATAAAATATCCACTCTAGAGAAGATATTAATATTAAAAAATTGGCTAGTGTTACAAAAACTAATTTAATCATGATACAATAATTTCATCTAAGCATTATGTGCATATGTAGACCACAAAATTATTGAAAGTTTCAAATACCCTCTATATTTTAAAAATCTTTGGAAATATTCTTCAAAAATTAAGAAGCTTACAAAGTATTTACACTTAAAAAAATAGGTTATTCAAAATTTGGTAGAAGTAATGAGGAAAAAAGGAAATATATGCGTTCTCTAAACATACATTTAACATTTCTGTGTTTGTGCTTTGTGTTTCGAAAATTAAAGTTTTGTATTAAAATGTAATTAATTTAATTAAAAAGGAAACTTAATTCAATAAGTAGTCCGAGCTCACTAAATTTTTCTAACTCTAAATTTGCAGCATTTGATCAGCATGGTGATCAGACATGATGATCAAATCATGCTTCCTAAAATTTCAAAGAGTCCTGACGGGCTGGCCGGCCAAGCCAATCAGTCTTCCTTGAACGGAAATAATCTCATTTTAATAAAATGTTGTTTTGAAGATTAATTGTTTCAAGCACAGAAATGCCAAGGCTAAAAATTATTTGAGATTTAAGTCTACGAAATATTGGAACTGTTTATAAAATTTAACTAAAACAGGAAAAAAAAAGTGAAATAAGTATCTTAAGTTTAAAAAAGTGATTTATAAAAAGAAGATATTAACAAGCTTGCGAAGAGAGAAGAAATTAATAAACAAGCTTACAAAGCGAGAAGAAATTAATAAACAAGCTTAAAAAGTGAGAAAAAGTAAACTAACTTATGAAAATAACAATAAAAAAGAAAGTAAATGTTAATTTTAATTAATCATTTTTTCTTTGCCCAGAAACATTATAAACTGACTTTTTACTTAGAACAAGAACAATTTAACACTTCTTAACGTAAGATGATTAATGTAGGCTGGAAACATTAAAAATTGACTTTTTACTTAGAATAATTTAACACTTCTTAATGCAAGATGATTACTATAGCCTGGAAACATTAAAAACTGACTTTTTACTTAGAATAATTTAACACTTCTAAGTACTTAATGTAAGATGATTACTGTAGTACATTTATCAAAATTATTAAAAGGAGTTATCAAGTTTTAATTACATTAAAAAACCTTTAATTACTTTAAATGCAGATATAGTTCATAATATTAAAAGAGCTTTGAATTCAACACTTGCCCTTAAATATTAATAAGTAATCTCATTACCAAAAGATAATTACACCAAGAATCAATAAATTAATGGTAATATCAATAATATATCTTAATTTTATGTACATAAATATATTTTGCAAGATTATTATATAAACCACTTCTTTTACAAAAAGTAACACTGCAGAATAACAAATTCTAATTAAGAATTTCTAAGAAAATTGCATATGAATTTTTAACTTTTATTTTCCTGATTCTTATGATGAAAATGTTTACTGTTGATTACTCTGAGATTTATAAATATAGTTCTTTAGTATATAATATAGATCTTTTCAAGTTGAAAATAAAGTCCTTTCAATACAATAAATCCTAAAAGATTTTAATGCATAATAAATTTTGACATATTAATATGAAATTTGTATTCATATTTTAAATTCTGCAATTATAAATTCAAGATGTTAAATTTATTTTACATACGCTATCCTATATGCGTAACAAAGGAGAACAGTTTTGCAACTATAATATATTGTGCTCTTTTACACTACATCATTCAGAAAGGTAGTGAACTCAGAACAGAAAGTTCACTTAATTACTTATTTTAAAATAACTATAATCTACTTAATTGTTTTTCAAGGAATACATTTGTTTCGCTCAACTGAAGAGGATTAAACACAAATCAACGTATCAGTGCAGATAACAAGTAGTGCAACATTTCATAACCTTTTTCTTCCCAAGAGAGAGTATATATATAGAGAGAGAGAGTAGAATACATTTCTATGCATTTCACAATTTCAATTGAATAGATAACGGTTAATATAATTGCATGCATCTTGAACTATTTTGGATATTAGTACAAGGTTATACCATTTGACTGAGGTCGGCATTTATTTTTACTGACTTGAAAAGAAGTTTTTACACTGCTTTGAAAGCTGATAAGAGAAAATCATTTAAGAGCGACAAAAAATTTTATATTACATAAATAGGAAACGAGACATGTTTTAATGGTAAAATTTTGATAATTCCATACATTTAATGATTAATACCCATTCATTCCATACACTTAATGATGAATTTATTAAGACATGTATGACTATAAATTATTCCGATTTTCAACAGCATGCACTTCTATTCACTGTGGATAAAAATTCAGTTTTAAAACAGGATTTCAAATTAAAAAATCTGACACGAGTACATTACATCAGTGCATGAATAATATGTAATCCAAACATGAATCTTGTATACATTGGCAACTTGAAGATGATTCACTTGGTGTTTATATGAAGAAATTAAAAATGCACTGAAAATGGATAATAATAATTCTAGAATAATCTAGGTAGCAGAAATGTTCTCACACGGAAAATAGAAATCAAACAGTGAGGAAACGAGTTTTCGTAACAATTACTTAAAGATTGGAAAAAATAAATGAACATGTTTCTACTGATTAGAGCTCAGTTCTGTTGTTCTTCGTACATTTGAATAGATCTTCCATTATGCAGAAAAAAATAATTCTTTGTGAAGCTAAATATCTTTGAGTTAGTACTAAACCATACTTATATGGATGGAAGAGAGATTGCATTCACCATTTCCAGAAATGTCTCAATGAAAGATAGCATCGGTTTCAATTTCAAAGTTTTTGGAGAAATTATCATTTCACGATAAGGTCAACATGATGAAATAGATGGGAAATATCCTAGAAATAAAGATTAGTTTTATGAATAATTCTTAAAAAAAATAATGCAAAATATTTTAAAACGTCATAAATAAGTACTTACTGATCATGATTACTTATCAATTCATCATAGCAAATTCTTTTGCAAATAGGACGATTGTGACTGTGGAGTGCACCAAAGAAAAATTAGTCACTTTGTTTCTGAATCCTTGAAATATTGTGCCTTTTAACACAACTCATTTTTTTAGTAGATAAATTTTTGCCACAAATGAAGACTTATTTTTTCCATTTGGTTAATGAGAGGAGTTGTAATATCTCTTTTTAGGAGTCCTTGAAATTCTTTATGGCTCAAATTTCTTGAAATTAAACATTCGATTCATCTCTCGGCCACTTATTCAAATATACAGTTTGATATACATCATTATATAACTTGAACAATATCTAAAACGAAATAAATGTTGTAAAAAAAACAAATTTGGTAAAAAGGCACATTGATATATAGCATAAATTACAATAAAATAAATAAGCTTAATAATAATAAAGGAAAGATATTCTTCACCACTTTTAGAATTGCCTTTTATATGACATTCCCTAAACTTATGCCAACGAACTTGCGCTTTTGATGCAGAAAAGTTATTTCTGACTCCTGAGCAAACAATAAACCTTGCTTTGGAACTGAAAATAAGTCAATCTGCATATTAAAATGAAGTTTGGAATTATTTTTTTATAAAATATCACAGCAATTGATTCTAAGATTCTTCATAAAGGAACAGCTTCATGCGATTCCTCTAAATAAAGTAACACAAAATTTCGTTTTCTTAGAAAATCCAAATAATTATACACTAGGTTTTCTAAATATAATGACATGTTTGAAGTTTAAGATTGCAATCTGTCTATTAAACATGGACCAGGTTATAAATGCTTTTCGGAAAATCAAAGTTGATATTCTAACAATATATCATTGCGCAAATATTTTGATAAAATTAAGTTAGAAAACAGATTTTCCAACTTTTAATAGAAATTGTTTTCACTTAAGTTGGTGAAAATCTCTTATCGAATATATTCAAAAATAGAAATGTGCCTTTTTAACGAATAAAAATAGAATTGTATTTTTTCCAAATTTATTCAAAAAGTTAAATTTAATACTCAAACTTGATGCATATAACATGTTCCTAAATTAGAGTTTTTGCAATTAATGAAAAATGGCTAAGAAATTTACTGTCATAAAGATGTATAAAAATTATAACATTCAAATGCTGAAACCAAATTTGAAGAATTGGATTGTCCCCGCTTGTAATATTTGAATGTTTAATGATTCTATTAAGTATTAAAAGGAATTATTTCCTAAATCCCCTTCATTACAGTCAGGATAACAGGAATTTTCAAATCAGGAGATTTAATCATCTCCCAGAATTTTCTATATCGAAGATCCAGAACGAGGAAGAATCTTCATTGTCTCTCACTTTTATTAGACTGTACAAAAATAACCACAAAAATTTCTAAACTGATAAGAATGGTTCTGAGAAATCATAAGAATATCATTTAATTTTTATTCAGAAATCCTCCATATGAATTCGCAATATTCTATGGTTCAATAAACAGAAGAGGCACTGTTTTAACTAAAAAATATATATATTGTTTTATAAAATCTACTTTTGTATGTAAACGTAAAACCTATCGTATGTCATTTAATCAAATTCTATTACTAGAGTTCTCAAAATATTTTAAAATGCTGAAGAACTCCAATCTTGGTAGTTTAATGATTTTATATCTACTCATTAAAAATTTAATTTTATATCACTTAAGCTATAAATATTTTCTTTCATCCTTCGATATGTATCCAAAATGTTTTAATTCCAGATTATTAAATATTTGAGTTGCTATTGCAGAAATTTGAGATATTTATTCTTATTCGAGATTATAGAGAAAAACAGGTATTTTTTTAATTTATGAATTTTCCAAATAATTTGAAAATTGGATTAACAGTATTAAGGATTGGATTGATGTTTGTCAATACATTCAGTTTCTGTAGGGCAATATAATATTAACAAATATTACCATTGTCAAAATACATGCTATACATTGCCTACAGGTTTCATTTTAATTTGCTACATTCTCTTCCATTTACCAATGATTTTTTTTCTTCCATCGGGGCAAAAAAAATTCTACGCATCATTTAGAATTTTAATGAGGAATTCAAAACAAATTGAGGATCTTTCAACAGAAACCGTAATCCATCATAAAATGTCTCATAGCATGCTTGGTATGCCATCCTCACAAATTAAATACTAAGTATTTTCTTCCGCAATTACGATCAATTTCCTTCGAGCCTTCCATTTTGAAGGCAAAATATTTTTGATCAAAGTAATTTTGTGCAACATTGGTGATGAGTTTACAGCAAAACTGTCGTCAGGTTAAATGAAAAAAAATCCTGAATTCAAAAACAGATTGCAAGTCCTATTATACCATCTTGCATTGTCAAAAGGTATATTTACCATCCTGTCAAAACAATTTCGAAATAATGCAATGGAGTGATACAAATTTCTTTTGACTTGAACGAATGGGTAAATATTTAAGTGGTTTCAATTATTCAATATTCTAGGCTGAAATTCAAATTACTTGATACGATTTCCAAAATAAGCAAGTTTAATTTGTTTAGATAAGAAATGTTACAGTAATTGTTTTAAAATCATTTAAACCCATTTTTCTTAATATTCTATTGGTTATAATTGAATGTTTGAGAGTAAATCTAATTATTTAAATTGAAATGCAATAAGTAGATCTTTCACAGCCTTATAATGAAAGTCAGTCTTTCCGAAATGCGACTCTACGATAAATATAAAATTGAATTTATTGGTATTGTATTCTTCATTTGTAAATTATTCTGCTTTTCTAGGTTTCATTTTTATAAATTTTTCTATTGAAACAATATATTACGAAAAATTCTCAAATATTAATCAACCCCCACTTTGGAGGATTTAACCATCCCAGTATTATTTTTAAAGCAGTCAAAATCTTAAAAACTACTCTTTTAATGCATTAAAATTATGGAAAGTTCAATAACTGATATTAACTATACACAATTTTTCAGTATTCATAGGCTAACTTAAATGGAATATAAAATCATTCAATCAATGTTAGCATTTAGTAAGTAAATATTATGAAAAATGCGTAATACTTAGCGGAAACATCTTTGTAAAATTAAAAGTATATTAAAAATAGAATTTTCAAATCTTATCAGTCGCTTGTGAAGCGAAACGTTTTCTACTTCATAAAAGTAAAGAGATATACTTAATACTGCAATTACCCTAAAGTTCAATAGATTTTAAATGAAATCTTTCTCACGGTATATAAATGCTTCCATATTCTAGCAATACCATAACTATTTTAGACCAATATTTTATGGAGAAACAGCGTAAGTCAGATAATTTTACAGCTACGATTTGAACCCTCTATGAGAACTTTCAATTCAACAATTTTCATTAAAACGTTTTTCGAAACTTTGCATTCAATCACAATTTTCTTTTAACAACGTCAATTTCAATACAACCTATTTTTTAAATCAAGCACGTTCAATTTGATAACAATTAAGCCTTAATTTTACTACACCTAAATCATTTCTCAATTCGAAATCCTTACAATGCAATTATCTACAATTTTCTCAATGCATAATCATTTCCTTCTTTCCAAAACTTTCCATATACATTTCTTTCATGCAAGCATTACCATATTCCATTAGACAAAAGCATATTATATTATATAAGGCAAACTCACTATATATATTTTTTTTCTTCTACCATTGCACCCAATTTTGCATTCCATTCCGATAGCCCATAGTTTTTAATTCAGTTTTAGAACAATCCCAACTTCCTTTCATACCAGACCATTTTACTATTGTTTACGTGTTTACGAACTTCATTAATTGTCTATAATCAGAAATTTTCCATTCATTACTCACACTAGAGCGAGTCTTGAAGCATATTTACATCATACCACATTCATTACCAGTATCAGAAATTATGAATTCCTCTTTCATTCATACATGATCCGCACACCGGAACCTCCACATTCAGGCATTGCCCACACTCACACCAGAAACCTTCAATTCCAGTCATTACCCGCACTTACCCGCTCCAGAAGCCACCGAGTTTAATCATCACCCACGTTCACGCCAAAAGGTGCCGAATTCAATCATTACTCACCCATACACACTCCAGAAGCCACCAAATTCAATCATTACTCACCCATACACACTCCAGAAGCCACCGAGTTCAATCATTACTCACCAACACACACTCCAGAAACCACACAGCTCAATCATTACCCACACTCGCACCATAAGCCACCGAGCTCAATCATTACCCACACTCGCACCATAAGCCACCGAGC
>JAPMOQ010038156.1:454950-493156 GCA_026543055.1 Argiope trifasciata | reverse complement strand
CAAACCATTTAGTATGAAGATTACTATTCCAAGGAAATAAATATCGCTACTATCTGAAAATATAAATAAGCAACAGTATATATGAAAGCAAGCACACCTGGTAAGGCATTAGAGTCTATAAAAATATCCCAGAATGTTTTGGAATTTGTACACAAATTTTAGCAAATTCGATTATCAAGAAAATGTTAGGAGATTAGCATCTAGGAGACAACATTAGTTTTCCGGTTGTATAGTATATCAACATTTATCGTATTTTATGTACGACAGTACATAAATACGAACAAATATTTTTTTTTATACATTTGATTTGTGTATTCCTTTAGAATTGTAAAGCTGGTGCTCTTTCAGAAGGGTAATGGAATAAAATATTTATTGTGTATCTTGATTCCTTCAATATTTGTTGGGAATTCTCAAGTTTAATTTTAGAAAATGTCATTCTTTATTATTTAAATTACTTTCTTTCAAATTTCATTAAATATAGAAAACATATTTATACCATAAAATCATTAATACAGTTGAAAGGATAATTTTTTGAAAATTAAGATAGTGCAAAATTATTTGCACTACATATTTTTGGAAATTTAAAAAATGCTAACATTAATTAAAATTTAAAATCCCCAGTGTTGGTCTACTCTAAGTTTTCTCGCATAATCTGTAATAAAGTTGTTACCTCTGAGAATGGCGCATGAAATTTGAATTCAATAGACATACAATATTAACCTTTAATTTGAATCTATCGTATCTCCTCGGCGAGCTATTTGGAGATTTAAACTTGGTAAATAATTGCTGTTGAAATCCGAATTTTTTTTCTTTTATTATAGATAATTGTACTATAACCATCCCGTAGATGTAAGCAATAAACTTTTGAAATTTCATCACAATCGGATGAACGGTTTAAAAATGCATAAGAGACATACAAACACTCATTTTTATTTATGTAGATTTAGATTGTGGATTAGGGTTTCAGCTGATAGCTCCCATTTGCAAAGTTGAGCTGAGCTTGTGTTTTATGGCACAGAAATGGTACTTTCATTTAGTTAATGGTATACAGAGTATTTAAAATTGTTTAACTCCATGATGAAAAGTTGATAATTGTAATTTATTGTTAAGACACAAACATTTAATAAAGGAACTCATGGTTTCTGGTTTGAGAATGGTATCCTTAGATATTACCGTGGTATTGGTATTTACTGCATTCAACTACGTAAGGTGAATGAGTGTTGAAAAGAAATTAACAAGAAATTCACGAAGTTAACCAATATTTTAAGTTTTGCAAAACAATTTAAATTCGAATCTATAGCTCATTGAGTAAAATAGGGAATAAGTATTTTCCTAATTCTTTCAAGTCCAATGAAGCATTTTTATCATTCCATTCCATTCGTTCAAAAGTGTTGCGACAGGATGGTAAATCTATCTTAATGCAAGACTACGCAATTCGATTTAAATCTGCTTTTGAATTCAGAATTTTTTTCATTTCACTTGATATCAATTTTGTTCCAAGTTCGTCAATATTGTAAGAAATTAGTTTGACCAAAGTAATATTTTGTTGTAAAGAAATCTCAAATGAAATTGATCGATATTGCACAGAAAAACTTTAAACTATAAAATTAAATGGCTTAATTTGGGACATGACATACCAAAGAACATTCTAGGACATTTCATGATAGGCTACTGTTTTAGTTAAAAGATCCACACTTTATATAGAATTCCTCATTTGGAAGCTCAAAAGATGTGTAGAAGGAACCTGATTTAGGTATCGTTTTATTTAATCTCATGAGAAAAACATGGTATCCGAAAGAGTTATAGTAATTTAAAACGGAAACCTACAATTAGGTAATATATAGCTTCTACTTTGACACTTTGTTTAGATGATCTCATATTTGTTAACATTGCCTTAAATTGTATAATCTGAAAATGAGCGGAAAAATTAATCGAACCATTAATACTATTAAGAGTCTTCAAATTTGTTTTACAGCTTGGAGAAATTTGCTATCGAATCTAAACATTGTAATTATTTCTGGCTATAATCTGGAATAGGGAATATACCGTCATGGCATAAAAAATGCCATCACATTAATATTTTCGAATGTTTCTGAAATTGATTCCATACATCTATGATTTCTAAAGTGGTAAATATTCCTCTTTCCTTTGAATTATATTTGATCTTTCTCTTCATGTATACTGGATGTAAATACCATTTTTCATATGAGCGATTCTATACATTATGCATCCTTTTAAATATAACCTTGGCATTTGTATCAAATGAATTTTATTAACTACATTAAATTTAGCATTAAAAAATTCATAGCATGTCAATTTCGCCATGCACGTCATAACTAAATTCATTAAAAAGTGAGAACTATTCTTGTTTATCTATGAAAAAAAAATCTGATAATATATCAAATTCTATTATTAACAATAATAAAATTAACATTCATTATGATCTTATTCAATGAAAAGAAAATATCCTGATTCAATAAATAATTTATGAATATCTCGCAAAATCAGTTCCATCAGCTAGAATTGAAAAAATTATGCTGTCTTACTTCATACAATCAAACATGTCAGAGAACATTAAATAAAGCCGTCTGCTGTATGAACAATAAAATTCGAAAAAAATATTTATCTTTCCTGATATAAGCTTGCGAAATCTTGAGGCAAAAATTCGAAACACTGTCTTCTGCGTAGGATATCATCGGACATCGAATATACTTGACGACTGTTGGATTCATGGTTCACTTCAAAGTTTCCTTTACGGTCACGATTCTTGAGCTGTAAAAAAACAATTTCACTCACTAATTTTTACATTAAAACAATGGCATCCTTGCTCACTATCAAATTTTAAACATTTAATTAAAGAATAGCGAAATTGGTAAAAAAAACAAATTATATGCCTTTGTTAAATTACATTTTCCTTTTCTGAAACATCTATTTTGAAAAGAATCTCAGAATTCATAATTATTTTTAAATGATTTTCGAAACATTAACTGTTTGTGTTATTTTATATTTAAACAAACCTAATGTTAAAATCTCGGTAATACATATTGCTTTTCTTATAAATCCTATGCACTTTTTCACTATTTGTTATACAAGTTTGCACGTCCGTGATTTTGATTACCTTTGAATATCCGCCACATGCCGGTTCAATACCGGGATATAAATTTTATAAAACTATTGTAATGATTAAAGTACAAACCTTCTGTTCAGTGGGGTTTAGTCTTAATATAATTTCATATAATTAAATAATATGACCATTTGCCTCATAAAAACAAAACAAATTACTTATTTCACGAAATATGTTTTCATCGGAATCTAAATTAGGACGACAGCTTACGACCACCCGATTCATTCTTAGAAGTTCTCGCAAAAAATTAGCAATTGCATCAAGGCTTGAATCTTTTTAACGAGTTAGTTTCAGGGTTTTGCACTGCAAGATTCGAAAATCGAAAGAATCTTTTATGGGAAGTTAAACAAATGCTGTGAAACGAAACACTTATCAATTTGAGAATGATTGTGAATAATTTCCATTGTGAACCTAATAATGTATTCAAGATCAAACAAATGTGCAATAGTACTTTGGAATGTTTTTTTTTTTTACTGACGGCATCTATTTATAATGATAAAAATGTCTTGGTGTCGAAACGACACCAGCGAACGTTCTAGGTATATTTAGTTGTAAAATCTTTTAGCTCACTTTGAACCACAAATATATCTGTTTATTCACAAAAAAAAAATGATTAAAAGAAAAAAAGAAAATTTCAAATTCTCTGCTAAATTTCGGAAATGATGCGGGTGCCCAGTCTACACTTATATATGTTATATAAGTTGTTATAGAAGTTTCAAGATTTAAGTTCAAATCTTGAGGTAGGTAGGTCAAATCTTTCAGGTAGAGTTTCAATGTACAAATATTTTGTTTCAGGATATTCAATTAGAAAGATAACTTAATTAACAACTTTATAAATTGAAGTTGTACATGTCCTTTAAAACTACTGTTATAGAACTCCTATGTATAATGCAAATCTAGATATCAATTCATAATTTATTTTAATAATTTGGTTTAAAAAATTAATTTATTATTTTTAATACAATTTATCAATTTAAAAATATAAATTTTCTTAATCATCTTACCCATGCCACATCCGATTACTGATTAATCGGATCTCATACTTATGAACTGGAAATAACTAAGACACTACGACAATAAAAAATTGTATAAAACGAACGAAGACCTCAAAAGTTTTCTATGTATTCTTGACAGGATCAGTAGATTAACACATTCCCATAAAGAGAATAATTCATTTAGATTTTTAAAAAAATACGTTACAATAAAATTTCAAATGCCCGCTTTTTCAAATCATTCATTTAGTCCTATTAATATAAAAAATTATGAACCGAGATCTCACATAAATCACAGTATAGAAGTACAATAATCAATGACGAAAGATAATTAATTTGAATATTCATTTTTACAAAATTAATATTACCTAAACGGGTAAAGTACTTGCTCCTTTGATGTAGGATAGTTCTGGTCCTCCAAGAGACTGAAAAAAGTCAATTTATATATCAAAAGATATTTTATATTTGTTTATTTTGCTAAATAGTACGAAAATGATATTATTCTTCATGAATAAATCGCCTAATGTCATTGCAATAAATAATTTAATACAATTTTTGAGAAAATTTAAATAGCTTATGGTTTTCCAAACAGAATCACATACTTGAAGTTTAAGAATATATACACTAGGTTATAAATGCTTTTCTGAATAAGACATAATATTTCAGGTAGAATGTCAATGTACAAATATTTTGTTTGAGGATATTCAATTAGAAAGCTAACTTAATTAACTAAAAAAGAAATTTAATGTTATATTTTCCATTCTGGTTGGTGAAATTTTTCAAGGAATATAAGCAAAAATCATACTTTTAATTCTAAATTTGATTTTCTTACAATTAAAATAAAAAGGTAAAGGCTACGGGATTTACCACCATAAACAGGTATAAAATTGTTTATGGTAACATACAAATATTGAAATCAAATTTGAAGAAAATGCTTGAACTCATTTCTCATATTTTACGGTTTAATATATTCATTAAATATTAATAGATTGAATCATAATTAATAATTTATTTCATAAATTACCTTTATTATTGGCCAGGATAACATGGATTGCTTAGTTCTGGAGACTGATATTTTTCCCAGGGCTTTCTATGTTCGAGATAAATGACGCCGAATAATCTTCAATCCAATATAATTGGGCGATAGTGAAATACCACTAATAATTCTAGGCTGAAATTAGTTCTATGAAATTATAAGATAAATCTTGCATTTTTATTCAAAGTTTCACTGCCTTAAAAAAAATGAATTATTTCATTAATTATCTTTTTTAAAATTCAGCATAGCAGGGGTCATTTAAATCTGGTGATGGACACTTTTCAGAAATTTCTATGAACGAGATCCAGGAAAAATAATCTTCATAGTCTCATTTCTATCATATTATACTAGGAATTACCAAAAAAGTTTCTAAGCTGATAAGAATGGTTAAGTGAAATAAAAGGAATTTCATTTCCTTTCGGGGTTTCGTCTTAAAACAATATCCTATAACTCAAAAGACTGAAGAGAACTATCTTTTTATCAAATAATGATTAATATTTTTATTAAACTTTAAAAAAATGTCTTCTTGGGTATAGAAGAAATTATTATATGATTATAAAGTGTTGAACACAACTCTTAGCAGTTTAATCCTTTTGTTTCACGGCACACTACTCTTCAGATTACCCTTATCCTAGTTTTGGTCATTCAAATTTGCCTCAATATTAGTGATAAGTTTTTAGCAAAATTGAAAAGTGGAATCAAAAATTTCCGAATTCAACACTGATTCTAAATTCTAATATTTTATAATCAACAACAGATATATTCATCTTTTCTCCATAACTTTGAAAAAATATAACGTAGTACGTAGTTTAATCTTCCGTTTTAAGCAAATTTATAAATTAGTAGGAAGTGGCTTCTTTTATTTAGTGTCAAATAGGCTCGAATTGAAATTCACATTTCTAAAATTTGTGAATTTCAGATACTTGTTGAAGTAAGAAATTGTAGAATAACGATTTAAAATATTTTTTTTTATTTTTCTATCAGTTTTATGGTTATAATGGGAAATTGACAGTAAATTTTTCTTTTAATAGAAATAAGCGAAAACAGTCGTTCGTAGTCTTCGAATAAAAATCTAATTCGTTTAAATTTTCGATTCATTGGCAAACATTACAATAAAGTAGATATTTTATTTGTATGGATGTTTTTAAAGGTATAAATATTTGAGACAGTGCCAAATTTCGTGAAAATATTCTTCGTTTGTAAAATTATTGTAATTTTCTTGCTGGATAGATTTTTTTCTATGGATAAATTTTATGAAAACTTCTTAAATGTTTTTGACT
Source organism: Argiope trifasciata (assembly GCA_026543055.1). Classification (NCBI taxonomy): domain Eukaryota; kingdom Metazoa; phylum Arthropoda; class Arachnida; order Araneae; family Araneidae; genus Argiope; species Argiope trifasciata. Next base: position 486,724 of record JAPMOQ010038156.1, on the reverse strand, counting down.
TCAGCATTTAAGGATTTCATCTTCAAAGAAATGTTTATCATAGTAATTTAATTCTTAAGTTGAACGACTTATTTGATTGTCTCAAAAATTTTAAACCTTCATTAAACAACATTGTTTTAAATAATTTAAATATCATTTTCTCATAATATATATATTATATAGGCAGTATTAAAAATAAGGCGCTGGTCCAGTTCAGTCAATTTTCGAATTGCGCGAATTTAAATCCCGTTATAAAGTATTTAATTTAAAAGATTTCTGAATAGAGACAAATTATCAAATTAAAGGTTGTAAATGCATTCAGTGAAGTAAGCTCATGTTGTAAAAATATAAAGAAGTGGATTTTATTCAGCTTTTTACCCCTATGTTTGGATGAGTTGCTAATTTAGCGATAACATGTAACGACTATCAATGAATTGAAAGAGTTTCAGAAAAACTTTATTTCAATTTATTACTAATAATTTTAAAAATTGACAATGAATAACCGACGGTATATATCGATCAGGGATATCGATAATATATGTAATATTCATTAATTATAAAAGTATTTCAGTTGATTAAAATTATATTTAAAGCTAATTGTTGTATATGAAGTACATTTCTCAAGATACCAATCGTCAATAGATATCAATAATGCTGCCAAATCGTAAATCAGGTAAAGAATTAAAAACACAATTCAGCATGCCAATTTCTAGAAAGGCTTAAATTTTCAAAGATATTTTTATATACATATATATATATATATATATATATATATATATCCAAGATAGATTTAAAACATTATGAAAATTTCAAGACTAGTTAATTTTCTATGATTCAGAATCTGTATCTAGATGAAACAATATTTTTATATATTCCCATGAAATATTTACAGATAAATGAATAAACTCTTGACCATTAGATTAATCTTACATAAGTTTTACATATTTATAGCCTAAGAAAAAGCATAAGAACTTACACAATTAAGATTAGTAAATAGTAAATAGGAAAAACACGAATATTTAATTGAAACATTTGTACAATTAAAAGGTTTCGAAATTTCATGATTAATATACTAAAAAATATTACAGTTATTATTTTAGAAAACAGCTTTCCAAAGCTTAAAAGTAAAGAATTGTACAAAGTATTAAGGTTGAAATTATAAAAATTGAAGACATTTTATTCAATGAAATATTTTTACAATATATATGCTTACGTAACCTAGCAATTTCATTACTATTTTAAGATCGTTTTTACTATAAGTATTTAGGTAGTCTGATAATTCTACAACTATAATTTGAACCCAGTCAGAGGCACAGCTTTCCTTTCCATGTCTTATCCCAACTCATTACAAATCTTTTATTCATTTACATACCTTACATAGTTGAACACAACTTACGTTCTACAGGCAAACAGTCAGACTAACCAGTACTCACAAAAATTTTTACTGTTACTATACAGAAGTTATTTTTCAATCTGAAATTCTTATGATGCATTTACCTACTTTTTTCTTAACATTTAACATTTCTTCTTCCTCGCAACCATCTCCTTCCTAAAAACACTATCATATTTTATCAATCCACATCAATTTCACAATATACATTTTGCCTTCACCTTCACCAACATCCACAATTTCATGTTAAAAATTCATCCATTCCTTAGCCCCACTCCAAAAAACCACATAATTATCATCACCTGAACAATCCCTCTACATTCATTGCCCACACACTCGAACAATCCCTCTACATTCATTGCCCACACACGCGAACAATCCCTCTACATTCATAACCCACACACTCGAACAATCCCTCTACATTCATAACCCACACACGCGAACAATCCCTCTACATTCATTACCCACACACTCGAACAATCCCTCTACATTCCTTGCCCACACTAACAATCCTACATTTATTACCTCCATTCGGAAAACTGACCACATTTGTTCATTACCCAAACATTAGAACTAGCAATTCTCCAAATTCTGCCATAATCCCACAATTTCCATACTTTAAACTTCTCAATATCAAATGTCAATATAATTCCTACAGTTTGAACTCTTTTTACCCTAACCTATGAAATTCCCACATTGCAATATCTTATTTTCTGCATCCCGCAACAGATTTTCGGCACTTCCAATTTGTCTTTCCACCATTAACTGCACGTATTCTATATTAACCATTCAGTTATAAGACTGATAAACGAATAGAATAAAATCCCACTACAAGTAGAAAATATAAAGAACAGAATATCATGAATGACACTAAGCGCACTTAATAATAGAGGTAATTTAGATGACAAAAAGTATCAGGTTAAATTTTGAAATTGTGTGGCAGTATGTAATAAATTCAGTTAACAAAAAGCTTGAATTGATGCATCTCAAAAGAAATTTTAAGAAATTAGTATATAAAAGGCAGCATGAGCGTCCTAGTTAATCAGCGTCTGAAACAATTCCTTACAGACGAATTGCGAAATCCTCTTATAAAAATATACTCCAAGTACAAGAGTTGTACCAAATTGAACTGACTCAAAATTAACAGTTAAAGGTACATGTCGCATAGTATTTATCAGATTCATAGAGAAAATAAATTACTAAAACTACAAAACAATTTAATTCATGACAAAGCATACCAAACACAATAGGACATTACATTGTAGGTTATGGTTCAATTAAAAGCTCCACATTTGATAATAAATTCCTCTTTTGAAACCTTGATATGCAGGAGACAGGCGCAATTTAAGTTAATTGCTTAAACACTTGAAATGGTTAACTTTTAATTGGAAAATGCGCATATTTAAGATGGAAAATGTTAAGAAAAGTCTGACTTCTAGTTTGGTAACAGACACTTTTAGTAACAGCGCTTTTAAGCATTTCATTCACCTAGAGTGTGAATGAGAGTTGAGAAAATTTTCCTAGCTTAACAAATTCATAAAATTAACTCATTTTGGAAGTCTTATTAAGTAATTTCAATTCGAACCGTTTGCACATTGAATGATAGAACCAATCAGCATTTATCTAATTCTTTCAAGTGAAATAAGACATTTATGTCAATCCATTGTATTCTTTTGAATTTATTAAGGAACGAAAGTAAATATATCTGCTGAGAATGTAGAAATGTAAGATTTAGAATATATTTTTGAATTCGTGAATTTTTGATTCCACATGGTATCAATTTGACTATTAATTTATTGCCAGTGTTATACTAAATTTGCATGACCAAAATTAATGTTTGATCTTCTAAAAGCAAGTCTTAATGAAGCGTTTTTGCACAGCAAAACGTTAAGCTAGAATGTTAAATACTATACGACTTATCATGCCAAAGAACATACATTTCTTGTTAGACTGTGTTTTTAGTTAAAAGACCCACACTTTGTACTGAATTCATTTGAAAGCTTACCGATCTGTAAAAGAACGTAATTTAGGCACAAGTTTGCTTGCTTCATGAGAAATAAAATGTTGGTAATCAAAAGAGGATAATGTAATTTTAAACGAGGAACTATCGTCAAGCGATGTTTAGCTTCTTTGACCAAGATCGTTTTAAATGTTCCCGTAATATTTTTTGGTATTGTTTTAGCCAAAACTAGCCGAAAGTGTTTTGAAAACTCAATCAAACCGTAATACTATTAAGAATATTTTCAATTCATTTTAAGTTCGGAGAAATATTATAATGACACTGAATCTATTTGTTTCCATCTATAATCTAGAATAATTCTAATTCCTTCTTTGAGAAATAAATGTCATCACGTTAAAACATTCAGATGTTTTTGAAATTATATATTCCATGAATCTATGTTTTCAAGTATTGTAAACTTTTTCAGTGCTTTGAATTATATTATGATTTTCAGTTAATCTCTCTTCATTTATGCTGAATATTACATCATTTTTCATATAAAAGGGCGTGCATCTTTTAAACATACTGAAGTTTATGGTGAAAGGGCTTATTTAAGGGTTACAATAATTAAAAAAAAATTATCATTTTTTTTTAAAATGCATACCACAATTGTCAGTCTCTTTATAACTAAATGTGTTATGATGTTATATAAATATTCTCAATTATATTTTTAAAATTTTATCAATCGTTTTAAAAATATGATATCAAATATGTACGATTGATATCCAATTGTTAAAAGGGCATTCCATGTCACTGGATCTTTGAGGGTTGGGGGAAATTCATTTGGAATTTTTGTTTTAAACAGCCAAATTTTATTGTTTAAAGAACTGAATATATACTTAAACTTTGAATTTTCATTTAAAATATTGCCGATGAAATTCTACAAAAATAAAACTAATAGATAGCCTTTGGAAATTTAACCACGAAATTTCTTCACAAATATTTGAAATATTCTGAAATGGAAAGTGATAATTGGATGAATTAATGCAACTTTTTAAGAAATATTCAAAGCTAATTTATTATCTAGTTCAAATATAACTAGGAGTTATGTAATACACTACAATATATACCATCTTTTGATAGCAAGCAGACGAAAGTCTTCTACAAGTTTTATTCATCGCCATAAAATTTACTTCTGCTCTGAATGGTATTGCCATTCTTTGCTTTTTTTATTTAAAATGCAACATTAAAAAATATTTATGTTACCATAATCTTTAAATAATATTCAAAATGTAAAAGATTTTTCGAATACCCTGCGAAACCAATTCTATCAACTAAAATTTAAAATAAGTTATCTTACTTCGAACATTCGAATATGTCCAAAAACAGTATTAAATAAAGTCGGCTGCTAAATGAAGAATGAAATCTACCACGAAAGTATTTGACTTTTCCAGAAACTCCACATAAGCGTACTGAAATCGGAAGCCACAATCTGAAATTGAAGACTGAAGACTATGCCAATTCCCAACAGTTCAATTCAAAATTTCCATTTTAAAGCGAGATTCTTGAGCTGTAAAAAAAAACAATTGCACTTACTGATTTATATGTTGAAACAAAGTTCTTGCTCATTACTAAATTTTTAATTTATTTTAAAGAAAAAAATATATCTGAGATAATTGGTAAAGAAACTCCACCTTTGTTAAATTCTATTTACTCTTTTATGAAACGTCTATTTTGGGAAGATTCTTGAAAATTTCAACCCCTTAATGATTTGGACGTTATTCTTTCGATACCTCCGCTCCACATCCAGTTTCGACACAAAATTTTTAAATTTTGGCTATACATATTGCTTTTATAAATCCTTTACAATTTGCTATCCTTTGTTGTGATGCACGTTTGCATGTGGAGACGTGTATTTCCTTTTAAACTGATGTCACATATTACCTGTGTAGTATTTGTATCAATTCATAGAAGTTATATTTATAAATTGGTAAAGAAAAAAAAGTAAGTTATTGATCAATATTTATTATAGCAATTTTAAAATATGTAGTCCCTTAACCATCCTGTGCATGTAACATCCAGATTTGGATAATCCTCAAACTTAATGATTTTAAGACGCTATGAAAATACAAATATCATGCATAATTAAAAAAATCTCAAAAGTATTTACTTTATGAAACAGTACAGTAACATTCCCGAAACGAGAAAATAGCAAGTAGATTTTAGAATGCACAACAATTGAATTTTAAATGCAAGTATTCTGAAATTATTCATTTTCGCCCATTTTGTACTCCATTGCTTGTTTTCTTTTATACTTCACAATATAGTGAATATTAGAATATTTTGGATACATTTCCTCTGGGTAATATTCAAGGTCAAGTTCAGACTACAGAAAATTAGGTTCAAAATTTCACCAATGCTAGTTTTCATAACAAGACCTCAGAGAAATTTCCAAGTCTAATGTTTTAATTATATTTATGTGCTCATGAAGAGACCACCTGTTACAAAACTGCGTTTACAAAAATTCGCATTTTGATAGTATATTATAATCTTGACGATAAACATATGTACCAAATATTATCCCTACTTGAGCGATTTTAAACTATGGTAACATTTATTTAAACAAACCAAAACTTCCTACTGACGGACTTTCAAAATAATAAATATAAATTTAGAAAAAAAGCTAGATAAAAAATTTAATAAACTTTTTATCTTATTAGAAATTATCATACTCGTAGACAAAAATACTTTGGATTAGGAGAAAGTCGAAAGCCGGAATTACATTAAAATTTCAACATCGAAATTTGATGGTTGTATTTCTATTTTTTGCGATTTGAAAAAAAATATTTAACAATCTTTGTAAGATCATCCAGTTTCTAAATGTCTGGAAGATAATTTTCTAACATTTATCTTACGTCAAGAAATAATTTTTTTATTTCCGTTAATTATTCTTGAATCAAAACCTTCAACGCAAATTAAGCCCTAATGAAAATTTTAATGTAAAAAAATTCACAGCAACAACTCAATTTTGATCTGGTAGAATTTTGATAACTTTTCACAACTAGCTAAATATTTAACATTTTTTTTAGAAATAATCACCCAACAACATTAAAGGTTATTCTAGAATATATTTCATAATTGTGTTCTTTCCAACTCAAGATTGAAAATAAAGATTAGTACTCATTCATATATCAGAAAGTGCACGTGGTTCTATGTCTTATTAAAATTGTTCTGCTGTATAGATGAATCGTATCAGTGACTGGTTTGCAGTTTTACCTTCGAAGCTCTGGAAAGATTGAACCGACAAACTAATTTTGATTATTAAAAGTTCTTTTAAATATAAAAATCAGAAATATAGACATCCTCTCATTTTATTTTTGATAAAACAGTGGTAAAAGTGAAGAATAGTGTACCCCTTGCTAAGCCAGGGATGCCAAGTCTTCAAAAAAGATGGCGGGCAAAATAAACACCTTTATGAAAGTTATGGTTACCACTGTATGCACGACAATTAATTGATAAGTATTAGAATTTTGATTTAAATTTGAGATTTAATTTTAGCCTTTTTGATCACTATCACTGCTTATCTTAATTTTGTAGAAGTTTTTCTGCCAGTCTGTTTGTAAAGAGCAAACTTTTGAGTACGCCTGTCGGCATCTGGAGAAGGCAGCGGGCAGGATTTTTATTACTTAAACATCTTACAGCTTCACTACCGAAGGAAGCGCCAATTTAGTAGCTTCGCTAGCACATTGAACATAAGAACTGTGTGGATAACAGGAACTGTACATAAAAACAAATAGCCTTTCCTAACTTCATCAACTCTAAAAGCATAAATATATTCTGCTCACCCACTATTCTGTATATTCAAAATAAATTTACACGACATCCATTCTTGCACAATTGCCTACATAACAAATTATTAATGGAACGAACATTACAGCAGCAAAAGAATTGCGAGAACTGAGAAGAATTCCATTGCAGCTGTCTTTTAATGTTAGAACGTGGACGATTTAGTAAATAACGATTTCAGACGAGTTTTCAAAGCACATACTAACAACTAAAAATAAATATTTTCTCTTCGTATTTACATAAAAAAATAGAATTTTATTTTTTATTAACTAAAAACTTTCAATTATAATGAAGAACAAAGTTTAAATTTTTAATTTATATTTTTTATTATTTTTAACTTGACCTTTTCCATAAAATATTAGTTCATGTACAATTCGACCATTGTAAAAAATAGTAAACAAAACAGAATTAGGCTGGCTATAAGAACGTTCCTTTGGGTTGCTTGATTAGTGAGAAAATTGAGGGTCACACTATGCCTCACTTCAACCAAGATGATATAATTTTCAGAATAGCAATTGCATTACCAGAATTCCATATAAGTTTTATCGACTCTTATGGTTTATTATCGACTAAAATTTGAAAATACTAATAAGTTTCTTTGAACAAGTAGTTGAGTTCAGCTACTTTTGCGTTCATCGAATATAGAAGTAACGATTTTTAATACTTTAAAAATAGAATTTTACATTTTGAATTTTATTAGAAAATGTCTCTTGTTCCATTTTTTTTCAGTGGTTTTCAGCAGATATCTTGAGAATAGTTAAATGTATGAGAAAATTCTATAAGAAATTTATTTTTATTACTTGCGAATAAGCTAGCTAAATTACACTAAATTTCTAATTTATAGTACAAATTATATTCTTCAAAATATCATAATAAGAGTATTATTAAAATACAAGCAATTACATTTTATTTAAAAAATTAAAGTCTTTACTTTTTGTAATAATCAATGTTCTAGAAAGTGCTCAATAGTAAAATGCAGGACAAACTTTCAAGTGTCAAAATGTCTATGAATTATCAAACCTTAGAATATTATGAAAATGTAGATAAAATTCTTAGATACAATACAAATAACATGTTTTTCTGAGTTTAACATTTGTAATTGCAATTTTTTTTAAACAAAATCTTGTATTGAATTTTTTTTTAAAGTTTTTATATTTAAAAAAATTGAGAGTTGCAAATAAAGATGTTAAGAATTTCCTTTAATTTTTTGTTCCAATTTGGGTTAAATATTTTAGAATTTTTATTTCATATAAGTTTATTCAAAGAGGAGAACATTTTTAGAAAAATGTAAAATTCACGCAAACTTGGAGGTCACGGTTGCATGCTGATATAGAACCCGATTTTGAATCAATCAATATTTATTGGAATTTCTACTCAAGTACTGCATTGCAAGACTTTCATTCGTTTTACATTGGACAATGAGGATTAATACAATAATGACACCCTGTATCTGATTAAGTAAAGAATATTATAGAAACGTTACTTCATGATAAATATTTTAATGCGAGAATTTAAATAACTTTCTTGAATATATTTTTAATCTAAAAAAAAGAATGCATAATCACTGTTAAAGGAACACATTTAGGAAAATAACTTGCATTACCTTTTTCAACCCCATTATGACGTAAATTGGTGCTTTAAATGATACTAAAGCCAACATAACAAACTATTTCTCTTGTCACAAAATCTTACATAGTTGCAACTAAACATTTGAAAAAAATGCCAATTTAATCAGATATAACCATGAAGCGTTTGAAGATGACATTAAAAACAGTACACTTAAGTGTGACGAAAATCTAAGTGAAGTGCTCAACAAAACTGAAATGAATGTATGATTCAGTACTAAACGCAGTTGAGGTCTATTTCCAAATACGACAGTTTGCTTCACAGTTAATCTCAAGCTTTCATGCATCGTTGTTACGTAAAGGTGAGTTCACACGAGGCTTTTTATTACCCGCAAACATTGTCTCTCTGCTGTTGTCCCGGCATTGTCCCCGTGTGAACACTTGAGACAACGTTTGTCCCGACGGGACAATCATTTGCCATTGCCCCGTTATGGTCACGTGATTTTCCGGAAGTAGGCGTGATCTTCTATTGCGGACAATAATAAGCCTCGTTTGAACCCGCCTTAAGGGTAATCAGTAGAAAAACATTACAGATTAAAAAAGAAATCTTGAGATTTTAAATAAATATAAAAATATTTGAAACCCAAAATAGGTAAAAGCAGATGGACATAATCACACAAATTATTATATGGATTAAAAAAATTAATCGTATTTCATAACAAAATTGATCATTAGCTTTCTATATTGTTTTCCGTCCCAATTTTAAGGATTTATGCTTAGTTTAGTTTAGTTTAATTGTATTAACGTCCCGTTTTAAAGCAACACGAGGGCTATTTCGGGACGAACCTCGTAATTTTGAACCACGTTCAGATGACGAAGATGACACCTGAACTGGCACCCACCTCTCCATACCACATCACACCAGCGGGAAGACGATTTGCCTGACAGATTTAACGTGCAAGAGACCCCCTCACACGACGGTTCTTCGGTGGAATCGAGTCTCGAACCTGAAACCCTCCGGTTCCGAGGCCAAGACCTTACCACCCGGCCACCGCGGCAAGGATTTATGATAAATATATATACCTATAATCAGTGCATCTCGCGTGTTGCAAAATAAAACTGAGGAAAAAAGATAATCAAAATACCATTGTTTTGTTTACATCCATGCCCAAGGGGAATAGTTTCTACAGTTTAATGAATAATAAATCTTTTCCAATCTCTAAATTAAATTGATTCATCAATAAATGTGTTTAAAATCTGAAGAAAAGCGTTTGATTGCCCTTAAATATGAGGTTCCTGGGGAATGGTGATAAGTATGAGGCTTATGTAAAAAACTGAGGTGGACGTAAGCAAGTCTTACGTAAATCTAATGACAGACTGATGTGGTGTCGGCTTCAAACTCGAGTAATTTACCATTGCGTTAACGTGCATGTGGGCATGGTATATTCTGTATTTGAAGTTGAGTTTCAAATGGCCTACCAGTGGCACAGCTGAAGATTTTGAATGGGAGGTTTGCTTGCTTATTACCTGACAATAGCCTACTAAAGAGCCTTGAATGCTTTTTCAACAAATCTATGATTGGCAATCGATATACTTAAATATCCCTACGAAATCCTCTCCCCTCATTAAGTGTGATTGATTGAATATAATTGAGCGTACTTGGTTTGTTAGATACGCTTTCCTCTATTGGTTTGGAGAAATGGAAATATTTCTGAGAACTCAAAAACATTGTCTGAATAACAGTCATTTATACATACATCATCATAACAGTCATAAATTTAGCGAATTTTTTGTATATTAATAACTTAAAACTCAAGCTATCTTTGCAATTTTTAGCGTTTTGAGATATGCCGGAGTTTCAGTATTCTGAGGCCTCTGGATTCGAATGATTGTAGGAATGAGAGTATGTCCCATAAAGTTGTAAATGTTGTCAGAAAACTTTAGTTTTTAAAATAATATAATTAGAATGAAATATAATATTAAACTATTCATGATGCATGGTATATAAAGATAATAAAATACGTAAGGTTATAAACAAGTAAATTTGAACCACTTAATTAGAATTTATGGGTACGTTATGTTGAACCGCTTATCTAGTTCAATTCTTTTATTTTCATTATTTAGTTAGGGAAATTATGCTTAAAAATGAATTGAAAAAGTCAAATTATAAAGAAATGTTGGGAAAGGAATGTTTATTATTTGAACATTATATTATCATCTTTCTCCCTTTAGGGACACAACTTACAGCTTTTAATCGAGGGAAGTATAAAAGTTTTGAATCAAATCAGTCAACGATGTTTTATTTTGATAAAACATAATAAAATTATTTTCCAGTATCTTCTGAGTTCGAATTCTATAAATGATTTTATCCTACTGTTTTTATCATAGAGGGGGTATATTTTCATATTTACCTTCATAGAAATTGTGACTTATGTATGCTGATGCTAAAAACTTAGAAATTAAAACACACATATTTTGGCATATTAGTGCTAATGGGATGCATTCGCAATCAGAACATGTCTCAAAATTCCTATGCGTTAACGGCTTATTGTTATTTTCATATTATTAATGTTATACGGCATAGCATTATTAGCATAGTAATGTTTACAAGTTTGTTACTGCCTGTAACTTGCAGTATGTATGATAAAAACAACTGCCCAAAACATTCTAAGGAGCTCATCATTGAATTTCATAATTCGGCATATAATTTTTTTTTTTGGCAAAAGAATATCAATGCAGGTCCTGTAAGGATTTTAATTTCATTTTATTTAAAGGGTTTAGTTTAGTTTAGTTATATTAACGTCCCGTTTAAAGCAACACGAGGGCTATTTGGGGACGGACCTCGTAATTTTGAACCAAGATTAGATGACGATTTATTTAAAGGGATTGAAACATTAAAGTTTTCTTGCAATAGCTTTGGGGTTTATAATTGTTAAACTAATTTTATATCACCATATAATCCAGTTTATTAGATATTTTAGAATTATGGAGTCTATAAGAAGACAGGCATATTTCTTTTAAAAAGTATCTTCGAACTATTGATAATAGAGAAATCCAGCAAAATCTCGAGATTAACATTTTAATCATAAACATATTTCCCATAGGAAAAAATAAATATAAATTACAGAATATAAATAGATATCAGTAGAATGAAGGGAAATCAGCAAACATTTTCTCTCCTCATCTTGGTAGTTTATTTTCTTTCTAATATATTTAAATATTTAACAGTTCTCTTTTTCTGCTCTTCTCAAATGCTGCTCTGAGTTGAACCCTTAAAAAGGATGAGTCAATGTTGATGGGAAGAGGGAAAGGATTCAAATGTCAAGACTGCCCATAAATAATAGTTTCCTTTTCTTCCATCACGTGTCTATCCATGCTTCTACATGGGGAAATACAATGTGCTTATTTATGATTTGTAATATGGAATAGAATGCACTTTGGGCGTTATGCGTTTGACAGGTCCAATAAAAAATTTGGCTCAAATAAGTAATTTTGATTAAAATATGGCTGTTCGAATGTAATGTAACTGTAAACACAAACGAAGAGCAATATAGATAAAATTCGGTACAGAGATTTGATATATATATTTATCAACTACGTACAACAAAAGTTTGGTTGTCTGTCAGTCTGTAATTTCAAAAACATGCAAACTCGATAATTCTAAAGAGCAAAAACTTAAATATATCAAATTTAATACAGGAATTGTTGAATAAAACAGCAATTTTAAGTCAAATTTCCGTTTCATTTGGTTTAAAAACTCTTGTCTAAAACACAAATTCGAATTTTGGATAATATCAATCATCGAGGATGACACTTCAGATTCAGTAGTAAGGTTTAATTTACATCAAAAGTTAATATTTCATAACTTTTGTGGGTTAACACCTGTAAGGTTTTCCACTCAAGTTTTGAGCGAAGTTCGACAATGATCCGCCTGTACTGGCAGAAGTAAATAAGCGCAATGGCATAAATATATTAAATTTGTTATGGGATTTTGTGACGATAGACGCAGTTTCGCTTGAAACATTATGTGTTTCCCTCTTTGGTTACTATTGACATTTACTAGAAATCAATTGAAAAATAACACATCCAGAACGACACGATATATCCAGTAAAATTAATAAATTCATGCGAAAAGATAATACACTGATGGACACTTCCCAACACTAGGAAAGAGCTGTGCTAGATAAACGAAATTTGGTAGGCGTGTTTATACATCTGAAATATAACGTCGATTCAAATTTCGAGCTACGCGCGTAAGTGTGGCTCTAGTAGCGACACTATGAACATGCAAATGAGGTTTGCTTTAAATAAGCGCTGTAAGAATTCGTGATCGTTATTTATAGTTGAGATTTGACGTAGTGGATTAATGTTAGTCAAGGATGCCTCTGAGAAGACGAAGAAGCCATTATCAACAGCTCACTGAGTTTGAACGAGGTAGTGTTGTGGGACTACGAGAAGGTGGGTTTTCTTTCCGCGATATTGCTGAAAGACTTGGCAGTAATGTATCCACTGTGCATGAGTATTGGCGGCAGTGGTGAAGGGAAGGTACTGCCTCAAGAAGACCAGGTTCCGGGCGGCCACGTGGTACCACTGAGATGGAAGACCGTCGTATTCGGTGTATGGCTGTGGCTAATCGTTTTGCGTCTGCAGCTGAAATTCGAGTAGCAGTTATCACCACAGTGACATAACTAACTGTTACAAATCGGTTGCTTCAAGGACAGCTCCGAGCCAGACGCCCTGTACAGTGCATTCCACTGACTCCAAACCACTGCCGTTTGCGACGTGAGTGGTGTTAAGCTAAAGCTCATTGGAAGACGGAGTGGAGATCTGTTGTGTTTTCTGAGGAAAGCCGGTTCTGCCTTGGTTGCAGTGATAGCCGTTTGTTGGTTAGAATGAGGCCAGGTGAACGCCTGCTAGTGACCTGTCTGCGGCCTAGACACACAGGGCCTACTCTTGGAGTTATGGTTTGGGGAGCAATTTCGTATGACAGCAGGAGCACTCTCGTGGTTATCCCACGCACCCTGACTGCAAATTTGTACGTCAGTCCAGTGATACAACCTGTTGTGCTGCCATTCATGAACACCATTCAAGGGGGTGTTTTCCAACAAGATAACGCTCGCCCTCATACCGCTGTTGTAACCCAACATGCTCTACAGAGTGTCGACATATTGCCTTGGCCTGCTAGATCACCAGATCTTTCTCCAATCGAGCACGTATGGGACATCATTGGACGACAACTTCAGCGTCATCCACAACCAGCACTTAACCGTCCCTGCATTGACCGTCTAAGTGCAACAGGCATGGAACTCCATCCCACAAACTGATATCCGACACATGTACGACACAATGCATGCACGTTTGCATGCTTGTATTCAAAATTTTGGCGGTTACACCGGTTACAAATGTACCAACATTTCACATTTGAAATGGCTCTTCTCGCCAATGGCTCTACCTGTGATCTTGAAACTTTAATCAATTAAATATGTTATCTAGACAAATGTATTCCTAAAATTTCATTACTGTGCAATAATTTTTTCTTCGTGTTGGGATTTTTTTCCATCAGTGTATTTCATGACAATTGTATGACAATGTCATGTAAGCCGATATCTTGCATAGCAAATTTATTAAAGAACATGCTTGAAAGTTTTAGGGAAACCATTTCATCTGGTTTATTCAAAGATTTGGTTTTATTCCTGAACATTTTGAAAATAGATATTGTTCATAATTATTGACATTAAAAACATCCACGTGGCTTCAGAATAGTATTTCCTTCAATGGATTTCGTCGGAATTTTGTTAGAAATCCTCACATCAATGATACGAACACTTTCAAAACCAAAGTCGAGATATCTCGTCTTTCAGATATTTCCATTGATTTTTGTCTTTTCATGGAGTTTTTATCTTACACATCTTTAGCACTGAATGTGTTAAGATTTAAAACATATTCTTTTTAATGATACCAATTTAATCTCCATTTTCTCCTCAATTTGATTGGAAGTATTTGAAAGACCAGATATCTTGTCAGTAGAGCTGAAACTGTTAATATTATTAAGACTATATACAAAATTTCGATGTTCCATTCCAATGTTTGAACGGTTTATTTTGTTCTGAGATATATAGAGAGACAGATGTAATTATCAATTTTTTTTTCGATTCAAAGAAATGTAAATAGAGGAATCATTAAGGTTTTGAAGATTCCAATACAATATCTTTGCATCTTTCAAATAAGATAAAATAAAAATATTTTTTTAAAAAAAGGCGTTACAAGATCTATTAAAGGGTGACATATTTTTAATGAATAACAAAGAGAAAAATTAGTCATTATACTTTTACTCATAAGCCACAGTAAATCCATTCTTTCTTTCTAATTATGCAGTGATGGTACTCGAAATATACCATTTTTATACACAATATTTTACAAAGCCTTAATTGTTGAATATTAGTGACTCCATAAAAATGGGGCCCATTTTCTTAATGTTAGGAAAACGAATGAGACCAATGCTTACAGGTATTCATATTTACGCATTTTTCATCCCTTCTTATGAAGATGTCTAAATGAACTTTTCTTATGTTAATCTCTTAACTTTGTAGTGAATTGGAACATTAATATTTAAATCTCAAAATGTTTGGGCATTTTTCTTTCCATGTTAAAAGGCAAAGCAATTTAATTGCTAGCGATTACTTGAGCAAATGTTTATTTCAGCGAAGTCATTATTAGTCTTAATTAACTGGGTCTTTACATCAGTAGCGGAGAATTCAAAAGAAGCAACGAACAAAGACATAGTATCGAAAAAGAATAAAGAATCATGTGTTATGTAAAAGATGTATGCTAATCGGAACTGTATATGCAATTCAGTTTTTTTCCACTTCCTTTGTTCGTTATGTATTTTAAATTACCTCTTGGCGATATTTAGAAATTGCAAATACATGAATCTACTCTTTAAAAAATCTTTATGTTTGTCTTTTTTTTTTCTTTGTTGTATTTTCCAATTTTCCTTTTGGAACAATGCATTATAAATAGAAACGTTGCTGGAAAAGACTGTCGCACTAAAGCGTTCATTAAAATGGTAATGATCTGTTGCTATTGAAAACTGGAATGGCTAAGATTTTTCCATTTTTATTTGAGAATAAATTACAGAAGGCATTTGCATTCCAGAATTAAAAAAAATAAAATGTTATAAAGCGTAACAAACGCCTTAAACCGCTTCAAGCAGTGAGAAAAATTATTATGAAGTGGTTTTGGTCTTTATGCGTCTAAGTGCCTTCATCAACCACAAAGTAATTTTCTTTATAAAAGAAGTCAGATGAGCAATCTTGAAGGAAAAAAAATAATGTTTAGAATTAGTTCCATTTTTGATATTGTGTTGCTGAAATTAAAGTTTCCAAAATTTTGTTTTCTGCTTCAGTACAAAACGAGAAAATTAAAGAAACGAGGGAGAGATGAATAGCTTTTGCGGTTTTCCGATTTCTGAATATTTGCGTTTGAATTAAATTTTCATTTTCAAATAAAATAGAAGCAATAGTTCATTCCTTTTTTAACAAATAACGGAGTCGTTGCAAAAAGACTTTCATACAGATCTGTTAGTTTTTAAATATTTTCTTTTTCGAATAAACATATCAGCTTGATTTGTTAGCAAAGATTTCGATTTCTTCTTTACATAAAATTTGAATGGGATTTTTGTAAAATTAATTCTGAAACATACTTTTTTTAGTGATTCATCAAGATTACTTCGCAATTGTATTTTAATACGCAATAAAAACACTAATTAGAACACAGCACTAATTAGCTTTTAGTAAAGCATTTAGAACAATTAATTTATTATAAAATGCTAATAAAGATTGTTAAAATGAGTAGCAACTCCAAATTAGGCAAATATTTGAACTTAATATTTTTTAACTAAGCAATGAGGAAATAAACAAAGATTTTTAGAAGTAAACAATTTATTTTTTTAATCGACTCCCAATAGGAATCAAAGGAAATGCCATACTGTGAAAATACGCATTGCGATTAAAGTCTTTTGTTACATTCCTGGACATTTTCATAATGTTTCTAAATAAAATCAAAAATTAATGCCCTCAAAACTGTCTTGTTGTATAGTAAAGTTGTCGTTATTTCCTCTGTTTTTCGTGCAAAAATGTGGAAGTTCGCGAACTCCATCAGTATTCATATTTTATTGTGAACACATGAGAGATTATAATTAGTATAGTAATTAGACTCGATGAAGATGTGATGCATAATAGCCAAATAAATCATGACAGTGAATTTTCTAAGTAACGATTTAGCTTTGTTTTTAAAATGAATTGAAGTTGTGTTTTACGATTTTAGCCAACGCTTGCTGTCGATAGTAAATATGTAACGAATGAATTTTTTATTCATGTTCATTTCAATATCTTTCAATATAAAAAGGACCCATCGGAATTGCAACATACATCAATAGTAAAATCATCAATCGAAACTATGTTCTTCGAGTAATAACATTATTATTGATTATAAAATATTTTGGAAGTATAATAAATCAATGCTGAGCAAAACTTTCCTAAGCTCGATACCAAAGCTTTAGAGCGATAGCTAATAGCCACACGAACAATTTTATATTTTTTCAAAGTGTGCTTTGAATGAACTTTTTCATGCTAACAATTCAATGCACCTAAGCTTCGTCATTTAGTTTCGTCTAAGCATGAAATAATAATTTTACATCGCCATTTGATTTTCATGCCTTATTCCTTCTAGGCAATTTCCTACTTTTTGAAAATCATGGAGGCCGTAAAAGATCATGGCGAAAACTCTGGAACATTTCAAGTGCGTGACAACATCAAATAAATTAGTCTCGGCAGAGTATTTGGAAACAGGTGATCAAGTGTTTATATCAGAAGAAAACGGAACGTGATCTTGCAAATAAAATCTCTAAAGTTTACGTTCGCTGGAGAGCTCGGTGTAAGCAACTCTTTTAGAGGAATTTATTTTGAAAAGAAAGAATACTTTTAAAAGCATTTTGTGTCTTCCATTATCAGGATTAAATGAATCATTTAACAGAGTGCATCTCTGAGAAGGTTCTGTAAATAGTTTTATTTACACTGCTTTTACTGTTAATTTAAAAATCTCAGAACAAGGCAAATTCTTTCATTTTCTCAGCTTTCATTTTACAGCGATATCCAACGTGAATGAGAATTTGATCCCAGTTTTCAAAAAGAAAAAATATCTTCAAATTATTTGACTTATAAACTGGCATTGAAAAATTATGCTTAGAATAAATTTTATTCATAACAAAATTATTTAATATTTATCTCAACTGAAGATTATTTTTTGGCTTCAAAATTCATCTTAGACTCCTCTAAGAAACAACAATTTTAATGGAAAAATATAATTGAATAAAATATTTATTAACAAATAGAAAAATTACATGCATTTAATTATAGTTGAACCTATTTATTTTGTGATTTAAAACGTATATTTCAAATTAAATCAAACATATTCTGAATTGTTTTCGAATGCTTATGGTGGGACTTGGGAATCCTCTTAGCAAGTCTCAAATTTCATCTAATCTATCCTTATATCACTGCTCTTTATTGAAACGTTGCTCCACTTTACTTGTAACGTCACAATAAAAAGGAGTCAGTAAACACGTTATCCAAAAATCATTAAAATTTTATTTTAATTTGATTTTTTCGTCACCTGAATGGATTTAGAAATATTGAGTAGTTTGGTACCTTCTACCAATAACGGGATGAACAGAATGGAATAAACTTTTAGGATACAGTCCTGAGGACTCAGTGTTAGTACACACCAACACTGAAGCGGTGGGGTAGTAATTCAAACTTAAAACAAATCTCTTATTTATTATGATTTAAAACAAGAAAGTCTTATATTATGAACAAATTTCTAAAGCCTTGTTTATTATTAATAATTAGGTGGAGCGAAGTAGCTTTGTGTGGTCATCTGACTTAGTAAAAATAAATTTCTATATTTTAGATGATATTTTAGGATTTAGTTCTAACAAATATAGTAATTTAAATTACAGATAAATGGGAGTGATTTCTTTTTTTTTTTTTTTGCTTTCATATACTTTTTTCTTTACATTGCCGCTAAGTAAAAATAAATGGATATGCATTTTCATAAACATTAATATTTTCCTTGAAAAAATTATTTTATAATTTATCAGATATCTGCAATTAAAATACAAACATTTATGCTAATATGAATTATTCCTGCTTAAGACAAATCCTTAGTCAAAGTTTTAGTGTATTTTTTTCTATCTGAAATAAATCTGCAAAGGGTGTTCAAATAAAAAGCGACGAAACAATACTGTGGATATAAATGAAGACATTATTCAAAGTATACAAAAATCACATTGGTTAACGAGCCGAAGGATTCCTTGTTTCCAGAATTCCTAGAATTCCTGTGGTCATGACGAAATCCAGTCTTTCCCTTTATATTAGCCATTTTGTAATATTCCCTCCAGCCTTTTGAATTGTTTTAAATTACTTGAAAGAAAATAATTTGAGCTTGCTGAGGAGGTATGGGAAGCAATTAGTTTCTATAATCGAGACAATTTATCGGTTTAAAATGACCTTCAACTTCTTCAGATGAACCATTTTCCACAATTAATTTTGCTCTGAATAATTTGTACAGTTCACATAATTTTTTTTTTTTTTCATAATTCCATGCCCACAAAACTTAATAATTGGGTACAGCAGGTAGACTTTTCAATAGTTTTAAGCAAATTATATTCAAAATTTGAAATTACCCATCATAATATTATATTTTTAACAGTGTTATCTTGTTATTTAAAAGTTCTATTTTGAAGGTTACTTTGATTGACAACAAACAGGATACTTTGGACTTGCTATAAAGATATAGAAAGCAGTTTCTGATAAACTAAGCAGTTTATCGGATGAAAATGAACTTCAAATTTCATCAGCGGAAGCACACTCTATAATTAATTATAATCAGAAAAATTTGCATAGTTCACATAATTTATCGTTTTAAGATTCCATACTCACAAAATTAATAGTTCGGCAAGACAGCTGGTCCTTTCAATTTTTATAAATCAATGTATTTGAGATATGAAATTAGTCAACGTAATACTAATCCTTTGACAAAATCCCTCTCCAATCTTAGAAGTTATATGATAGCAAGGAAGATATTTTCAGCTTCCTATGAACATACAAGTAGCAATTATTTGCCGACAAAGGGGGCAATTCATCGATTCAAAATGATCTTCAACTTCTTCAAAGGAAGCCTTTTCCAGAATTAATTTTGCTAAGTTCAAATCAATTCATCTTTTTAAAATTCCATGCTCTGAAAACTTAAAAGTTTGGCTTAACAGTTTTGTAATTCAGATTATTTTGTCAATTTTTTCAAGATTTGAAATTGGTAACTTAACATTATCCTTTTAAATGTACAAATCTCCAGTTGTGGAAGTTACTTTAGTTGTAAAACAAAGAAGTTTGTAGAGAGGAAGGTACTTTCTGCAGAATGCTGTTTATCATATAAAAATGCCTTTCAAATTCTTCAACGGAAGTATTAACCATAATTAACTCTGCTCTGATAAATCTCATCCACTCACATAATTTATTTATTTTTTGTAACTCCAGGCTCACCAAACTTAATAATTGGTTCCAATAGATATATATATTTCAGTTATTTAATAGCGAAGAAGATATTTTGAGCTAGTTGTGGATAGACAGAGAGCAATTAGTTTTTAACAAACGAGGTAGATTATTGGGTGAAATCGCCTTTTAATTTCGTCAGCGTAATCTCCCACTATTAATTCTGTATTGAAAAGCTTGTACAGTTCACGTTATTTATCATTTTTTAATTCCATACCCACAAAATTCAGTTGAGCACAACAACTAGATTTTTCAATTATTTTACGCCGATTTTTTGTAGGAATTTGAAACTAGTTAACATAATATTAGCCCTTTGACGATATCGCTCTATTATCTTGAAAGATATTTGACAGTAAAGAAGATACTTTGAATTCACTGTGGAAATAAAGACAGCGATTAGTTTCGGACAAACGAGGAAGTTTATCTGTTGAAAATGATCTTCAACTTCTTTACCGAAAAGACTGTACAGTTGACTGTACATTGAATTTTTATAATTCAATGTATTCGAGATATGAAATTAGTCATCGTATCATTTTTTTAATTCTCTACTCACAAAATTAGTTGGGTGCAACAGCTATTCCTTTTAATTAATTTGCTAGAATTTCTACTATATATGAATCTTGTCAATTGATATCAATCCTTTGACAGTTGACAGTACCACTCATTTATCTTGAAAATTTTTTGTAGTAAAGAAGATACTTTGTACTCTCTGGGGAGATACAGGCATCAATTAGTTTCCGACAAAGGAGGAAGTTTATGGATTGCAAATGGCCTTCAACTTCTTCAGTGGAAGTATCGTCAAAACGTTTCTGCTCTGAAAACTCTGTACCTCTCACAAAATGTAACTTTTTTTTTAATTCCATGGATACAAAGAGCAGTTAGTTTCGAACAAATGAAGCAGTTTTCTTTGATGAAAATACCCTTTAGATTCTTCAGAAGAAGTGACTGCAACAAATTATTCTCTGAAAACTCTGTTCTTTTCACACAATTTATCATTTTTTTAAATTCTATGCTCACAGAACTTAAGAGATAGGCACAGCAACAAGTTCTTTCAATTATTTTAAGCCGAGATTTGAAATAAGTCAACGTAATATTGTAACGTAAGAACATTATTACACTTCAGTTGGAAGTTACTTAAATTGATAGCAAATAAGATTCTTTGAGCTTATCGTGGGCATACAGAAATAAATTAGTTTCTAACGAATAAGGCAGATTATCGTATGATAATCCTCTTCAACTTTTTCGGCCGAAGCATAGTCTACAATTAGTTCTGCTCTGAAAAATTTATACAACTCAAAAAATATATTTATCTTTAAAATTTCCATGCTCACAAAACATAATATTAAGGCATCAAAACAGACAGTCCTTTCAATTATTACAATAATTTATCCTTTTATAAATTCCATGGCTATAGAAAGGGATTAGTTTCCAACAAGCGAAGCAGTTTCTTTTACGAAAATGCCCTTCAACTCCTTTAACTGAAGATTGCCCACAATTAACTCTGCTCTAAAAATTCTATATAACTCTCGTATTTTTAAATTTTTTTTTGAAATTCCATACTCAAAAAACTTAATATTTAGGCACCAAAACAGCCAATCTTTTCAATTATTAAAACCTTGAATTTATTCAACGCAATATTATTCCTTTAACAGTATTATTCTTCAATCTTGGTGGTTATTTTAATTGACACCAAAGAAATTATTTTGAGCTTGTTATGGAGATACAGAGTGAAATTAGTTTCCTACGAATGATGCATGTAATCGTATGTAAATGCCTTTAAAGTTTTCCGCACTTATACTTCCGCAAGTATAATTTACACTTAAATGTACTCTGAAAAATCTGTACAGTTCACATAATTTATCCTTTTTCTAAATTTCATGGCTATAGAAAGGAGTTAGTTTCCAACAAACAAAGCAGTTTCGTGCATGAAAATGCCCTCCAACTGAGCCCTGTTAGCACAGAATTCGAGATGAATGTACATTTTTTATAGCAGAACTTATATGTTTGACCTACGCCATCAAATGGATCACTGAACAAAATATTGTAACCTCAAATTATCGCATTTGTACAGATTCTCTTTCATCCTTGGATTCTCTGAAGCGTATTTCTTCCTCTAACAACATAATCGTCGAGCTCCAAAAACAAATTAAAAGCCTGAGAGATAAAAATATCTCGATATTTTTCGCATTTGTTTGTAGATATACGGGCATTTATGGAAATGAACCGGCCGTTTGGATAGCAAAGGCTGCCACTAAGTGGGAAACTGACATTGCCGTTAACATTCCTCAATCAGTTTACAGGAAGATTACAAGAGAAAATATGGTGACATTTTGGAATAAAGAATACCTCATTTCAAATAAAGGGATCATAACAAAGAAATTTTTTTTCATTCATTAATATGAGATAGTCATGTCATTATTTTTATACAAATTATAGAATAACCCAATTTCTCACTGGTCATGGCAACTTTAAAAGTTATCTATATAAATTTAACTTTCCTCCATTGTCTACCTGTGATTGTAACATTGGTGGCGAGGGAAATATTAAACACGTGTTCCTTCTATGTTCTAAGTTTGCCGAAGCAAGACAGAACCCAATATTGGCTTTCCAAGCCATTAATATAAAGTGGCCACCATACTTTCATCTACCAGAAGTGCTCTTGAAACTTTTTATAAATTTTTTATTGACACCTGATAAATTTTCTTATTCTTAACTTGTATTTTCTTATTTTCTTATATTCTTATTTTAATCCTTCATAACTATTAAATTTTCTTATTTTCTTTTGTGATATGTTGAATACTTACTTCTGTAAGCCCCGTGTGGTACTTTGTGGTCCACGGGGATTTTATTAGTGCTTCAATTTAAAAAAAAAATACTTTTCCAACTGAAGCGTGCCCACAATTAATTCTGCCCTGAAAAATCTGTATAATTCTCAAAATTTATATATATATATATATATATATATATATATATATTTGTACATTTTATGCTCACAAAATTTAATATTTAGGCACCAAATTTACCTTTTATCAAAATTCCAAGTTCACAAAATTTAATACCTGGCCACAAAAACTAATCCTTTCAATTATTTTACATGAATTTCAAGAGATTTGAAGTTAGTCAACGTAATATTAGTCTTTTAACTGTATCACACCCTGATCTTGGAAATAACATTGCATGACAGCAAGGAAAACAGTTTGTTCTTTCTGAGAGAATACAGAGAGCAAATATTTCTAAATAACGAGGTAATTTATGGGATGAAAATGAGCTTTAACCTCTTAAGAAAAACCATTGTCCCCAAATAATGCTGTTCTGAAAAATATGTACTGTTCTTAGTAATAGTTTTTTAATTATATGCTCACAAAACGTATTAGCTAGGCACAAAAATTTGCTCTTTAATTATTTTACGCCATCTTATATGATATTTGAAATTAATCAACGTAATATTATCCCTTTAAAAAGATAATTCTTCAAGCTTGTCAGATACTTCATGACAGTAAAGAATATACTTTTAACTTGTTGATGGGATACAGAAAGCAATTAATTTTCAACAAACGAGTTAATTTATTGAATGAAAATAACCCACAATTTCTTCAGCGGATAAGATGCCTACGATTAATTCTTATCTGAAAAATATGTACAGTTCACATAATTCATCTGTTTTTAAATTCCACACTCACTTGATAGGTGGACACAGCAGCTAGTCGTTTCAATTATTTTACGCCAATTTCTTGGGAATTTGAAATTAGTCAACGTAATATTAGTCTTTTAACAGTATCACTCACCAATCTTGGCAGCTTTCTAGTATGACAACAAAGAAGACTCTCAGATGCAGTGAGCAATTAGTTTCCAGCAAAGTTAAGAATAAGAAATGAGGTAGTTTATCGGATGAAAAATCCTTTCAACTACTTTAGCGGAAACATTGCCCATAATTAATTCTGCTCCTCGTAAATACGGGACAGAATGGTGGCTTTTAAATCTTAAAAGTCCATCCGGTACACACCGAGTTTATTTTCCCACGACGCACATGTAACTTAAGCACACTCCAGTAATAACATATTTCTAGCTCTATCATGTAAAGAGTAGAGTCAGATTTATGGCGCTGTAGTTTACTCAAAGTGATTAAATAAAGGGAAGATTAAGTTAAGTCTGTGGGCTTAAATCTTTTAGTTTCAACGTGTTACCAAAGGGAAGCTAAATCCTAGAGTAACTAATATGCTGGCCGCTTTTATGGGAGCATTAAATTTTGTCTGATGACAGGGAAAGAGTGAAAAAAATTATAAATGTTTGAAGCAGCAGAATCTTTTTCTTTGTTTGGAAATTTTTGCTTCTCTTAGAAACATTATTATTAGGGTCTAATAAAATTGAGAGATAAGTGTTCGTTAAAAAAATACCAATTTGAATTATCTCTTTCCGTGTTTGCTCGACTTTTTTCTTGTAATTGAAAAGAACAATTTTTAAAGATAATTTTTC
Organism: Argiope trifasciata; assembly: GCA_026543055.1. Taxonomy (NCBI): domain Eukaryota; kingdom Metazoa; phylum Arthropoda; class Arachnida; order Araneae; family Araneidae; genus Argiope; species Argiope trifasciata. The sequence continues at coordinate 461,923 of JAPMOQ010038156.1, read as the reverse complement.
TACGTTTGATTTAAAGCTTTATGGATTATTATGATAAAAAAGGCAGCTAATGAGAATGTAATGAATTATCTCATTTAAATTAAACTCAGAAAGGAAAAGGATAAAAAAATTAATAAAGTATATTTTAAAGTTTCTAGAAAATATTCACCCAATTCGTTAGTTATTGATTTATTTAAAACAAACTGTAATAAATTGACTAATGTTTCTCAACATGCTTTATTTACTATCCGGTTTTATGGGAGAAGTATTTTATGTATTTTTCTTCAGGAATGATGACTTCATTAAGTGATAATTTATTACACAAAAAGTAAAATTAAAAAATAAAACAAGCATGCTAAATAATGTGCTTGTTAAAGTCAAGCATATTTGAGATGTAGTGCAATGCTTGAAAGAATGGGAATCAATATGTGGGAAAATCAGAAAACAGACCTTCTGGTTGAAAGGAAATTGAATTGAATGCCTTATTAATCAACTTGTTAGGAACTCTATTATGCCATCCTCGTGATTAAGAAATTATTAATTAATGACAAATATTTCTTTATAAAAAAGCTACGCCTTATTAATTCCGTCAATCTACTGTTATACGATTTCAATACATTTACTTTTGCTTCTATATTTTCATTACTTACTACTTACAGATTTGAAGGAATTTTAAAGTAATGTTGTGTCACGACTTACGACCCTTCATAAACCAGCTGAGAGTTATCTGTCAGCTATCCCCTTTTTCAGTAACGTCAACTAGAAACAAGTATATAGCTTAGCTGCTTCATGCGTTACATTCGCTTGCACAATTCCCTTTTATAATCAATCACATTCACGCACATCACAGATAGGACACAGACGAGCAACCATACCTGAAAACTGGGACTCGAACCCGGAAAGTCCAGACCAGGAGGAAGACAAACAGTTTGCTTTGGTATTCAGCTTTGTCTTTTAAAAGCATTACTCTTTTTTTTAATATTTTTTTTGTAATTTTCTCTTTGATGCATTGTTCATGGTTTCTTATCGTTCCCCATTTGATTTCGACTTGAAGGAATTAAGATTTTGTGTATCTTAAAGTTCGGAATCGGAGGGTTTCAGGTTCGAGACTCGATTCCACCGAAGAACCGTTGTGTGAGGGGGTCTCTTGCACGTTAAATCTGTCAGGTCAAACGTCCTCCCGCTGGTTTGGTGTGGTGTGGAGAGGGGGGTGCCAGTTCAGGTGTCGTCCTTGTCATCTGATCTTGGTTCAAAATTACGAGGTCCGTCCCAAAATAGCCCTCATTTTGCTATAAACGGGACGTTAATATAACTAAACTAAACTAAACTAACTGAGCTCTGAGTAAATTTTATTTGCTAACTCCTGAACTAATGATTGATAAAGGATATATTAAATGAATAGATAAATCAGAAGTTCAAATTAAATAAATTATTATTCATAAGAAAATTAAATTGTCTTCGACGCATTTGTTTTGTTATTTAATTCATAAATCAGAAGTTGTAATTAAATAACCAAAGAAATGCGCTGAAGATAATTCATTACTCTTCTAAATAATCAATATTTATTTAATTAACAAAAATTCTCTCCATTTAGCTCAAATACATATCTATTTTTAAATCTGTCAGAATCACTAGAAGTAACCACTCTTAAAATGAAACAATTACATTGGGATTTATATCAATATCCAACAATTTTACACTCTTAAATAATTACATATTTTGTTGAACAAATATATTTTTCTGTTTATTTTCTACTGTATTTCCAGATAGTTTGTTATTAAAAATAATTTTACATAATATAACATAGATATACATTTTTATTCGAATAATTTTCAAAGGCTTCCAGTCATCTTTGAAAATGAATATAATTCATTTCGAAAGTTTTCTGATTTTCTGTGATTTTTAAATGTATTGCTAGTTATATACTCAAGTACATTTGTCGTTTTCAGATCAATTATTATATTTACATGCAGGATATGCCATCGTAAGAGCGTGGGTTCAGTCATTTTGGTAAAAGAAAACCTGAATCCGATTGAAATCCTACACTTGAAACATAACTTTGATATTTTCAGTAATTAACAAAGAGAGTCGGTCATTTATCTGATGAGTCTCCCACTTGTAAAACTGATGCTATGTCCCAATTCAAGATAGATCACTCTTACAAATGGGAGTATCGTGGGAAAATAAATGAGGAAATACAATAAATGTCACGAGTAATTCCATGAAATGGACGAGATACATAAATTTGAAACAGCAAGGTATGTGAATTAGCAAGAAATTTTAAGCAAGGTTGGATGAATGATTTCGATTCTAGATATTGCAATTATACTTCCTAACTACCAGGATAAAGTTGAAAATAAATACATTGATTATGATTAATTTGAAACCAGTTCCAATCTTAAAACTCATATTGATCAACTCTATTACTAAGACTGATGTCTTTAGATGGTATTTGAAAGTTTATATTAGTTTCTTAATTACGTTATGTTAGAATGTTTGTGAGGTATAAAAAGAAAATTTCTAAATGATTTACGTCATCTTTATTACTATTGAAACAGCCATTTCATAACAATAAATGAATATATGCAATGTTGGATGACTGCTGAAAAATAAGATATTAATAAAAAAGTGGCAGATGCACTTTTTTTTACTAAATAGGATAGCTTTATTTTTTATTACATAATATAGAATGTTTAGCATTGAAGGATATTCATTTGATAAACTTTGAAATCCACTTTGTTTGAAATCAGCTTGTTCTATGATAGACAATTTCTATTATTTTAAAATATTCCAATAATTTTTTCTATTGTTTAACTGGAATGGATTTTTTTCAGAAATGTAATAGATTAGCAAAAAAAGGCTTTTTCGTGATACAACAACTGGTAAAGAAATATATTGTTACGGATTTCCTATTGGGTTCTTTTTACTTCGTATATAGTGGTTATGTATGGTGTGAGATGATGACTCACAGAATGATCAGTCCTTTAGTAGAAGACACAACACAGACGTTTATTAACAGGACGAAGACAGGAAAGCACACAGAAGATAAATATTTACACCCCTACTAAGTACAGGAGACAACTATTTACAGCCGAGACGAACATACAGGACAACACACTGCAGATAGTAGTCCACAGGCAGAAATTCTGTAGTGGCAAGGTCCACAGCTCACAGAGTGGCCAGACAGGGTTCAGCCTGAGAGGGAATCTTTAAGGGATTCACTTTACACCACGTTGGTCTCTCCAGAACAGGCTGAACTATTCATCTGTCTCTTCTTGACTTTGCTGTCAATTCACTACTTCGCACAACGGGACTACTCCTTAGTTCCGGACAGCTCCGTTCTCGACGACGACATAATGGGCTACGACTCAGGCTTCGTCAGAATAGGCCGCATGCAGTCCTCCGTTCAGGACTCCTCAGATCAAGACCTCTGTATCTCTAGGTCTTCTCGATTAATTCCGCCACGTTACTTGTTTTCTTCGTTGAACACCAGGCCGTTCAGCTTCGGTTTGATTCCTCTGGATTCTTCTTCAGGTCTTCTTTCCCTTTTCTCCGCTGCTCCGCTTTTCTCCCTTCGACTTGACTGACTTACACCGCAGCCGCTTGCTTTATATATACTGGTGGTAGGCAATGCTAACATCTTCTGGACCAATCAGGAGCGTTCTAGATGAATCTTGGCTCCTAGTGCACGGATCGGGAAAATTCTCAATGTTTCGGGTACTTTCCATTTTGTCGCCAAAGTTGCCAAATTCGTCGCCAAGTTGCCAAATGGTCGCAAAGTTTGTTTCCAAGCATTGGGACCTCTGACGTCACACCCACTCACTATTCAATACACATTACTGTCAATCTGTCTTCCTAACTATGACAGTATTAGAGCGGGAAAGCAAAACCACAGGTTCGTCACAATATTTATTAAAAATTTCATAGGAAATCAAAGTGTTGTGAGAGTTTATTTAAAATTAAAGAAAGTATTTCACTTGCCTAAAATTCTTATTTTTTTGTCAGATGATTACCGTTTTTAAATAAAATAAAACTTAATTTTTTCTAAAATTGAATGTCAAAATTTGTTCACATTTTTTAAACAAGTATAAGTATAAATGGCATCCAAGTGAAAATGAGATATTTCTTACAACTATTAGATAATGATATTTTTACAACCACCTAGAAAGAGATAAGCATTTCAATTCATTATGAAAAATATTAATCCAATAGCTTGTTTTAATCCAGTAAAAGAGTTTGTACAAACCTGCCATGTACAAACAATCATAAATCAAAAATATGGGATAAAAATCAGATTCAGCATATTATTCACAAAATATCTTGCTCAGAAAGAAGTCTGAAATTAATGTTATATAATTTTAAAAAATGCTTCAAATTCTTTTGATTTACGAAATCGAGATTCTTATTCGTTTTCACAGGTTTGTTATCCTTTGAAATTCATCGTTATCATATACAATATGCTTTATTTTAGGCTCTCTTTCTGATCATCAAGAGGGAATTTTTGACTAAGCAGGCTAGGCTTTTGCCAAGTGCTCCGAATCTGAAAGGAGGAATTAAGAAGCCCATTAAAAATTCTTATTATCCTAATAATAAAACAAATTTATAAAACACTCAAATTAGATGAATTTAAAAATATTATAAGCGAACACTTTTTAAAGCATAATTGACCAAGCTGCTTTCTGTTAAATTACTTTTTCGTTGTTATAGTACTGCGGATTACAGTAATTATAAGCGTCGAATTTTTGTTTAAATAGAAATTAATAATGAAAATAAATCAGGCTCTTATGAGTCATCATAAATAAATTAAATAAATAAAAAAATATGTGAACTTTTACTGTGACTAAATTAAATCGTTAACAAGCAATGCAAAAAGTTTCGAAATGTGAAGATTAAGTTTATTTAAGGTGCAACAGGTGCATTATCTTTCAAAATGTCTTAATCCTCCACCGAAGATTGCCTCTATCATTTGAACATATAGGGGACGTTAGTCTAGCGCAAACACGTTCGCAAACACGAGCTTTATGCCATCTTTGCTTCCGCTTGTAATGATTCAATATACTCCATTTTATTTTGATTTTTGTACTGAAGAAAAACGATTATGAATATTTCGAACTTCTGATTTTCAAGCAAATGGCTCCATAATTCACTACAGAAATCCAGTTTTGAAGATTAAATAACATACTGAATTTGATTTATATAGAAGGTTACTATTCCAATCTTTGCTTTCGAGCTTACTCGTAAACATCATGTTACAGATGTTCAGCCGTTAAAAGAATTTTATCCAAAATGTAATGCGCATTTATATGTTTAGTGAATACACACCAAATCTCAATAATATAACTTTGCATTGTCAAATTATGGTGTTAATATTAATTTACAGACAAACGTACATTATTCATTTAATTCCAAAATTCAGGATAAATTTGATTTTTTTGTTAGCATATTATAGACAATGGGGACTCGTTGAATGGAATAGGAATAAATCTATAAAAATCATGAATTATAAAATATTTCATTCTTTTACATGTAAAAAACATAGAAACCATTTAGTAGTATCAGAAAATTCTGATGATATTTTACTATCCTCTCTTATATGAAGCATAAAAAAAAAAGAAAATATTATGATAGAAATTTAGTATTTCGTAAATATTGAAAATGTTTTACACGAATATATAAATAGGAATTTAAAATATTGTAGAAAATATTTTATTATTTTCTATCATAAATTTAAAAAAAAGGAAATACTGAAATCGAAATTCAGTAATATTAGAAGATTTTAAATATATTTTATATGAATAGCAGAAAATATATTTTACTTTTACTTATATGAAGCAAACAAGGAGAAAATATTGTAACCATTAAAAAATTTTTAATGGAAATTGTGAAAAATTTCTACTTTCCGGACATCCTGAATCCTAATAACACATTTTTAGATCTATATCTTTATGTCCATCTGTAAGGGCCAGTTACATGACCTGTCCATCCGTTCAGACGAGGATGCGTTTCCCCTTCGACCCCTCTTGAGATTTTCTGTACTTCTTTGATGACTAGACAGTTTACCGACAAACTGTCGGTAGAGTCGACATACATCAAAGAATACCGGAAAACGGCAAGAGGGGTCGAGGAGGAGCACATGGCTTGTCTGAACGGATAGACATGTCGTGTAACCACGGCTTGATAGAGAATACGGGAACTCAAAAGTCTCTTGTATTAGACAACGCCCCCTCGAGAAACCGAAGGGTGAGGTTGTCAGCGAAGAACTCTCTTCGTCCTCGTCCTTTCAAGTAACTGACCGAAAAGGCTGCTGGCGAATAGAGAGCGTCCCCGTTCTTTAGGTTTCCATTTAAGATCGCTTATTATTTTAAAGGGCGAAAAAAAAAGCATATACCAGCGAATTCTTAATCAAAAGTGTGAATTGCAACATCAAACGGTGTTCGAAAATGTGTTCCGAATTATCAACTAATGTATCTGCTTTCTTCAATATACATCATCATAAAGAGTGGAATGAGTAACATTGCTAAAATGTCTGGCTAAGCTCCACAAGGCAAAGGGGGTAGGTGTTTCCTTGCCACTATGATTTAATAATGCCCTTTCTGCCATGCAAGCTGCTTTAGATACTAAGATTTTATTTAATTGTTTATTTTTCTTTTATGTATATCTAAAGTGTTTACCAGATATAAAACAAGTTGGTAGATTTCTACCGTCATTCTTACCTATCCTTATAGTTCACTTAATTAAAAAAAAATCTCTTCAATCTTTCGCCGAACAATGAGTACTTCGTTAGTATTTTAAAATTTACTGCATAATCTCCATATAAGTGGCGTTTTGAAAATAAATTTACAAAAAGTATTTCCTCCCAAAAAAGCATTATGTTTGGGCAAATATATGTATGTGTATATGCGTATGTGTGTGTATATGTATGTATGTATGTATGTATATATATATATATATATATATATATATATATATATATATATATATATATATAGGTATC
>JAPMOQ010038156.1:400610-454850 GCA_026543055.1 Argiope trifasciata | reverse complement strand
GTTGTATTTTTGAAGCTCTATTATATTTGCTCTACTATATTACAGAAGAGATTAAATCATCATTATTTGTTGTACTTTTGTAAACAAACAGATGGGTGGAGAAAACTACAACAGCAACAAAAATTTGAATTATTAGCTTTAACACTAAACTTTATTTAAATTTAGTGTATTTTACCTAGAATTCATTAACAATTTTTAGAAAGTTTTACACATGAATTTTAATCTTTATAACAGCAGAGAGATGTTAAAATACGATTCAAATTCTCTTCACTGCAATACCAAACATAAAATCCCCTACTCACACATCTCCCCCGAGTTCCGAATCTATCAATAAAGCTCATAGATACACAATTAACATTCCATGGTAATGAAATGTACTGGAATTTATTGAAAGTTAATTGTCAAAATTTTGCCAGCCATAAAATTATAATATTAATACCCCCATGCTGATAATTAAATTTTCCATTCAAAACTTATAACCAAAAGTCTAGCTTTTGCTGTTTTAATAAAAAATCAAATTTTTTAACTCATTTAGCATTTTTCTCATTAAGGTGGTGTCTATAACAGAGCAGAAGTAATTTGATGGAATTCATCAAGGGCCAGTTTAACTCACCCAACTGGCAGATTCTTTAAATTTTTAATTGAAAAGAAATAAAAAATTCTTATAATACAACAGCATTCTACCTCAACTGTTGGAAAAAGAAAATCAGAATAAAAAAGGAGGGAGGAGGATTATAGGGTTGTTCGAATCTATGTGTGGCTCTTGGGAGGGTTTTATTTTTTAAGTAAGTGAATAAATAGGGAAGGGAAAAAAATCTTTCGAACGAACTTATTTTTGATCTTTTAAATTGTATGGCTTGTAATGCTTGTAAATCTCGAACGTCCTTTATTATCAAAACATGATTTTGGTTGCAGTAAATTATTAATTTTTTAATCTGGTTGTCAACTACTTTAATTTTTTAATAGTAATGAAAAGGAAAAAAAAATCTAAGTACCATAATCTGACATTCTGAATTCCATAACAGATCTGCAAAAATTTTAATCTTAATCCGTTTATAACCCTCTTTTAAAGGATTGTGATTCATCCCGACTGCTGTATGTCGAGTCCCTACCAACGTAAATCTCAAATAATGCCAACCAAAAATTCTTTCTTAGTCTGTCCCGAATCCGCATCAGTTTCCCGTACTGACCTCTGACCTTCGGAATCAAAGCGACCCTTAATGCCGGCGGTGAATTACCCCTCTATTGTATTCTTGTTATTTTCTGAACAACATAGCTATATATTACAGTGTAGTAAAATTGCCTTTGAAAACATTTGGAAATGTGTTTGTTTATCTTCTATTTTCTATCGGGTTGGGAGGAAATTGAAAGGGGGGAGGAGAAAGGGAGAAAAGGGGAAAACACTATAAAGGACTTTACCACATGCTTGGATTTGTGCATTTTTTACATCCTCTTGATCCGCTAACTGACTCTATTTTGTGATTAATTGTCTCAAACTGTGCATGATTCGAATATTTGACTTTCAAATGAAATATGTATATACAGAAACAGGGAAAAATGGGGTAAAGGAAAGCTCTTATTTTTTGCTTTTTTTAGGTACATTTGAAACAACCAAAAGTTTTGTCTTTTTGCTCGCTACTGGATTATTTGCTCTCATAGAATTTATTAGTAAAAAGTGAAAATTCTCGAACTTGATTCTTTAATGATTAAATTAGATGATTCCTCGTATTCTACTTTCTATTTAATATATTCAAGTAATTTTGATACCTAACAGTACCATTAAAAATCTCATTAAATTCCAACACCTTTTCATAATGTATTTTTTTCAAGATTATTGGGATTAACCTGTAAGAATAAGAACCTGTTGTCATTCGCATTCCATTCAAGATTATGCACAGATGTAACAACATATTTTATTTAGTTTTATAAACGTAAAAAATAAATAGATAAATTAAACAAATTAATAAAACTGTTGCATCTAAAATTCTTTGAATTTGTGTAAGAAGTATCAATTACTTCAATCTTACATTTTTAACCCATTTTTATATGTTCTCATATTCAGTCAAATAAAGAATTAAATCAGTGTCCAGTGTGATAGTAATTGAAGAAAGGCACTATAATGCAATATTTCGTTTCATCAGTTATCTAGATCAATTAAAACTCATAGATACATTAAATCAGTTCAACGAATACAGAAAGTAGGGCTGGTTATCACATTCAACAGAGAAGAAGACTTGCAGAAGTTTACAGAAACCTTAAAAGAAACAGAAGCTATCACTGAAAACATAATAACTAAAAGCCAGAAATGTGGTATCCTAGCATTATTATATATAATGTACACAACAACGTACTGATGGAAGATGTTCAAAGAGCAATTCGTGCACAAATGGAAAATCCAAAAGATATGAAACTTTGCTTTAAAATGAGAGGCAGAATAGAGTACACATCCAACCCCATCGTCAAAACTCCAAATGAGTCATTTCATCGTCTTAAAAACTTAAAAAGGATTGACAATAATTGTGAAATGCTTCATCTGAGGGAATTTCGTCATGTCAAGCATTGCTCAAACTGTCAGGCCTTCACCCATACAGCCAATTATGGCCAGTGCAAAAATGATATTCCATTTTGCGATCGCTGCTGTGGACGGCATCACACCTGGAAGTGTATGTCTAATGAGTCTTTCTGTATAAACTGCTCAGATTCAAACAGACTCAATGGAACTAACCTGCACATCTACCATACGGGCATAGACAGACGATGCCCCTGTTGCTAAAAAGTGCTAGCAGCATTTAAACGTACCAGGGATTATTAATTACAGCTAATATCACTCTGAATTCATCCTTCTGCACCAGCAAAAATTTATATATTCTCCAAATTAACCTTGGCAGAGCGAAAGCAACAACTACTCACCTCCATCCTGCTGTGGTAAAATTGAAAACTGACATTCTCTAGGTACAAGAGTTATATGTGTATAGTAACAAAATATAAGGTTTGCCGATTCTTGGAATATTTTCGCATCCACATCAAATAAAGATGCAATTTTTATTCTTCAAACCATCCATAAAGCAATTTTAGTAGCTAAATTGGAAAATCCTATAATAGTCAAACATCACACTGACAATAAACCTATAACACTCATTTCGGCTTATTCATCTCCAATAACGGATATCAATGAAACTTTACAAGAGATCCAGGATATTATAAGAATGCTACCAAATGAAAACTTCCTAGTAATAGCCGATATGAATGGCCACAACCTTCTTTGGGGATATCATCGCACCGACAGCAGGGGAGTTGCAATAATGGATTTCCTACTGGCTAATAACCTTTTTATCAACAATTCATTAGATACCCTGCATACCTTCACAAGAAATTCAAATGAAAGCACAGCAACAACAATTCAATTTTCTTAAAATAGCTGGCAAATCCTGGAGAATGACAGTTTGACACAGAAAAATATTGTACAGGACTGTCATTGAAAGGCTGCTTGCACACGGAGCAGGTGTTTGGTGCCTCTACCCCAAGGTTAGATCAGCAAGAAAGCTGTCCTCCATCCAAAGATGCTTTCTGTTGGTAATTACTGGAGCGTACAAGACCGCGCCCACTGCAGCACTCGTTTTCCTTGGCTTGCTTCCACTTCATCTGCAGCTTCAGACGATAGCAAGAATGACTGAACTGTACAGACTCCGTGAAATCGTATCTGATATGCCACACATAATCTCGTGCGAATACGAACAGAGCGTAACGAACTGGACGACACATCCCTCCAAACATCCCCAAGAGCAACAAATTTCGTTGGAAGATGGTTGGGTCTTAGAATCCAGGAATCGGGATCTACACAGATGGATCAAAATCTTCAGCAGGAGTTGGAGCTGCATTTTGTGTCCTGCCGGATGCAGTCACTATACACCAGTAGTCAACCGGCCTATTGAAAGAAAACACGGTCTTCCAAGCTGAACTACTAGCACTCAACAGAGCAGTAAAATATGCAACCTGTTTCCATTCATCAAATCCAATCACTATTTATGTCGACAATAAAGCAAGTATAAAAGCCTCATCTTCTCCGAAATCCAATAGCCAACTAGCAAGAGATACATTCATCCTTTTTCTTGAACCCCCACATTAAAATATCCTAAATCAAAGCAGACATTGGCTATGAGCGGAATGAAGCGGCAGATAAACTAGCCAAAACAGCGGCTAATGCTATGCAAAATCAGAATACAATGAAGCTTTCAAGGTGTCATCTGAAGAACATCCTCCCAGCCGAGATGATGTTAGTAGGGCAAAAGGAGTGGGAAGAAGGCGAAACGTTCCTCTCCACATTCAACATATTACCGAAAGTTTCTATGTACGTGACCAATTAGAACAGAGTGGATGCCATCTTCACTGGACATGGCCCATTCCCAACATACCTGCTTAGATTCCATCTAGCCAACTCTCCTTGCTGTAGCTGTGAGGAAACAGGATCCCCAATCCACTATGCTACCGAATGCTCATTGACTCTCTCATGGCACATGAGAAAGCCAGAACCAAATCTTGAGGAAGAATGGTACAGGAGAATTGCATCGAATACCCTTTCACGCAGCAAGATCCACTCCATAGTCAACCATATTCACAAATACCAAGACTTCTTCAAGCCACACAATAGCTGAGACCAAATTGCCAATCAAAATCAGCAGAAATTATAACTTCAAAAGTGCTCAAAAGTCCCTTGAAACTGCAGTTCAAACAGGAAAAACAAAACTACTGGACTCAGACACACGCTACAGAGTTTTGACTCTACAATGCTTGTTTATTTGTTGATTCATATCACTTAGATGTTCTTAATGTAATTTGTCAATCTTTTCTTTTTAGTTATTATTATCATTTCCCTATATGTTTTACCCATAGCCAGCTTTGTTTAAGTATTATTGTTCCCTCCATCTAATTATTACTTCATCAAAAATTGAATACAATAGTGTATTATTTGACACCAATGGGATTCTCTCTCGAGTTACTTGGATGGTTTGTCGTCTCCTTCTTTCTTTGTTGTTTTTATTTATTTATTCCTTTTTTTTTCTCCTTTCCTCCCGTTTTGTGCCCTTCCAACCGGTTAGATAACTTAGTGCTATAGGCCCCGGGGGTACAGGATGGCATTATGTTATGTATTAGACAACTGAAATATAACAAATAATCCAAATTTGTTTTTGGAATCCAACAATTTTGTATGAAACCATTTAAATGAAGTATACTTTTCCATTTAGATGCAGTTAACACGATAACTATGAAAAGAAGATCAGAATAACAAAAACATTTTGTATCTAATGTTTATATAAATATATAATTTTAAACAAAATAATCTCAAAAGGGTTGATTTTCTATCACTCCATGCCTTTATATTCGTGTAAATTATGTAATGCAAAAATCGCAATGACCCAGTTATATGTCATTTTATAATTGCCATAGTTCTATCTGTGATAATTTTTGCTTCAATCGGTCTGGAAGAAAGTGTTCAAATTAATTTCCAACATTCTGATACGTATTACAGAAACTTAACGATTAATCACCGAAAAATGCCGAAATTGCGCTACAATAGACTTTATTGTAACTATAGTTGTTATCTCTAATTGCACTAGTTATGCGCAAACTCTCAAACAAAGCCAGTAATTGTAAGCCAAAGATGACCCTATTGTTTTACTGTTGCGCCATAAGACTAGGGTATGTCTTAGTTATTCAAGCATAACATTCGCCTGCAGTATTCATTTTTCAAGGAGGGAGGACAATTCGCATATCGAATAGTTGAAGAAAAACACTACCCGAAATGAGACTCGAACTCAGGATGACCAGACCACACAGAAGATGCGCTACCTCTATGCCAGGAAGACGTTGTAGCTACTGTTGTAACTATCATCGTAACACGGGTAAAAAAATATTCAACTACATTTATTATAGAGCAAGAGAGAAAGTTTCGACTAGTATTTAATTAGGATATCAGATGAATTAATTTATTCCTTTTTATTTATAATTAAATAATGACAGAAAAAATTTGAATAATTAGATGTATTATCCTGTTAAAAATTAAAAATTCATTTATTATTTTTAATTTTACAAATAATATATAATACTCTATTTATAAAACTCCATTTAAATAAAAAGCAATATTTACGAGTAAGCATAAAAATTTTTGGAGTTATAACGAAGTCCATGAGAATCACATAGATCAGAATTTTGAATTAGTTTAGTATTTTCAATTGAAAAATAATGCGGCACTTATTTTTAAAACCCATTAAAATGGGAAGAAATATTTACAAGCATATATAAAGCTAAACAATTTATTAACAAAGTTCATATATTTGTTTGAATTTTTATGGGACAAGAGACATATTTTGACCATGCTGTACCAAACTATTGTTAAAATCATATCAATGTGCAATAATTAACCTTCCAGCGGGCGCGTATATGTGAGAGATACACTAGAGATGAATTTCGTTTTATACCTTTAGATCTGTTGACGCTGGGAACGCCTGTCCTTGGTTATTTGCCCCCCTCCCTTCTGCCTACTTTCAGTTGCTGTCGTAAGTTTGTAGTATTAATAGGTCTCTTTCGATCAGATATTTGTATTTTAGAGATACGCGCGACCATTCATGTAAGTTTTTGTCACATCTGATTTTGTATGATTTTACAAATAAATCTATATTGTTTTAGACTGACGACAGCTGGCAAATGCACTTACGAAAGAAAATGTTAAAAAAAAAAAGCATGTCTTTACAAAGTCAACTAAAGTTAAAGGTTCTGAAGAGAAAAGCTGAATTAGCTATTGAAGAAGTAGAAGATGCGAAGTGAGGGAAAAAAAGATGCAAACCCTGTCAGAAATAAAAGCGGTCTAGAATCACGTGACTCAGTTGTGAGATTTGCCAGGAATTTATAAGTTTGGAGCTCGCTAAACCAATTTGTTCAAATTTCAACGTTACGATGAAATAACAATAAAACTATTTTATTCCTTTTCATATTTATATTTCAATTACTTTTTCTTTTTTATACGTAAATTCTGTATTATTTTTTGCACCCCTATTTTATATGCAAATTGTTTTGTCAAAATATCAACAATTTCATCTATATTATTTTTAAATCAATTCAGTTAAACTTTGGTCATTTTATATTGTTATTGCAATCTATGTTTATACTGCTTCTGCTTCTTTTTAAGTAAAAAATGTTTAAAGTGATTGTAGTTATTAATTCTAAGCTATTTGCAATATAATTTTAATTGTTAAGCTTTTAAAAATTTAAATTTTACAATAGCGTATGTGGGAAATAAGCGCGACCTTTCATGCTGATATGACGGCCGTGCCCACTGCAAGGTTAAAAACGGGTAATGTATAAAAAACTTTAAATAGCAAAATGTTAATGAGCGCATAAAATTTGATAGATTTAAAATTACAGAAATTTGAACATGTGGTGTCTTGCTCAGTAATAAAGTAAGTGGGTGGGGGGGCTCGCGTTGAGCATGGAAACGTGGGCATTCTGATATTATATGTTGGACAGACATTTGACAGTCACGTTGAGAGCAAAGAGGTGGTTGTTCACCGAGCAACAAGTGAAGATGTGTATATATGGTATACAGAATACCATATACACAATTAACACTGTGTCTGCTTTTCGAATTAGTAGTGAAGACGATGGTTGTACATGAGGTTTATGGCATGTAGTTTATTGTTAGTTTCAAGTTCCCACTAAGAGTACCATTTGGAATAAAGAAACAATTTATTGTGCTTATTTAAGTTGCCTAAAGGAATAGATGTGATCGCTGGAATATTTGGCAATTTAGCAACCTTGTCTACCTTCTCGTTACCTAGAATTCCTACATGAGAGAGTATCCAACAGAATAAAAAAAATTCATATGACTTATACAGATCAAAATTTAGAATTCATTTGATACTTTTAATTGAAAAAAATAATGCATTACACATTTATAATGCTCCATTTAAATGAAAAACATAACACATAAAACTACACATTTTTTATAACAATAAAGATATTCATCTGAAATATTGAAATGAAAAAAAGCCGAGTTCTTATAATAATCCCAGCAATCGGAAATCGAAGCAAAATTTATTTAAAGAAAAATCCTTCCAGCAAAAATAAATTCAGTTGAACTTGAAACTCAATTTATGCCCAAATTCTGAGCAGGCATGTATCCGATCTTATTTGCATCGTCAGCATTGAATTGCAGTTCTCAGGGTGAACGTTGCTTGGCTTTCAGTCAATCAAAACTTCTGACATTATGTCAAAGAAAAAAGTAGTGAATGCTCAAAATTTCACATTTGGAATTCACTAGCTGTTTCATTTTTAAGTTTATAGCAGCGAATTTTTCGGCTTTCTGATATATACAGAAAGAAATATATGGAAAGTAAATCATTCTAATTCATTCATATCATGTAAAATTGCTGAATCTATTTGTAGATAATAAATCTAAGAATAAAAAGGAATTAAATTATTGTATATATATTTTACTAGCATCCTAATTTGTGGTGATGATTGAGCCTGTTGATCATAATAAATGGTTATTTATCAATAAATTATGTTATGTTTTTTCTATCATCATTAAACACAGTATTAATAAATTGCATAAATGTAAAAATGAGGCAACTTTCTACATTTATACAATTCATTATTAATAATTTATCATTTTTAGCAAATTCAATTTTTAAACTGAATGATTTTTACATGTTTTTCGAAGTGAATTTTTCGTAAATTATGCTAATTTGATTGATTTGAATATTAATATAAGGAATAATATCTTGTTATTTTAAAAAATGTGACTGTGTTGGAGAAACGATTTTTTTTTCAAAAATCTGAATTTTTAAAAAAAATATTTAATTTATTTTTTTAAGTCGCTTGAATTTTTCCTAAGTTTATTTGTTCATTTTACAGGTAGACTAATTTTTATATTTGAGTTTATAAGGTTTTAATTTTATTTTGTGAGATTCTAATCTTTAGTATAATGTTCTTGCAAAAACTCTCATAAACTAAAATCCATACCATATTTTTTGCTCAAATTTGGTATGAAAAATTTCGCAATATGTTCTGTAGTTGCTGAAGGAATCTATTCATTTATAATATTTTATAATTGCTTTAAAGTTTCATAAAGCAAAAAAAAGATTGAAATAAGTTCTATTTTAGTTCACTATTTAAATATTGAGGTTTAATTGAAAAATAACACGCCAATTTTAGAGTTCAGGATCTATGTAATGTGTTTCGTGAGTTATCTGCAAAATTTTATACAAGTCATTTCATAAAATTCCACACTAAAGAGTTTTTGATTTATGCTTCTTTTCAGTAAAAATAATAATAATAAATCTTTTTCAGTTTTTTGGAAAACTTTTCATACTAAAATAATATATTTTATCTTTCTATTGCAAAATAATAAAAGAAATGTAACTATTTTAAAACGTTCTTCTAAAACTTCATCCACAATATAATCACACACCTTAAAAAGTTAATGGAATGAAGTGATCTGGCTTTGGTAATAGAGCAACATGATTTTGGTATCGGGACATAATAGTAATTCTGATAAAGGAAGAATACATATTTATTTTTTAAAGGGATGAAATTAATACAATTATAAATTAAGCATTTTAAGTATTTTTTCTTGAAGCATACCTATTGAAAGGTTTATATGTTTAAAAATCTATTTACAGAAAATTAATATATTAGGTTGTTTGGAAAGTAATTTCGTTTTTTCCTGACAAAGGATTTAATTGCATTTTTCGCACCTAATTTCATACTTAAACCGCAAAATCATTTTATGTTTTAAGAGCTGATATAGCAAGGCTTGAGTGTGAAAAAGTGCAGCTGATTCTTCGCAGTAGTTTTTGGATGGTGCCCTTTTAAATATGGAGAGCAATAAACAGCATTTTCGTCATTTTTTTCTTTTTTGCTATAAAAGGTAAAAATGCTGTTCAAGCCAGAAATTAATTAGCCAATATGTGTGGAGAAGATGTGTTAACAGTACATCAGTACCTGAACTGATTTGCAAAATTTTTCCTTCAAATGAGGAGGCCAAAAACCACCTCGATCAGTTTTTTTTACAGCAAAGACCAAAACTTTTATGAGCGTGTAATCATGTTACTACTAAAAATATGGCAAAAGGTATTAGACCAGAATGGCAATTTTATAATTTAATAAATAATTTATTCATTAAACGAAAATTTCTTTTCATTTTGACAAAAAAATACGAAATGACTTTCCGAACAACCCAATAACTCAAAATCAGTATTTATTTGTTATCAGAAATGAAATAAAAATTTGCCTCCATCTCTTATTTTTAACGTTTCCACTGAAAGTTTTCCAAGAGGACACTTTAATTTCGCATGCAAGAACTGAACGAGATTTCTTTTTCAATTGCTCCTTACATTACGCATGCCTGAGTCCATAAAACACATTTTGAAAGTTACGTCTATCTGCGAATAAAATAACTCAATTGTGCACAGAGTTAGGTGAAGTTTGAGACTCATATTTTATAATACATTTGTAGATTTCAATGAAATTTTAAGCAATATCCAATGGTCTAAATGCTAGTGATCATAATAGCCACAAAATGTAAATACCTCGGTAAATAAAACTTGGAACACAGAATCAGCATATGTAATATAAAATAACCATAAATTTTAAACTAAATCGCTAGAAGGGCTAATAGTTTGTCTATCTGCAATTTTACGTATGCGTAAACATGGCACGACAAAAACGGAATGAATTAAATACTTGAAACACGATTTTGTAACTATGAATTCTCGTGCTCTCCGCTTTGCCCATGATTCATGACTTCATGTGGATTATGGAGAGCAAAAACACTTTAATTAGAATTAATAATACCCATTTTAGAATAAATATTCAGAAAATTTTAAGAATATCCTTCCTTGAAAATAAGCAAAGTTTTCATATAATAATGGAACAGAAGCTGCAAATCGAACGGAATCGTATGCCCATAATGTGCAAGTAATAAGGGTATCTAAATGTCAATTTTTAATTGAATTTTAATCAAATAATTTGTATTTAAAATTATATGCTTCATCTGATGTTTTTTTTCACTTTCTAAAAATTTATTATTTTTTTATTCAAAAAACATTTGGAAAATGCTAAATAATAGATAATAGCATTTTACTCAATGTTGCATAAAAAATACAGATTTATCTTTCAACTTTACTGTTCTTCGATTTTTAAAATTGAGGTAAAAACTTACAAAGAAATACCATTTTTTCTGACTCAAAGAAAATGCCTTTATAAAATCATCAATCACTTATTCTTATACATCTCCATAGAATAACTGTCAAAGTATAATTTAAGATAGCATTCCGAAAAAACAGCTTTACGAAGATGTATAATAAAACTAAAAAAATCGCCTTCTACATACTTTTCGGTAAAGTTTGTTGTTTTAACATATTTTTATGTAATAAAAATGCCTTTGAAATAAGAAATGAATCGTTTTTTGAGATTGAAACAAGACAAATTATATAATATGAAAATTGAATAAATGCATATTATTTCCATTTTCTGCTGGAGATTTCGACAAAATGCCTTACACAATTAAAGAATTTTAAAAGTGCATTTTAACAAGAGAAATCAAGAGATATAGATCCATCTTAATTAGAATATGGCGCCATCTTTGCTTCATTTGTTCAACCAGATATAACGAATTTATTCATTGTTTTTTAATGATGGTGAAAAAAACCCAATTTCCTTTAGATTTGGGAAATCATGAATATGAAAATTGGACATGGAAATAAAATTAGTATCATATGAAAATTTATATTTTGGAAAATATAAATGATGCAAAAATAGAATGTGATTAATAATATAATCTGAAATAATTGAAGTGAAACATTAAACACTTTTGTTATGTAAAACTCTGCCATAGTAAGCTCCTACTCCCAAGAAAATTTTAACTAGCCATATATCACTATTTTGTTACAGCTGTCTGCCTGTTTAAAATGCTTGAACAATTTTTCATCACTATGCCTTAGTTTCGAAATAGCAAATTAGGCTATAAAATTATTCTAATCATCATTAAAAAATTATTTAAAATGGGCCAACCCTAGTGTGTTTAAATACTTGAAGAATCAGTCCCTAAATATCACACTACACTGATAAAAAAAAACCTAAAAAATCAGTATTGAATAAAGAATAGTACACTGAAAAAGATAAGTAAAACCTGGAAAATCAGTATTGAATAACATTTTTTTCTTGATTATAAAAATTTAAAATATAAGACTCATGTTGTATTGATAGCATTAAATTTCGATATTATACAGTATAATTTTCTTGATATTCAACAAATAGTTTCCAAGTATTATAAATATTCCCAAAATTATAATAATATAACAATTTTGAGTATAAAAATAAATATTAAAAGATGTATTTATTTTCAAATAATTAAATAATAATTTGAAAAACGTTTCTATTAATTTTAAGAAATGTGTATAATTCGAAATATGTCCTGCAACTGATACTTACTGAATAATATATTTTTTAATAAATCAAAATGTTTAGCACCATGATACTTTCCGACCTAATTACCCTGTATAGAACGTAGCTGAAGAAAACTCTGTCTTCCTTTCAAGATTTTAATATCAATACAACTCAATACAATATGATAAAATTTTATGAACAACATGATTACAACTTTTATTTCGGACTGGTATAAAATAAATTTCCTTATGGGCTTCTTTTGCATTAAATCTCTAATCTGATGCTTGTGTTATTGGTATGATGTGGAAATCTGGAAAAATCACTTCTGATTAAAACTCTTTTTTCGTAAAAAAAACCAAAAAAAAAAAAAAACACCTTTACAATTGTGAGTTTTGTCATAAGACAATTATTTATTTCTAAATAAGATTTTAAATTAAGCTGACATAATCATTGCTTGAATGAACTATAATTTTCATAACATAAGAATTTATCAAATGCTTAGACTCTATAACATAACCTCATCTTTCAAAATAGTTTACGGTTCTTTTTTTTTAAAAAAATTCTTTCTTTTTTTTGAAATTAAATTCTGTTTTAATTGACCTGTGTGATAATATTCCTACGCACCTAAAATTGAGCAAACTAAATCTGGTTTCAAAATATAAAAAAAACATTAGAAATTTAAATGTCTAGAAATAACTCCTCTTCATATATATAAAATTATTATCCATTATAAGAAGTTATTTATTCTTTCTATCAAGTCCGATAATATATTGTGTCCTTACTTATAGAAGAGTGATCGGGAGGTGCGATAAATCACCTGATTTGATATAAAAAATATTAACTGAAAGTGAATATAATCTATTTCTAGCAAATAAATGATGATTAATGATTTATAAAAAACTGTGCCGATGTAATTGAATTGCATGTACCTGAAATTGAGCCAAGAACGTTCATAAAATTTATTTCAAGGGAATTTTTATATATTATGCATTATATTTACCATCTATAAATTCAATAAATAGTTTTTTTTTAATTTTTGAAGATTAAAATCCCACAATTGTTTCTCAATAATAATTCTTGATAATTTCTCCTACAGTCAAATTTGAAAAGAAGTCACCTTATAAAGAAGTTAGATTCCACAAAAACAGATAAATATTTTTGATTTTTTTAACCAAAGAAGTTAATGCAATCAAACGGGGAAAGATATAATTTAATTGAAGATAAACTATTATCAGAAAAAAAAACCTTTTCGAGGGCCTTACGGCTTAGCAGAATAAAACAAGTCTTTTGAATTACATGCGTAATTACATTACTTATTCAAAGATGTCTTGTAAATCTCGCTCAGTTTAAAAATATCAAATAAAAAATATTTTTGAAAAATTTTGAATTTTTGAAAAAATTTGTAGACACATTTATAATATGACTTTTAAATGTAATTATTGCCGGCATTTTTTAATTTAAATTTTAAGAAAATATTTCGAAATCATGCGTTCTGGCAATAATAAGTCTCCTTTATGTTATAGAATAAACTGTAGTAAATGTATTACAAAACACGACAAATTGCACAATATTGCGAAATACATTCAATTTAATACGAGTATAACAGAGATAATAATTAAGAGACCATTAGAGAGAGAATTTGGTAACGAGAAAAGAGAAACAGTATTTGATGCAATACGTAAAAGATTACAATATCAAGATGATGTTGCAAATGGTGGGTTTCAGGTTTTACGAAAATATGATAACTTTCATGAAAAATATGATTTGTATAATGTGTGGAGATAAAATAACTAACTTTTTCTTATTACCAGACATGAGTCAAATTGATATAAAGTGCAAGATAAGTTTGAATATTTTTTTCTCGTCATTATAGGAAAAATTTCATTTAGCGAATTTTTATCTTGAAATTCTAATTTGAACAATGAGATTTCTTTAAATCTAGGCTCAACTAAATAGTATCTTTCAGGCATGTAATTATAGGATTCATTATAGATTTTATATATTTAAAAAAGTATTTTTGTATTATATTTCAGATAAAGTCTTAATTACAATCTAGTTTTTAAAAAAGTATCAAAGAAGAAGAAATGCTTGGCATAAGTAAAGATTAAATCATTAACAAATAAAAGAGAGCATGCTTTATTCCATCTCTCGCCTTGTAACTTAAAAAAAAGTAAATAAATCAAAGCATATCTAAAGAGCTGCAAAAACCCCTCGAGGCCTCAAAGCATTGATTCCAAAAGAAATCAAAGCGAAATCTTGAGACTTGTGATAGTAAGTCTTCCCAACTCGAACGGATCATTTGATTTGGGAAACTTCTTATCTCGAGTTGGAAGATTTAGCCTCGCCACCAGAAGCCGTGAGGTAAATGAAGGTCGTTAAAATACTACAAGAGTACCCTTATCTCATTAGTTGAGATAATCTTTAAAAGAATCTAACCTTATGAATATGTGCTTTTGTAGAATGTATGCATTTGAGATTCCCCAGTCTTTTTCTTAAGAAAGTGTATTAATGACTTCCACAATTTTGCTTGGTTTTTTCAGAAGAAAATAATTCAATCATTTCTTTAATATATAGAAGTAATGTGTTTTGGTAATTATTTGAAAAAGTTCGGTTTTTTTGTTGTTGTTTCGGTTCCTTTGCTTAGTCTTTATTTAAAAATGTTTCGTTTGGCCCTTAAAGAAAGGTAGATATCTTACAGGTAAAATTTCTTAATAAAGTTTAAGCTTCGTTAAAAATGTTATTTTATGAATTAGAAGAAAATGATTCAATCGAGAAAGCTATAAAGTAATTGCATACTTTATTACTTGAAATATAGGGGGAACGTCAATATTTTAACATAATTATATGCATAAATTGATTATAAATTCTTAAAAGCGTATATGCAGCATTAGTACTTGTGAGTAACATGATTAAAAATATCAGTTATTTAAACTTTTGAGTAACATGATTAAAAACATCAGTTATAAAATCAGAAATAAAATAAAAGGTTCTTTAGCATAAATATATAACATTCGTTGAGAACATATTTTTTAAAGTATTAATTTTTAAATTTTTTTTTCGCAAATACTGTCATTGAATTTTTAATAAAGATCATTCATTAATGACAGCAGTATTTCAAGCTATATATAAAAACAAACAATGAATATTTTATCTTTATTAGAAGATACTCTCTTATTGATTGAATTAGCGATTCGGAAACCTAATTGTAAAGCTTAAAGCTGCTAAATTTGGAGAAGGCTTTACTTTAAATTTTGATGAAATGCGACTCAAAACTATTTTATTTTCAAATTTTTATCTAAGACATAGACCAAATTCTTATTTCCGGCTATTTCAAAAAAAACTCATTACATGAAAATTATAGCCTAAGTATGAAACTCCTTTGATGAAGGGTACTACTTTAAATATTGCACCATATCTAGATTATTTTCAGTCGATATTGAACATTTAACAATATGAGATTAAAATTGTTGGAGTGAACAAAGTTTTGCTTTCTTCTCAGTGAAGGCAGAATCAAAGAAAGAAAATAAGATGGGTATGGAGTAGCAACCGTTAGAATGTAAAAGAATAGAATTCACAACTAAGAAATATTCGTTGTCCCTCAATGCATTTAAGTTATAAACATCTTGAAAAAATGAAAACTGTTTTCTCAAAATATATGAAAAAAAGAGACCAGCAGTACACTTTGTAAATATCATATTATAAAAGGATTGACACCTAAATTCAGGTGCTATGCCATCTATCACATCTTATGGGAATTTTTGTGTGAAGTCGGCCCTCCAAAATGTAATATAAGCCACCTGCATGTCAAAATTTAGACTGAATACTACGTGTGTATCATAAATTTATTAAATAAAAAATGACATTTCCCATAACTAAAAAAATAAAAATTACAGATTATATTGCTGAAATTATAAGTCGCACCAAATGGTTACACCCGTGGCTTGTTAATCTGACTAGTCACCAAGAATCACCTCGTATTCTTTTGGAATGATTGCGTGATTCCAACTCGCTTTAAATGCATGCTCACTATTTTGTTATCATTCTAGCAAGTAATAAGTAATTAGTAATACATTTTTGACAATTAGAACTAGAATTAAATTTGAATTATTTCAAATTCCATGAACTGCTAAAATCAATTTTAATAACTAAATCCCCTATAACATTTTAATCATTAAGTCCATTTTCTGATTACACAAACACATACTTATGCGTGATATGTATGTGTAAATTTGTAATATATATTAATATGATTATATTATTTGAAATATACGTAAATTAATTTTTGT
Organism: Argiope trifasciata; assembly: GCA_026543055.1. NCBI lineage: Eukaryota > Metazoa > Arthropoda > Arachnida > Araneae > Araneidae > Argiope > Argiope trifasciata. The sequence goes on along the minus strand of JAPMOQ010038156.1, from coordinate 438,120 downwards.
CATAAGAAAAAAATGTACAGAGTACTGTTAAATTCATTATGTTCTCCCATATGATTGTTAAATACAAAATGATATGTCAACGTCTGACAATTGAAAGACTATACAATGACACCTTATTTAAATAAGACAGAATATCTATAAATTGCACTTTGGGTTTGGCATAACTTGATGCAAACTAGCATCAAAATATATTTAATATACTTTTTTCAATATATATTCAAACATATGTAATAGAAAAAGACTGATTGGAAAGAGTAAAACTTTAAAAATAAAGGAATTTTCAAATATATTCCAATTATTTTATACGGTTAAAAACTCATCAGCATTTTTAGAAACATATTATAATAATTATAACATGTCATGACAATTTTTAATTTTTAGTAAAATTTAATTTAACAATCAATAGACATGTTTTAAATGAATATATAATTGAATCAATTCCTAAAAATAATCATAAAAATATGTTTTTCTAATTTAAATGAAACCAGAAAATACATGCTGAAGATATTTGTTGAAATTCTATTATATTATATACAAAATTAATCAAAGTATATCTGAGATGTTTAGTTAAAATGTTATGTAAAATGAGGTAAAAAAATATTATCAATACTGTAATTCATATAAAAACTCCTAGAAAGTTCCTTTAATTGCAATTAAATATAATATATAAATCATTTACATAATATTTATATTTATCTTTTGCATGCTTATATTTTCTAGGGAAAGGAAGAACTGACAAAAATTTCAGGGTCACATATTTTTCAGCTAAAATTTGTCTTTCAATTTTCTCAAAACTTTAATTTTCATAAAAATTTTCCACCTTTAACAGGCTATAATAAAATTAATAGAGGTTACTACATAAAAATTTCAGTGAGTATTTTAAATACTACGGGCAGTTAAATGAACCAAAAATTTTATTTTGGTGATATACTTTTTCATTTACAGGTATCTATTGGAAAATTAAGTAGTAAATTTATGGAAAAAAGACATAACGCATATTCTGACCCATAACTTGGCAAATTTCTTTAGATTTTGTTTTATTTTATTCATTATTATGTCCTTTAACATGTGTACAAAGAATAATAGGATTTCTGCATTAATCATACTGCATTTCTGTAGTTTTGTGTGAAGTATTAACCGTTTTGGTAAAATTTCATCAAAATTTTCCTATTTTTCAAAATATAGTATATTTACAAATAATTTTGTTGTATTTATAGTATTTTATATTAGCATTGACAATGCCCTTAAAAAAATTATTTTAAAACAATCAAATTTTTCAAAAATTTTCATTTGAACCTAGCAAGATACTTTAAAAACCAACTCAATATATTTTGCATTTTATGGATTGGAAATTAAATTCTATTTTTTATAAATATTGAATTGCATCAAATGTAATGATGTGGATTTTAAATAACATAATTAGTGTTTACAATACTTTTTTTCCTAAACATTTTAAAAAAAGGGAAGCTAATTGGATGAAACATTTTAGAAAATAAATAAAACAATATTTTGTAATTCAAATTTTTAAAATCTTCTGGAATTTTGTTCCCTATTTTCTTATATGGTGCACGCTTTTGATAATGATTGAATGAAAAATTAAATATTATGTATGCCTCAATTTTAGAGATTATATCTGAATACCAAATAGCATTGACATATAAAAATGTAACCAAGGTAGTGCACAAAAATCATACTGCCGTATTTTTGGCCAAGTGGTGCTGCCATCTATGATTAGAAAGACTAACTTTTTTCATTCGATAAATAAACTGTTGTTGAGTTCTTGAAAATTGCACATAAAGAGGAACTGACCGCATTTAAGTCAGAGGATGCGTTTCAACGGATTTTGTTAGTTTGGAAACGGAGGTTATTAGTATTTATTTCTTTGATTCGACAAATTTCCAGTATGAAAAATTTAATTTATTTCTGTATCTAGTAGAATTTTAAGCGAAATTAACGTCTGAATAGTACAAAATAATCAGTAATATCTAAATAACAGTAATAGCAAAACTTAGGATAAAACCTTTTAATCAGTAAATGAATTAGCAGTGTATCAGTTTATTTTCCCCATATACATTCACAATTCCTCTACACAGTTAAATGAAAAAAAATATTCAGAGAATGTAATGATTTTTATTGTTTTTTACTCTATTATACTCATTTGATTTTTATTCTTTTCTACAAAGAAAATGCTTTCAGGAAACAATCTTTGATCAATAAACTACGATAATTTAGCTTTGCATATAAATTAGATCAGCGTGTACTTAGAACAAAAAGAAATAAAGTAAAGAAAATAATATAAATATGTCATCATTTTCTTTTCTTTTCTTATATATCACTTATAATTTTTCCAATCTGATATGCATGGATTTAAAAGCATAAGTAGTGAATGACATTGATAAAAAAAGTTCAACTATAAATTGGATTATTTAGATAAAAAAAATGGGCAATATGAACAAAAATTGTTAATGACTGCTTTTTTAAATTAAAGAAAATATGTATACAATTTGGAATTTTCAGTACATTTGATAATTATGATTAATTATCAAAATAATAAAATATTTCAAATTTTAAAGTAATATATTGATAGACTTTGATTTTTTTTTAAAATTGAAAACATAAGAAGGTAAAGATTTTTAAATGTAATATATTGAGGAGACATGTTAATGAATTATTTTTCCAAATTTGTTTTAGGAATTGAATAAAACCCTACTTTTTAAAGTCATGGTATTCGTAATTTCTGAATCATGCTGCCATCTACATTTTAGCCCCCAAACTATATATATCCAGGATAATTCACGATAACCTTCGAAACTGTGCTTTTTTCCCCCTTGCAGAAAACCACATAATAAATTGTTATGCGTACATTCCATATATATCCCATATAAAATTTCATTTAATGCAACAATAATATATTATATTATGTTATTGGGAATTTCTTGCTACATCACTTTTGTTTTATTTGTTTATCACTTTTTACCATCTTGATTTTTACAAATAAATTTTAAAGGCTTCTAAAATATGTTTCAATTCATACATTTAATACTGTAAAACACAGTTTTTCAAGTACAGAAATAACTATTTAAAAACCTATTTGGAAAGAAAAGGGATAATTTCTATTTTGGAATAAATTTTAAAAGATAATGGAATTTTTAAAAGTAGAAAAGTAAGATCTTCTTTTCCATTTTATTGAAATAAAATATTTTATAATTTAATTTAAATAGTTATTGATTGTTAAAAAATAATTTTATGGTGATCATTTGGAAATAAAATAAATAAAGTAGGACTGTAATGAACTACCAAGCGGTACTTAACTTTAAATATTTTATATTTAATGTTAAATATGTACATCTAAATGAAACATTGAAAGAAAAAAACATATTGAATTTTCCTCTCATCATCTTAATTTCAAACTTCATCACTAATTTTTTTCAAAATTTTCTTAGAAAATATGGCATGTTTTCTTTTCCTTAATATCTTATATATAAGACTGATTATTCATTCATCTTAATAAATTTGACTTCAAAACAATAAAAGATGAAAGTTATATTTTCATTGATTTAAATGTTTTATCTTGCTTTACATATTTTTTTTTGTCTTCTTCATTTGAAAAAGCCTAATGCATTTGCAAAAATGTGCTGAATTTTTCAAATTTTCATTCATTGTTGCAAATGATTATTTAATGTAAGAGAGCCTTTCTCATAAAGGATTCGCAGAAAAAGTTACCATCCACATTCTTTAATTCAAAAGAAGGAACGATATGTGTTTGATAAGCTACATAAAATAGCAAACTCAAAAGAAATCTTCAATCTTCATAAGTTTATGAAAAGAAATCAAATTAAATATATGATTATATTTGAGGAATATTTGATTTAATAATAGTTTATAAATTGACCTATCCTAAAAGATGTACAAATTTCAGCAGCTAAATATTTGATTAAATATCATTATTAGCAAACTTAGAAGTATAAGAACTGGGTTTTACATTATTTTACAAAATATATACAAAAATTACGAAATTCTATAAAATATTGCTATAAAGTTAGCAATCTGTATTCATTTTTCTACTGGTAACGAATTTACCTTGGAATGTGAAGCGATATGAGAGGAACTGTATTAGCATTTCCAAGGGTTTGGGGAGCTTAAGCAAGCCGGTAACGGAGTCGAGTCTCCTAGTGTATATATAAAGTACAAAAATCTGTATATACAAAGTACAAGTGTACTAGTATATATATAAAATTCAATAATATATTGGACAGAAAGTAGGGCAAAAGTGAGTGTGTAACTCATTATACATAAATGTGAATAAATGAATGAAAACATATTGATAGAAATAATCTCAAACTAGGTATAGCAGTTGAGGTATTTGTTCAGTAGACCAATTCATTGTCATCATGGCAGATCCACTTGTTCAAAATTCATTTAGAGTAAAATAAGAAATGTAGCCCTTGTGTACGAAATAAAGCATTTGAGTGAGTGTACTCCAAATACTCGCCTTTTTACCCACTATAGGAAGAAGGATATTCGGACTAGACATTGCTATGATCTCGTTATGCCATATCACTTCTAGGAGTTTGTAAATTTTCAGCTGGGATTCCATTTATTAACAGTATGAAGCTCTTAGGATCTAACAAAATATAATTTGATATAATTATAGCATTAGATCATGGTTTCATATTGTTTTAGAAGTCCATAATATTTTTCAAAAAAAAAATACTAGAAAATGTAAATTGAGTTTATCAAAATATTCTGTAGATATGATTTGAAAATTTAAAATACTAAATATTAAGGCTTTTTTAGATAACATAAATTTATATTTAAGGTATCTGACTACGTTAGAAGGAAATTTTTTGAAATTTTTTTTAAAAACTATTTAAAGCTATGGCTTCTAGATATATTGTCAATTATAATACAAAGTACTATAAATACAATAAAATTATTAAAAATATAACATATTTTGAGAAACAGGAAAATTTGTTGTAAACTTTAATGAAATTTAACCAAAATGGTTAACACTCTACACAAAATTGTGATGCAACAATCCTGTTATTCTTTGTACACATGTTTTAGAACATAATGATGAATAAAAGGAACCAAAATCTAAGAAAAATTTACCAAGAAGTCATGGGTCAAAATATGCGTATATATGTATTTTTTCCATAAATATACAACTTAATTTTTCTATAGATACCTGTAAATGAAAAAGTATATCATCAAGAATAAAAATTTTGGTTCATTTCATTGCCCATATCATTTAAAACACACGTTGAAATTTTTATGAAAATACCTCTATTAGTTTTTGAAATATTATGTTAATGGGTATAGAATTTTTATGAAAATTAAAATTTGAAGGAAATTAAAGTTAAAGATAAATTTTAGCTGAAAAAAATGTGACCCTTGATGATAGATCATGCTTTCATTTTCCTAGAATAGATAAACTGTTTCGGAAAGAAGAAAGTCTAAATTACAAGAAATAATAATTTTAAAAAATTAGTAATGTAGTCTATAACAAGTGTTTTAAACTAAGTCGGAAATGTTATAAATTCATAATACAGATTTTTCTCTCAAAAGCAGCAAAAATATTTTGATAAATTTCAGATTGTATGTTATTGTTAGTTAAGCATTACTTTTACAGCATACAATCTTATATTTGAAAACTAGACAATAAAATAATGGCAAATTGTAAGTGCATTTAGAAAGGTTAATTATCATGGAAGATAATTAACTGTGGGTGAAATTATTTTGCTTCTAGAAACTTCGTTTCTCATATGATAAAGAAATAATATTTCTAACTATTTCGTCGTGGTTAAAATATTTATGGTATCATGAAAGCATTGGCAATCGTATACAATTCGATCCTGATGTTTGTCCGTGATTGTTATATATTTTCAAAACCTTCTTTCAAGTAAGTGAAGTTTTAACTTCAAAAATTTAAATAAATTGGCTTTCTTTTACAATGTATATATATTATCATGATGTGTTGTTAAACTCTATTTTATTTATTTCTGTTCAGTAATATAATTTTAAGTTGATATTTATGATGAAGAATATCATGTAGTTTTGCAATTTTCTAGTTATATGACATTTAATATCTAAAAAAATACTTTTGATCTATTAAAACAATAATAAATTCATTGTAAATATTGTACTTTACTTACATATTATTTTAAATTTGTGATAGTTTTAAGAGGATTTCTTTTTTCTTGGCCTACCTATGTGTACCTGCATATACATGGATTACTGCATGGAAACACCTTTCCATTTTCTACTGAAAAATAAATGAGTTAAAATATAACCATTTTTTTCTGGTTTTGAATTGAACAGTATATTTTTTATATATCTTATATCATTTAAGTTTCAATGAAACTTAATTTTTACTAGGATAATATTCCTTCTGTTTGCAACTGAACTTTTGGCAGCCTTCATTGTCGAGGCTATTCCGTTCCCTTAAAGACAAATATTGATATATTATATTCACATACAATATGATATGCAATGAACCAAATTGAAATAGTATTTTAATCAAAAAAAAATTTTTTTTTTTTGCTTCAACTAGTGAAATAAAAACTTTGTGACTGATTGAAGAAATTAAAAAAAATGGTAATAATTTCTTTAGCCTTCTAATGAAGTGTACACAATTTAAATTCAGCGATAAAAATTCAATTAAATGATGCAACGATGTTCCAATTATCTTTCTGATTTGGTTCCTTTTCAGTGCTGTGAATTCCTGATACACGTTAATTAGTCTAAAGATTAAGTAAAAGTTAATTTAAGTTAAAGAATAAAATTGTTTCTGCAAGTGGTATTAGATTTAGATTTTTACTAATTTTTTTAAATTATAAAACTACTTTTATTAAATGGGATTAGGGGTAGTTTCAATTATCTCTAATTAGTAATTAACCTTGATTTAATTTTTAGTTAGAACAACATTCGAATATTTTAAGTGAGTAAGTCACAACTGAGACAAAAATTCTTTATTTTAAGTCATCGATTGCTGTTAATTGCAATGATAATAGTATCAAACAGTATCCATTATTTTCTTACAAATTCGAATATTTTATATCACTTCAGCCAGTTAATAATTTATTCAAATAGGACTGAAATAATAGGAAGACACAAGTATACATAAAGTACTGGCTCTTATAACAAAGATTTATAACTTCTTTCTAGATAGGAAATTATGCTTCTCATTTTCACTTCATTCTATATCATTCATTCGATAAATCATTCTAATTAGCAAAAAATTCTATTATGTATCATACATTCAACCTCTCATTCTGTATCATTCTGTTCCTGATTTGGAAAATGATTTTAATGAATCAAAAATAAATAACACAAAAAAATCCAGGGATTGAAACGAGGAATCAATATTAATATCCCATCTTTCAGAGATCGATCCAACAATTCAAGTAAATTGGTCTCAGAAAACCACCTCTGTTGTATTGTTGAATAGTTTTACTGTGCAAAAGAGAGATACGCTAATAGTGAAAAAATGTTCGTATATTCTTTTTTCTTTCTTTCTTTTATTTTCTTTTATCTTATTTTTTTTTTTTGAACTAATCTGTTATGTCCTTCTTTACCGGCGTCTTGGCCTAGGGTAGCCCGTCTTTTCCTTAATCCGGGGGTCTCAGGTTAGAGTCCTGGTTCAGGCATGGTTGTTCTTGTGTTTTATATGAGAGATGAGTAAATGAAGAGTGTGTGGCATGAATGAAGTCAGTATCGTAAAAAGAGTTGTGACGTATGAATAGATAAGATGTCCTTTTGGGACTAGATTGTGCTATTGTAAAACTAGAGACACTCTCTCAGCTTAAAATTACTGACTTCGTCTGCGGGAATGTCTATGACAAATACCATAAGAAAACAGCAATGACGTGCTTTTCTTTTTTTTAGATACTTTCTCGAAATTGATATTTTATTTGCTTTAAATAGTAGCAATATTTATAGTTCAAATCCTGTGTAACTTTCCATGAAGTCTTTGGAGAATTTAAACATCGTATCTTTCATTTCACTCCAATTTTTGATAAAATGAAACTTAATTCTCGTATGCAAACAAGCGCGTTATTTTATTGCATCTGAAAGCAGAGAGTATAAAGATTATTTTCAACTTTTTAGGTTCTTTAATCTTATTAAATCTCCATTAAATAGTGAATTTTGCATAAATCAAACAAAAGTTCTTGCAGTTTTTGTATGATTTATATTACTTTGTATTATTATTTATTGTATTGCATGTTTGTATTATTAATTTTTTTTTATCATTTAATTATGCTATTAGTTGTAGAAAAACATTATTACATTTAAATTTCAAAAATCCAAATATATTCTAATATTATAGAAAATATTCAACTGACTGTAATTTTATTTTGCTTAAAAATTTAATGATTACTTAAATGAAGTCATATATTTCTTGGTTTTGAAAATATGAATTTTGATTCTGCAAAGTTCTTACTTCAGTAAGAAACATATTTTAGATTGCTCAAACCTTTCAAATGTGGATGGAGAAATTTTTAAATCCACACAATAATTGATTAAATTTTATGATTTTCCACTCTTTGAGAGTTTATAATAATTTTAGCTTCTGAAATTCTTCCAAATAAAATCAATAGTTTTAAATCGATCATTAAATGCATTCAATTAATGAAGTTTCCCTGAAAATTATGATTGGAAAAAAAATATTCGAACTCGCCGTTAGGATTAAAAAGAGAGTTACGACAAAAAATCGAAAGAAAATAGAATTATTTAGAAAATACAAGAATTTTGACAAGAAATCGAATTAGAAAATGCAAGAATTTTGACAAATGAATTTAAACACAAAAATAAGCAATATAAATGGAATTGTTTACTGAATTTACAAGGTTATCATGACCTATCGGTATTTTGATGAATATGATTTTAATTTAGCCTTGACATGTGTGATAATTAAAGGAGCAGAGATTGCGCTGCATGCACAAATTTTTGAAAAAGAAAATTAGCTTTAAACTATTTTTTGGAAAATAAATATCTGTTTGGCACAACAATCTTAAGTGGAAAAAAACCTTAAGCCTTTTCATGTTTAGGAAGATCTAGGAAAGTTATTTAAAAGACGGGGATTATTTTTGAAAACAACTACCTTTTGAAGGAAAACTTGTCCAGTAAACACATAAAAAATATTGGGAAAATGATTTAATTAAATAAACCGTGATTAATTTTGAAAATACTTTATTTTTGTAATCTTACATCAAATAAATATTTTTGTTTACAATTAAATTAATTTTTTTTCTAAAATTACTTTTTTTATATCAGAGATAGGCATGTGAAATTATGATGTTTTTATCAGCCTAAAGCGATATTATATTTGAAAAGATTGTTTATAAACGGACGATTCTTTTAAGTTATACGGATCTTATCCTCATCATTTTTGAAAAATAACTAATTAAAATGTTAATTTGGAATGTAAAAAATTCTGGAGAATCATCACTACCATCAACTTTAAGATAATTCCTTTTCTTCAATATGATTAATTTTTCTAGATCTTATGAAATACGATATCAGAATCTGATTTTGCTAGTCATTTTTAATATTCAAAAGTGCAGAGTTTGAAGATGAGGGAAGGGGAGGAGATAAATGACACGGATTTCTTCTTCTTCTTCTTTTTTTTATTTTATCAGATATTGATTTTTTTTGGTAGTCATTTCTGTCAAATCAATATGTCAAAGGCCATTTCATTGATTATAAAATAAAAAGAACTTCTCCAGAAAAAAAAAACTTTATTCAATTAAAACAACTTACATTCTAGAACGAGAAAAAAAAATCCATCTATGCAGACTGAATTTCATTTCATTTCATTAGAATTGTTTTACAAAAGAATTATTTTTCTTATATTAATATCTAACGTAACTCGTTATGAAGAAAACTTTGAAATGCCTAAAGGACATTTAATTAAAGTCTGCTGAGTTTTAAACTAGTTTGTAGGGAATTGATGAAATAATTTTAAATAGTGAAAACGCAATAAAAGGATAAGTGAAAAAATTTCGAGGTTTCTTTTTCCTTTTTGTTGGAAGGATTACGTATGAACTTTAATACTTTACACAGAGCAAAAGATATGCCGTATTACTTGTACATATTTTGTATTTGTTTCTTAAATAAGTTATTGATTTTTAGTACTTCATTAACAAGCATAAGCAAAAGAGAACTATTCAAGATTCATAGATATTCCCCATTCTTAAAGATCAGACGAATTTATTTTTATTATTTTTTTCATTTTTATTGATATACTTGAAACTATCTTTTATTCGTACTTTGGAATAAAAAAAAATTTACTTAAGTATATTTATTTTAATGATTTTTGTTTTCAAAATTTATGTATTATCTATAATCTTTGAGATTAGGAAATAACATGCCTTGAAACAGATGTTCCTCAGATGATACCTGATCAGAAGGCAACAGCCAGATGAACTTGTTGGTTATTCTTTTAAGGATTTATGTTGTCAAAACTGGACTTAAGTAGCAAGTACGCAGATTAACTAATAAAAAACAGCCTTTTTCATGCATTGCTGAATTGCCCCATAATAAATACAGAAGTAGTATTTATAAATAACAGAAAATAAAACAGGAACGATTATCTATAATTTTTGCAATTGTTAAATAACCTGCTTTGACACAGATGAGCTCCAGATGATTCCTGATCAGAAGACAGCATTCAGAGGTAATTCTTTTAAATATTGTTAAAAATGCATATTGTGCAAACTGGGCTTATATAGCAAGTATACAGATAACTCATAAAAAAAGCACTTTTCTACGAAGGACTGAATTTCCCCAGAATAAATGTGCAAGTGACATTTACTATCAAAAACAGTAAATAAAACATAAACTATTATCTATAATCCTTGCAATTGCGAAAAAAACCTGCTTTGTTACAGATTTACTTCAGATGATGCCTGAACAGAAGACAACAGTTGGATGGCCTTGTTGGTAATATTTTTAACGATTGTTAAAAATGTCTGTTGTCAAAACTGGATTTAAGTAGCAAGTACACAGGATAATTCATAAAAAATAAAATAAAAAAGCAGCCTTTTTTCACGGAGTGCTTAATTGCCCCATAATAAATTCCCAAGTGGTATTTACTATCAATAACAGAAAATAACATAGAACCTATTATATATAATCCTTGCAAATGGGAAATAACTTTTTTTGAAGCAGATGTGTTGCAAATGATACTTTTAAAGATTGTTAAACTAGTCTGTTGTCCAAATTGAACTTAAGTAACAAGCACACAGATTAATTCATATAAAAACAGTGTTTTTTTATGCCATGCTGAATTGTGTAAGAATAAATGTCCAAGTGATATTTACTATCAATAACAGAAAATAAAACATCTCGTATTTTGCCAACTGGCTAATTTATACCAAGATTTAGGACAAAATCCACAGATACATTGTAAATATAACCATTATCTTATTATGTTCCATCATTGATATTAAAAGATTCATCATCTGGAAAGTGCAATTTTTCTTGTTTATATGTAAAAAGAAATTCATTTAAAGTTAAGATGAATCTCTGAAAAATTCATTCAAAGTTAAGATGAATCTCTGAAAAATTCATTCAAAGTTAAGATGAATCTCTGAAAAATTCATATAAGAAAAATTTGAATTTTATATCTTATCTTTTTTGTTACTTGCAATATCATAAAAATATTAATGTGTTTCAAAGGTTTTTTTCTCATCACGTAATAAATGGCCTTATCTGGCCCTGCTTGTGCAAAGTTGCAAGCTTAGCTATTAACCGTCTATGTTATCGGTTTCAGAAATACTAGAGCTCTACAACATCTCAAAAAATCTATCCATTTAATGGGAATGGAAAGACGTATTTTAAGCGAGGTATGCTTGTTCAAAAATAAATCTTTCCATTCTTAAGGTGAAACAATAAATTCTACGAATTACTGTCCTCAACTGGATCAGCAGGAAGCTATCATAGCAACAAATAAATAAAAAAAACAGACCAGAATTAATAAACCGATAGGGCACTGTTTTTCATCGTGACAACGCAAGACCACATATTGCATTAGTCGTAAGAGAGAAGCTCTTACACTTTAATTGGATTGCTTTATCTCACCCTGCATACTTTCCAGATCTTGCCCCACCTGATAATTACTCATTTAAATCCTTAAAAAAATTCATTTCGTAATATACTCTTTAAATCCATCAGTGAAATAAAAGTTCACCTCGAGGATTATTTTGTGTAAAGAACACAAATTTTGGAAATGCGTTATAATGAGGCTTCTTGAGAGATGGAAGAAAGTAATAGAGAAAAATGATTCTTATATAACAAAAAAAAATATTATCTTAAACCGTAAATAGTGTGTGTTTATTTCATGGGACGGCCTAGTATATAACTGCTGAATGTAGTTAGTTGTATTTGCATGTATATTTGTCCCTCTCTTTTGTTGTTGTCATATGTTGACTAATGGTCAAGAAGCCTCCTAACTATTAAAGGCAGTGTGTCTCTTTCAGTTTAGGTTATGCCTTCTTGCGCCACTACATGCTGTGTTCGGAGTGATTTCTACATTCAATCTAATGTTAAATATATTATTCTTTTAAATAAATATCTTTCTTTATTTTCGATATTTTTGCATACAAATGCTCAAAAGAATAAACAGAAGTTAGTAGTTGAATATTAGATGAATAGTTATTTTGAATCGTGGTTTGGTTATGTATATATATATAAATATATATATATATACACATAAATATACATATATATATATATATATATACATAAATATACATATATATATCATCTAAGATAAGACTGAATTATTTAGTTCTATTTAGTATTAATGCAATTTCAAATCGCTGTATGAGACTAATTTTTATCTTCTCATGAAGAAAATATATCAAATGAAATTTATAACTATCTGTATTACCAATAAAAGTTGAAGACTGCGTTTTTTAAAAACTTACCTTACAAATTTTAGTAAGAAAAATTAAGTGAAATTTTGAAAGTTTCCTGTAATAATTTCCTAAAATAATGTTTCAAAAAATGTTCGCACTGTTTTAAAATTAAAAATATTTTTTTTATGATAGCAATTTTAAAAATTTGGAAATTTTATGTCTGATTAGGGAAGTTTTTTAGAGATATGCTTTTAATAGATTATTGACCTGAAATTCAAACAATTTTCATTGTTTCATCAAATGCTTAGTTGTAAGATTTTCTTTCAGAGTTAAACTTAAAAGGTATTTCACTTAATGTATGCATTGTTTATAAGCGGATGGGAATTAACGGAGTGTATATGACAATGATATTTACGAAAGTAATACCACTGTCATGTTATGGGAATGCCTTCATTGGGGTTAATTTACTCAATAGACAGAAGTTTCATCTACCCAATAGACCGAAAATATGAAATCTAGAATAGCACTTTATTATATTAGGTATTTTCCCTGAATGGTGCACAAGAATTTATAAAATATGAAACATTTCTGAAATCAGTTAAAACCAACACTTTCTTATACTACAGTTAATCGCCTGAGATGAATAATATCTAGTAATTTGACTTCGAAATTTTCATGAATCGATGATTTAGAATCACTGAATCTTAAAAAAAATACTTTGAGAATCTTCATTCTTATCTGTGAACATGATAATTTAAAATCTCTAGAAGCTGAATGATTGAAAATTTTCATGTGGACTGTTCAATAATATTTTAGATTTATGTCAATCATTGGATCAAATGCTCTATGGTAAATTTGCATTCCATCATAGTAAGATGTAGATAAAGGAAATCAAGCATATTTTTTCACTGTAGTTCTGCTTCAAACCTCGATTTAAATACATCAAAGTTTGACCGGTCTTCACGTACATTTTAAACTGTGAAAAATTAAATTATTTTCCTTCTGCTGTAAAAATCGGAAAACTTACATAGGCATTGTCGATGGTTAAGCAACGCTGCAATAAAGGCTGATGAAATTATTGAATATGTAGTTTTATTTAACAATTAGAAAAAGTACAAATATTGTAAATAAGGTGTACCATTATAAAATAAGTTCTTAAGATACTTTATCTCAGAGAAATCTTGCTTTCTACATATATTAACTCCAAACAATGCATAATTATTTGGAATAAGACGCACTTATTATAGAAAGAATTAATTGAGCAATGCTTATAAATAAATTTTGGTTAGAAATACAGTTCTGTAAGGATTTAGTATCTTCTATAATAAATAAAGCTGGAGAAAACTTTGTATAAATAATGATTTCATTGTTTTGAAACCGACTGCTGAATGTAAACAGGTGTATGTCATCTGTGCAGCGCGCATTTATCATTTCTTTAATATAAAGCAATCATAAAATAACGTTCAAGATCAAAACGGCGGAATTCAATTGTTTATTGTTTCATATGTAATCATAAAGCTGCTGGATAACTTATTAAAGGAAATCTCGATTTAAAAATGTTTGCCGGTACATTATTTTCTCTCGGTAACTTCAGAAAGAAAAAAAGTAAAAATGATAATTGAACAAATTAAAAATTACTTCTGTTAATAGTGACTTGTAACCCTTAAAATTCTTTTAATTGCATTACCGTGTTCACCATAAATGAAAAAAAAAAAAGAAAAAGAAACATATTCAGCTATTTTAACTATTATCCTGTTGTGAATTCTTCAACTTTTAGGAAAGTTTTACATATATTTCAAAAGAATTTTATATAAGATTTATCTCTTTGAAATTTGCATTTCGAAAAAAACCATTCCTTATTGTATAATCTTAAACTCCATTTATAATTAGAATTTTCATGTTTCATACAAATCTCTTATTCTATGCAATGAACACTCATGTTATAGTCTGCATCCCTTAAAAAGTTCTTAGTCGCAATTTCCAAATGCTCCAAATATGTTGTTAGTAATTCTTTAATAAAATATTTACCTTGCTATTGAAATATTCTCTTGGAGTCTCAGAGACGAAATCTGTCGCATCTTATTAAAGCAAACTTTAGATGCGGTTGTTTATTATACCCTTTTATAAACGACCTTTTATTTAATTTTGACGTCAATAGATAAAAACATTAAAAAGTGGTTACAGCAAAATTTTTAGACTCTTCTACAAATAAACCAAAATATGAATATACGAGGGGGGGGGGTACATGGTAGATATTAGGATTTAACTATGGCTTATTTAGTCATAAAACTAGACAGAAATTCTGCAGGAATGTTTCCATTGGAATTTGTTTTATGCATTTCAAACTATTCCAAGTTTTAAAATTTGTCGTCGTATAGATATAATGGCTTAAATATAATACTTTGAATAAATATAATGGTTTGAAAGTCTTTCCTTTGGATTATGTATCCGAATTTTGGAAGATAGATAAAAATTGTACAAAAATTACTAAATGCCAGAGACAAAGAATTCAAACTATGTGGTTTTTGAGCTAAAGTCTCCTTATATTTGGGAATATAATCATTTTTTTTTTGCTGATGTATTTTCTTTTAATATAAATACAGTCAAGAATATGAGTACAAGGACAGATAGCAAAGTATTTTTCATTACTTCTTATTTTTATAACTTTACTTCTTTATATGCACATTGAAAAATAAATTTCCTGTTGACAATTAATTACGAAAATTTTATAGATATCTACTCTGAAGACTACATGGTATTGACCGATTTGTTAGTGATTTTATAGAGCTGACATTGTTTTTAAGTATCAAAGCACCGTTAAAAAATGTGTGGAAAACAGAATGAGTAATTTATGATCAAAAGTTATATATATGCAATCAAAGTTACTTTTCAGCAAAATCCCCCTGAAGATTCAAGCTTGTACCATATTAATAACTTAGGTTTTCAATACACTATTCAAGGAATTTTGCAGTCAATGATGTACCTTTAATCCCCTTTGAAGTTACTCATTACCCTGGAAAGTCTTTGAAATTTTTTAAAGAAAAATCTAAGAAACAAGAATATCTAAGTATTCTTATTTACTAAGCTAGGATTTTTGCTAGACGGTGGACATACCAATGAGGTTCCATAATCCTGCATTTTTGGGGGGACGACGACGACGAACACGACTTGATCATCTTGTTGAACAATATCAATTGTTAAGGCAGTTGCATCTTTGTTATTTTTCATGGAGAATTCAGTTTTGTGCCGAATGTATTTATATGTTCTTTGAATTAAATAATTGACTGGGATACCAAAATAATAATTATAAATTAATAAAAAGTTTCAAAAGAGTCTTGAAAGTATATTTCAAATTGTTGTGACTCTTTTCGAAAAAAGAATAAGGAAACTGATTATTTTCGGTTTGAACTGATCCACTGTTGGATATAAGCTTGAATTTTTACAGCGATTTTTTTTTCAGAACTAAACCATAACAACACATAACTTTTGTTAGTATATTTTGTTATCTACATTTTTTTATTAATGTCTATCAATATCAAAGTTAATTGACCCTCCTATGTACACAAATAGAGGGGCGCAGATAGTCACTCTTCCAGTAGATTTTTTAAAATTTGCATAAGATTGTTTGATTCTGTAATAACCATTCTAGTGATTTCGGGCAAACATACACTTATCATTTAACGACAGGCATTTGGTTTATTTGATGAAGAAATAATTGAGATTATTTTAAATTTTGATGTCTGCTTTTAATGGCGGTTAACTTTATAAATATCATTTATGTACAAAAAGTTAAAAAAATATGTTATTATAAAAATTTATGTTCCTTATGGGCGTTTTAGAACTAAAGGATATGAATACAAAGAAAATGTTTATAAATTAAATGCTAGGAAAGGGCAAGCAAACATCCTCTAATTTAAATATATAACTTAAATATAATCGTAGACTAACAATTCCGCAATATATAATCATAAAGCATAAAAAAACATACACAAATATATAATAAATATAAAAATGTGTACATAAACAGCAAGATCCAAATTTCAAAATTAAGAATGAAATTTTAGAACAAGTCACTTTTCGATTTTAAATTCTCTTCTTTCTTAATTTTTTTATTCCTTAAATACATATTATTTAGCAAAGAATATGTATCTCTAAGGTTAAAAAGAATCAAGAATCTCTAGCTGTGAGGTTTAAAATTCGGCGATTCAGGAATTCTTGACATAATTTCCCTGATGATCCATTGTAAATGTAAGCTTGATGATAAGGGTGTAATCATAAATTCACTCCTGTCCTGAAGCACATAGGAAAAACACAATGACCGCATAGCTGAGACAGCAGGCCATGATGTAACCCTTCCCGTAGGAAATATGTCCCGTCATCTTTGGGAGGTATCCTACCCTCCCCCCATTTTTATCTGTATCCACCAGAGTGGGCAGAGTCAATTATCTACCGGAAGCTTCTCATCTCATTTAGGTGGTATCCACCTCCCCCCTCCTCGAAAAAAAGGAACATGAACGGTCTAAGGATTCTAAAATAATATGAACAGAGCATTGGAAATTATTTTTGCAAAATGTACTTATGAGATATGATCTAAAGTTTATTTCTATAAATCTTAATGAGTTAAAATATTCATTAAGTGAACATCATGATAAAAGTATTAATAGCATTAGATATGAAAATTCTAAAACGATAATTATTTTTCTCTGCGATCCAAAGATAAATAAAGCGCCTCAAATCCCCTACATCCCCCTCACATTTGCTCTAGAGGTAATTTGTAGCATGGGATTGATCGTTAAAGTCTTAGAAAGTCTTTTTAATGGTCCGAGGGATGATTGAAACGTTTCTCGTAATAAATTTATTTACACTAATTGCTGTTTTGCGTTATATTTTGTCATTTTATCTTATCTAGTAGTTTTCAGAAGTCGTTAACAATCCACTTTTCAGGCAAGAATGTGGTTTATTTTCTTGTATTTTCCACCTTCGTTAAAGTTTATTATAAATAATTTACAACGAATTTATTCATATTATTCTTTATGGAAATATGTAGTTTGTTTCTATGAAAGGTTGATAACAGAAAAATAGTATTTCATGTATTCATTAAGCGGAAATTTTATCTACTGTTACAATTATGATATAAAAATATAAGGAAAGTTTAAATATGTAGATTTTTAATAAATATATTTTGAGGACGTTGGCAATAATTTTGCTTTTAAACCAGAGAGAGAGGGATAATCTCAAAACCTTCTCGTATACCTTCTAATAAATGCGTTATTTCAAACCACATCTTTGGTGTATGATAGTTACGAAATATCAACTTTTGGCAGGGAAATAGTATTTTTTATTGAATCAATCTAGTCATCCATTGATAGTTATTTGACGATCAATCCTTGGTGTACAGTATCCAAAAATCTAATTACTGTTATAGACACTTTTTCTCAACCAATTGAAGCAAAATTTTAGTACAAAATTATACTTGTATTTGCAACGTTGCATACAATAATTGAGGTATTTAAGACATTGTGAGTCTGAGTTGCAAAATTTCTGAAATTGCAGCCTCACAGCGAGCCAACTTAGCTGAAAATCTGAAAAGTGTTTAATTTATAGATGTTAATTTTTTATATATCTAGCTATCTTCGTTTTGTGGTTATAAATTACATTCAAACAAGCATGCTGACAGACTTTCTGTGGGCGAAGTTTGCACTAAGTTTGATAGAGATTACGAAATTTCATCCATGTAGGTCAAAGCATTTTTTAGTCATGTTTGTCACAGGCAGACGGTCGTTTTCCATAAATGTGTTTTTTGAACTCAGGGAGGTCTTGGACTTGGAAATTCATGAAAATCTCATATATCAAGACTTTCTCTTATATCAAGACAGCATATGAAATTATAATTAAAATGATACTATTAAAATAGTAATCGTGCTATAAATAATTCAAAATATTAAAAAGAATCGCATTTTTTTTTTTTTTTTTTTTTTTTTTTTTTTGTAATTGCATGAGGATTCTAAGTAAATTTTTATTCTAATGAATTTCGAATGAAAAGTTCAGAAAAAACACCCCGAACTGCTCATTTCCGCCCTCAAAAGCATAATGCGTCAAATTTGGTAGTTGTGGGTCAAATGATAATTTATGCAGGTATCCAAAACATACACACTTACATAGACACATCCGTACAAACACACTCATTATTTTATTAGTATATGTTAAATTGCTTAGTTTATTTTTTAGGTCAGAGTTTTGCAAATTTTCACATTTTCTTCAAAAATTAACTTAAAAACTTTTTAAAGAATTATGGTTTTTATCATCTTATGTAGGAACTTGCTGTAGAGAGAGAGTGCATAGCTTGATTTAGTAATTAGAAATTTGCCATGAGCTATTAAATCACATTTTTGAGTGAAATGAACTAGAATTAGATATTAGATACGACTATTGCCAGTGATACGTAGGACTTGAAAAATAGAATATAGCCACTAAGTGTCCACATTGCGTAAGAATTTTTTATATGGTATTCTGGATGGTAAAACAAAATTTTAATGTTTACATAATTTAAGAATCAACTATTAGGATTATTAAATTAAATTTTGAATTTGCATCAGTGGTAAATATTCTCCTTAATGCCTTCTTATAATATGATACCAGAGTTGCTTTATAAATGAAACTGAATATGTCATTGTAATAACCCGTTGCTTTAAACAGTATATTAGTGCCATTTTTTTTATAAAGAACCCAATTAAATCGAAAATTAAACTGCTTTGCACAATCAGTTCATATCGCATGAGCATGAATCATATTATCTCTTTGATGTTT
This sequence comes from Argiope trifasciata, assembly GCA_026543055.1. NCBI lineage: Eukaryota > Metazoa > Arthropoda > Arachnida > Araneae > Araneidae > Argiope > Argiope trifasciata. The sequence goes on along the minus strand of JAPMOQ010038156.1, from coordinate 418,450 downwards.
TGTATATTTTGATTTGTCTTACTACGTGTTTAAACATGTTGGTGAAAGCCTCAGGATGTCCCCATTCGAGAATTTAAACGCTTAAAAAAATCTTAATTCTATGCGCCAGCTTAAATTAACGTCGATTATATCCAATTAATATTCTTAAAAATTCCATATTAAATGTTTATCAATTTAATAAATTTAAAAATAATATAGCAAAATATTATACTTCAATTTTTTCTGATTAAAGCATGAAACCTCCAACATTATTGGAGAATATATAAATTTCTAAATTGTTATTTTTAAATGATTTTTGTTATGTATATTAAAGTGATAATGTATTAAAATCATAATAATACTGTACAAAATGAATTGGTAGAAGATGTGTTAGTCGTTACATTCTAATACATGAATGTTTTATAATTTAGTGTATTTTAACACTCCCCCCCCAAAACACTCATATAAATCGAAATTGAACTTATCTTATTGAATACCATCGATGAAAAAGCATTCTCATACCTACAATTCTTCTAAGTCATTTTAAATTTTGCTCTTCATTTCAAGATAAAAGCATAAAAAAGGTTATTTCACTTGAGTCACTTCTAATATTCATAATTTCAGATTTTGATAAAACAAATTATTTATGAAGGCAACGATTCCAATAGCATTAGATAATGGCCCCTTTCCTTTTTTCAAATCAATATGTCAAAAGCATTTGAACCAAGTGTTAAGTGAAAATAAATTCTAGCGAAAAAAGGTAAAAAATTAGCTAATACTTAATTTGATTAACGCAACTCACATTATCTAGACCAGGAATATATATTTATGTATATCGATGTCGGATTCGTTTTATTATTATAACAGTAACATATATATTATAAAATAATTAAATTAAATAATAATTAAAGGCTACGATTGAAAAATGGTTCTTTTTTATGTTTAAGTATATTTATTTATTCTGCTGTTATAAATCTGGATAACAGTTATGTATAGGTATGCCTGTAATTGTCTTAGAAGAATTTTCATACCTTTATTGTCATTCTAGATGTTTTAGATGACCAGCTGATTCTATATAAATATTGTTTATATTTAATTATAATTAAACCCCTTAACATGAACTTTTATGCTCATGATTCCCCTTATTATTAGACATTACAACCATATTGCATTAATAATTTTAAATTTTTTCTGCTCATTGTTTATTTTAATTCTTCTAATGGGGACCATTTTCATGACATCATGTTGTTATTAAAAAAGCAATTGCTTGCTCATCTGTCTTCCGATTATCGGGGTATTGCAAATTAATTAAGTCTCAGTTTATAAATTGTCTAGATATTAAATGGAATGCTTCTGTTTAAAAATTTTGCATTTTCATTAATGCAATTTCACTTGAACACAAAGCTTTTTTTTCATTGTTTCAATATTTTTTTTTCATTTCATTTATAATCTATACACTTCAATTGCTATGATTTGAAATTTTCATCAAAACAATTTTTTTTTGCCTAAGATAAAATCAGGAAGATAAATTTCTGACTTTAAGCATTTATTCTGAAATAAAAATTTCCATTTCGATTTTTTTTTGTAATATATACGCTCTTCAATCACGCTCCCAGAAATTTATTGTGATTGATTCCAGTAAATTCATGTTTTTTTTTTTATAACATAAAAAGATAAAATTTTTATAAATGTTTTCCTTATTAAAAGATTAAAAGTCAAGCAATTCCATATTACATTAGAATTAAATAGAAAAATATGACTTGTTTTCTGTAAAACTAAGTCGTTGTTATGCCATGTCAAATTAAAGGCAATTTTAGAAATATTCGAGAGCAAATAAAATAATTAAAGAAGTAGAAAATGTTTTACATGCGTCAGAAAGAATAAAACCTCAGTTGTCCTTCTTTGCAATTTTTTTGTGATGAAAAAAATAAATTAGAGAAAAGGTCTTTTAATTCCTTGTGTAATTGTAAGTCACTAAACTAGTTTAATGAAACCAAACTTTTCTTTTCAAAATTATAGCATCCTGTTACAGGAAAAAAGATTTAAAAAAATGTCAGAATGGATTTTTTTTCGCGTTCAGAAAGGAGAAAATTCTTGTAAAAATGTCGTTGAAGTAACGCAATTGAAGCCTCTAATTAAATTCTAGTGTTTTATAATGAGATAATTTTTTTCCTACTTTTAATGGTATCCCATGCGAGATTTTCACTCACATATAATCACTGCTCTTTACTGAATAAAATAACATTAAAGTGAATGTGAAACCACAGGAATTACGATGCTTCATTTAATAGAAAATTAAATTGTACAGAAGCAGGACATTAATCATACAGCCTAAGAGAAAAACCTTTTCGATGTCCTCCTCTTTTTTCTGTTAACAAAAAAATGAGCATCGGCGGCTTCTGACGTATTTTAAAACATAAAATTAAAAGTGAAAATTTTATCGTTTGAACGTAAGTGTATTAGTTTTAACTGCTTTCCAGCTTACTATCTCACTGTATTTTATGTGGTTAGCTTGTTTAGCAACCGACGATATCAACTTATCTTTTATAAAAGAATAAAATAATGACCGTATGATGAATTTATTTTTAATATTTTCTAGATTACTGTCTCACGTCATATAATGGCATTTAGTGGGTTTAACAGTCGAAGAAATTAACTTATCCTTTATGGAAGAATAAAATAATATTTGTATAATAAATATTATTTTGACAAGGCATAATGAAGTCAGTTTTTAAAAATGGCTCTTTCGTTAAATTTACTAATGATAATGAAATATAAAATAGGAATGATACTGTTAGAAGATCTTATTTATACAGAAGTAAAAATTTTAAATGAATTTTTTTAAATTAGAAAATGAGTACATTAAATTTTTAAGTGTTTTCTAGTTTACTATCCCGCGTATATCATTTCAAGTAATTAGAAGTCGAAGAAATTAACCTATATTTTATGAAATAATAAAATAATACCCGTATAATGAATATTGTTTTGCCAAGGCCTTTTTGTGTTTAATTTTTATTACTGGTGATAATAGAATCGATAATGAATTTATAGTGTTAGAATGTCTTATTCATGCAGTAATGTTTACATTTTTGTTTAATTGACTAATCATAATGAAAAGGAAATTTGAAAGATAAGTTTTGAATTCCCCTGTATATTCAATATTTGCCTAGAATATCAGTGATTATTTATATATATATATATATATAACTGTGTTAAAATAACAAATTATGGTAAAATATCACTTTCTGTAAAAGTTTACTTCCATTTTTGTATAAAATAATGACGAAACCCTGTTAAAAAATTAATGTTATATATTGAAATGTTTATAATTAAATTAGCATATCATTCAATTATACTCTCTTAGAAAGGCTGTAAACAGGCTTGAATTGAATCATACAATCAATAAGGAATTTGTGTGCTTTGCTACAGAATGCATATATAATGTTTCTGTTTTTATAACCAATTGAAATTAGCTTTAAAAATGAATTATATGTTCTTAATTTAAGATTTATTTTAATACTATTTCACAAATTTTCTAATATCTTCAACCAAACAGTTGTACAGACCACTAAATCTTCATAAATTGTTTTTATCCATAAAAATCAGTAAAATATTTGTTTACATAAAAAAAAGCAAAACAATCTATCGTATTTCCATCGTTCAAACAATGCATTAATCCTTAAATGGGGGGTTGCAGTCTGTCAGAACGCTAACGATGGACTCCGGTCAACCCTTTTCAATCTCAATGGATTGGATGGACATTGTAGCTTCCTATTCCTTAAACCTGTAATACACATGCACTTTTTCATCCTATTTTAGAGGATGCTTTTTTTAAAAATTAAGTTGTTACAACGTCTGTAAGACCACGCTTGCCTTTTAATTTTCCAGTATTAACATAGTTTAGCAAATGGCTTTCCTAGAAATATCATTCAAACTAACCATCCTCGTTATAAAGCAGAGCTCCAGAGACTTTTAAATGAAGCAGAAGGTGGTTTGAGTGATGATTATAATTGTACGGAAGATTTTTTTTTTTTATGAAAGTTCACATTCGGCTTATTCTGTTATGTATGTTGAAATATAAACAATTTTTCTATTGATAATGTATTTTGAAAAAAAAATTATGAAACATATAATCATACCAATAGAAATATCTGCAGAATTTAAAGACTGATTTTCATATTAGTACTTAACCCGTATGCTTAAAATGCCCTTCAAAGCTGATGATGCCGATAAAAAAAACAGTCAATTTTTTTCATTGCCATTTTCATTTTCATTTTTCCTATAATTGTCAATTTTTCCATTATATTATTTTCTATATACTTTTGTATAGTAGATGCATACAAAAATACACATGATTTATAAATAATTAATAATATGTCTTTTCAAAAATATTATTTGTTGCAACATGTAATTTGAGAGGAAAATATCTGTTCAAACGCAACTACTTCTTTCAATAATAATATTTTTTGAACAAATTTCTAAGACATGCTCATATATGAAGAAAAATAACTGCAGAATTTATTGGTAGATTTTCATACTAATACATTTATTAGAAATTTTAAAAAATTCAATTTGAGTGTAAAAGAAATGCGGTCTCGTAGACAGCTCTCTCCCCAGTCAAATTCCAAATTTTTATCTCCCCAGTTAAGGGCTAAGTTTAATTTTGAATTAATTAATTATAGTCGTGGACCATAATATATTTGAATAATATTCAGTTCTCAAATGGAATGAAGTTGTTAAATTAAATAGCTAAAAATATAATAATAAAGCTGAAAATAGAATGAAATACCCTTTATAAAAGAAACTATGCAGTAGCAGCTGTGGAATTTCTTGAATTCTTAAAACGAAAAGATTTCACATAATTAAAGAGAGTTTTTTTTCTGATGATAGCTAGCTACTGGATTGCAACACAAATCATTTCTGTCTTTTTGAAAGTATTTATTACAAGATAATAGAATCTGCAAGAGAATTTTTGAATTGCTTATTGTTTCAATGTGCTTTGACAGGACCATTTATTAAACAAGTATTCGCTTGGACTAAAATACTTGGATAGCAGCGAGCGCACTTGAAAACGTATTATCACATTCCAATGTCAAAAGATGGCGAAAGAGGTCTATAAATAATGTTGCTTTTTCAGTGGTGTATTTAATAGTAAACAAGTCGATAGGAATGTCTTGACATTTCCCAACATTTTGAACGAAGTACCCAGTTTGGATGGTAAGATCAAAATTTTCCACAACCTTGATTTATAGGTAATACTCCATATATTTCGACGCAAATTGAAAATGTTTAAATAGTTTTAGGAAAATATTTATATAGAGATGTTATCATATTATATTAAAAGATATCTAATACTATAATACGAGGAATGGTTGCCAAGTCGAAAATCGCCCCAGAATTAATAAACTCCGGTAAACTTGGGAGTCTGGAGCTTTTGACCACGAGGAATCGATTGGCGCCGGTTTTGAAGCGCTACGGTCGAGCAGTTCGGAGTTACAGATAGGATATTTTCAAACTTTATTAGTTCGCCATAATGGCTACTTAAATTTTCAAGCGGTAACGTGCTGACATCTATAGCCAATATGGTGAACTAATAAAGTTTTATGTTTATGCTGTTATAGGTTTATAATATGTTTCTTATATATGTATATATGTTTGGTTTTTCTAAATAAATTTGTCAAAAATATTGAACTTCAACACACTTCAATCTTTACCTTTACTTTACCTTTGTATAGAATAGTTCCCTTTTCAAGCTCTAACTTTGTTTAGAATAGTTTACAATGGTGCACTTTAACTGGTTATCTTTTCACCAATGGTTTCACAAATTTTCTTATGGCATGTATTGTTTTGATAAATCACAATTGAAAATTTAAATCTTCGAGTTAGCTTCGATACCTGTTTTCTCCGAGCGGAGCTCGGTCACCCGCTGGTATTCATAAAATATTCAATATTTCATTCTTTTATTTTAAATTAACATTAGAAAGTAATAATTTCATGTCAGTAATTAGTTTTATTACATTTTCATTAATTTGAAAATTATATGCTTATCAGTGTCCATAAATATGAATGTTTTTATAAATAAAATAAAAAAAAATTAATCAGAATTTAGCATTTTTTTCTTATTTCCTCAAAAGGTATTCTAAATATTCCATTGCGGCTTTAAAATTAGACACTTAGATTGCTTTTTGTTTTCCTGTGATGCGAATTTTATTTTTTCTTATACTTTTTTTCTAATGTGAATAAATTAAAAATAATTTTATGAGAATTTACAAACATAATTTTCCTTACATTGGTTTATATTTATGTATTTTGATGCGTATCCCTGTTTTATTTACTTATTACTTATTGCTTATCATTTACTTATTGCTTGTTTTGAATTAAAAATAAATTTATGAATAAATTAAAAGCAATGAATCCATTATAAACATAATACAATTAAGATATTTTGGGCCGGATGATTAAATCTGTCAAATTTTTTAATGAAAAATGTAACAAAGAATTTTATATGTATTATGCAGTTCTTTAAACCTTACTCTTACTTGAATTTATAGTTTGCGAAAGTAAACTGTGTAAAATAAAGCTGGGTATCCAAGTAATACTCCTTATTACTTGCATATAACGTACTTACCCAAGCTACTAAAGTGGTTCATCTCAAACATTATTAAATGTTTTCCACTTAATATATTGAATCAAAAATATGTTTCTTCAAATAAAAATAGTGAAGTGAATTGTTAATGCAATTTATTACAAAATGCAATACAGCTTATTTCATGACATCATATTTTTCTTCCAAACTCTAATTTTCATTCATTTTAGATTTTTCCACTGCAAAAAACTCCTCCTGACGTGAAATGATATATTCCGTGTTATTAATCACAATGAGACTTTGAACTTTTACTTCCGGAGGGTGCTCGTAAATGCTTTCTTCCAGAGGATCGTCGAAGACAGGTGCTCGCTCTGAAGATCCGTTCGATTTCGGGAGGGAAGAGATCTTAAACGAATTAATAGGGGACCGCTCTAATTTCACGCTGAATTTCGGATTCAATTTCATAATTGACTTCCCTTCATTGTGAAGATCATTCGATGCGTGTCGTTTAACACGAACGCCGGTAATGCTTTTGGCTCCCTCCGGGTAGTTAATCTAGATTAGAGGAACAAAGAAAATACAGATATGTGAAAAAAAGCCAACGATGATATATGTAATAAAATGAAAACTAATTTATAAAAGACATGAATAATTAATCAACTGTATAATTAATTAATTAAGAAGAATTAATGAATAAAATTGTTTAAACAAATAAAGAATTTAAGATCAAATGAATGTAATAGTGTATATCTTGAAGAAAATTATTTAGTATCCAGGGAATATATAATTTAAAGAGTATATGTTCCAGATCAAAGTTTTAACTCATGTCCTAAAATGCGTATCACCAAAACTTCTGATAGTTTCTGAAGTATTTTCTTTTTTTGCCGCCAATAGCATCTAATCTCTAAATGGTGTCAATTTTGTTGTAAAAGTCTGGTGGTTCATAACTTAGCATTCATTTAATATTAGGTAAAGTCATCGATAAAACTCATTTCTTTACCATGAAAATCACCGTATAGGAAAGCTAAATGACAAATTCTGTAGGGGCACATGCTTAGGGGTAGAGACGAGTCTTTCTCGTAATCTCGACGTCCCAGATTCAAGTCCTGGTTCGAATATGGCTGTGCTGTTTTTTCCCGTTCTATCTGTGAGATATGTCACTTACTCCGCCCCCCCCCCTCGGTAAAAGGGATTGTGCAAGTGAATATGTGTGTGTCATGTCTGTGGATGAGTAAATGAAGTGCATGAATGATGTCCACCCTATAAGAATGCTTTGTGACTCATGAGAAGCAAAGACGTATTCTTGGACCTGGGTGACGCTTCTGAAAACAAGAGAAACTCAATTTTCTTAAAATCACTGACTTCATCAGGCGCCTTGTCACAGAAAAGTGCCATAAGAAGCAATAACAATACAACAGATAATAAATTATTAATTATAGATATGTAATACGAAACAACAGCAAGTAAAAAAAAATTAATCAGCCTTTGTAGAGTTCCTTTTTCCATTTTGCAATTGTTTAGTATTATATATATGTTTCTAAGAATTTTTCATATTGCTACTGTACTCTGGTTATTTCCAGAATAAGTAAGAAAGTTTTACCGATAACTTTGCCGAATATTAAATGGATACGACGTTATGACCCATCAGACTTTGGTGACAATACTGTGACCATTTAAAGTTTAGATGCTATTGGAGTTAAAAACAAAAATTCCAGAAGCTAGTAGAGGTTTTGGTGATATGCAGTTTAGCAACGAGGACTAGTTTTGTTCTAGAGCATACACTCTCTGCCACGGGAGCTGTAAAAAGCGATGGCGCGCAGCCAAGTGGGAGTCAGTTGTACAATTGTTCAAGTGAAGGGAACAGTTAACGAATTCCCTTTTTGAACTGCTGATCTCCAGCGAAGTTTCTCTGAGCTAATCGGGCTATTGTGATAGTTTGTTAGTGATTTGTTGTGTGCTGCTATTTACTACAAATGATGATTCGCTATATGTCTTTCCTATTATCTTATAGAAAATCTATATTTTTTCTATCTATCCTTTATTGAGTTTGTAGGACTTTTTACCATATATTTACAGGATGGATATTGATTTTTTCCACAACACTGAGTAAATAAGCTTCCAAGATAGTTGAGAGGAAGTGAATTAGCATCTATATTCAAAGCTTTTATTACGGAACATTTCATCCTCTGAATATTGATGAGAAATATGAGAAACTTTTCAACTGATGCAAAGATTATTTGCTGTATTCTGATAATATATTCTAAACACAGGCAAATATATAGTATTCTACATTTTTGTCTTTTCTACTCCAGATTTACATTGAACTACATTTGCAAAATTCTATTCTTTTAAATCAATGAGTTTTGAATTATTGCATTTACTTTCATGCAAAAATAAGAACATTAAAATGGTGAATACATTCCCATATTGGATGCAAATCAACATTTTAATTACTTAAAGTTTAGTTAGTATTAATTTTTTTCTGTCTAACTCTTTATGTTTTCTAGCTACCGTAATCAACTGTCTTCAAACCGTTGGATAGACAGATTTCATCTGAGTAAGTTTTAGTTTAAAATGTGACAAAATTCAACAGACAAAAATTTCATTACTTAATTGCATCCGTATAACTGAAAGTGTTTTTGAATTATTATTTACAGACAGAAAATTGCAAAATGATATATACTTCATCACCAGGAAAGTCTAAAAAATGGAGATAAGTAAATATATGTCTAGCACAAAGTTTTTGATGGTTATAATGCTTTCTCTTTATATATTTTAAATGCAAGAAATTGAAAACTAAAACTTTCTGTGCCATTCAAACAGTTTCTTATGAGAATGTAAACTATTTTTCCCTTAATAAATTATTTTAAAAAGTTCAAAGCATGTTAGAAAATTTTGATAAACTGAATTGTCCTTAACAGGAAATTAACTACAATATCATAACAAGTAACCGTTCCAATATGTTACAAGATAAATATGTTTTGACTATCTGTTTGCGAAATCTTCCACATCTGCTTATATTACAAAATAACTATATATATTCTTAAATCTCAAAATGCTGGAGATTTATATTTCATAAAAATATAACAATCTGCGAATAAAATATTAAACGAGTTTTTATTTATTTCTCATAAAGCTACTCAGTCGTGATAAACAACTTTCTCGCCTCGAAGACGAGTCTGTAAAATAATATTTACTTTCCTCTTAAAATGCTCTCTCAAAAAACCCAAGAAGCCTGTAGAATTATGACACGTGCCATGATATTGGCTGTGTGCTGTTTTCCGTAATTTTTGAACTAAGGTAAACAGATTTCAAATGAAACTTATACAAATTTTTTTGGCCCATTTCTAAATTATATTGTTGATGTTTGTTTTGTATAAAACTATCTTTTGAATATCAAAATTTGATTTGAAAATCTACATCATACAAGATGGTTATAATTGCAGTTCCACTTTGAAATGGTCATAAAAGGAAAACTACAGGACTAAATGTTATCAAGCCTGGTAATAATTTAAAGAAGGTTTTGAGAATTTCTTTTCCGCCAAAAACAGTTCAAAACCTCATCACCAGTGAAGGAATGGGCTTAATGCAATATAATTAATCTAAATAGGACACGAAGACATTGGTTTAAAATGCAATTAATTATTTCTGAAAATTGTTTATACAGGATGTTCAATATGGCTCCCATTATTTACTGCATTCTCAACGTATTATCTTAGCTTATCAGGATAAATGTTACCCACATGTCTGTGTATCGCATCTTTCAGTTCTGCAATTTGTATAGATTTTCACCTTAAACCGTGCTTTTGAGATAACATACACTGATCATGTTTTGTAACACTTTTAAAAGCATCTAAATATAGTGTCTTCAAGTCCTATTTTGCTTAACATAGGTAAATTGCATACACCGCCCTTTTCTCCTTGGTTTTAAGTGTTTGAATTTTTTATTTGATATTTTTTTTTGACAGAAAAGACATTTCCATGAGATTTTTTAAACTATTTACAAGTTTGGTAACATTTCATCCAGTAGTTTGCCTTTTATTACCATTTAAAAGGAGAACTTTAATTATAGCCAACCTGCAGCTTAAAATCAAACTGAAAATGAGTTTCGAAAGCAAGACTATCGTTTGTTTATGGCATACTTTCTATAATATACTGTTTTATTTGGTAATTATTCAATTAATAATATTAAAATAAACCACAAATAATACAAAATGAAACTATATCTGAGAATCTACTTACCTCACAATTTTTTTCCATGCATTCTGCCTGTTCATATGATACATTAACTTGTAATTCGGTCTAAATAAAAAATTTAAAAAAAAATTATAGTTTATTAAGAAATATGTTAGTTTTCATCAAAATCAGTTAATATTAAAAACAAGGCATTGCTTGAATATTAATTAAAAATCTGATAACTAATAAAAAAATAGTAAAGTCAGGTACTATAAAAATATTGAAAGATTTATTAAAAATTCAAAAATACATCATATTTCTCAATTGTATAGCATTCCTTTTAATATGAAATAATATTTACTATATTTTTTAATACGAAATAAATTTCTTAGTTTTAATAAAAAATGTTAATATTATTTTTTGATGTAATTATTGTTTAAAGCACAATAACCTACATTATAGAAATGTTTGTACAAATTGTGATAATTCTACTGCTGATGATGAAATATGATATATGATAAAATGATAAATTTTATATTTACCTCAGGCACACAAGTGTGTAGCTGAAATGGAAGAAACTTTAATTAGAAAATGTCTTAATATAAAATTATTGCCATAGAAAATCAATTGGTATAGCAAGTTACCACGTTTTAGACTATTGAGTATATATCTCTTGGTATTGAATATCCTTTTTGAAAACATTTACCTGGTTTAATTATGATTTGATATTCATTCTGGATAATGTCTTTTTGGTATTTTATAACATGATGTATTAGAACGGATAAACACTTTGAAGTAGGCTAAATCAATTGGCCTCGAACAAACAAATTTGATACAAAGGACTTTGAGGAGAAATTGCACCTTGAAATAAGTTTTAAAATTTTTAACAAGAATTTTTAGATTAAACATTTCTTATGATATAACTGCACAAAGCAATTTTTTAAGTGCGTTAAAATTAAAAAAAAATTCGTTTTCATAGTAAAAACTGCTATCATTTTCTTGAATTTTCCCATGACATTCAGGTAATTTTCACTATTTAACCAGATGCTTAATCTCGAGATATTATTATGATGCTAAATCTGAAGAAAGAAAATTCTATTTATAATTTGTGCAGCTTCGTGAGGCTTCAAAAATTGAAATCGCTTTGTTTTAAAATATAAAGTGGAATACGAAACATATTATCTAGATACTTAAATATCGAGAAAATCATCAACATAACAAATTGGGCACCGTAATTCTATTAAAATAACTGAATTTCAGTGTTTATCCAATTTGTTTAAAAATAGTTTCCTCCAGAATTATAGATATCAAATTACGATTGGGATATTTTATAGCAACAACTCAATTATTTTCTTTTTAAAAATAATATTCTTAATAGCTTTAGCATAAAAATATTTTGCATGGTGCCGTGTAAAGTAAGCTAATATATAAATTTTATGAAAGATACATAATAAATAATTATGTAAGTGAAAATGCATGCGTTTTTTAGAAGCTGGTAGGTGTTTTAAAGCCATCCATACAAAATTAAATCATGCCATACCTAAAGAGTGGTGACATTCGAACTTTTTCTATCCCCTAGCCAATACATTTCCCCCCAAAGCTCATAATAAACTCAAAGTTAATTTTATTCCAATTATTTTAGTGATAACCTTGTTAACGTACATCCACATATCTCAAGCCTCCCCCTTCCTGTTCATATTCTATGGGAATAGAAAGTTCGTTTATCCATGTCCGGAAATCTAATGAAACTGTGAAATTTAAATGTAAAACAATTCATAATGCGTTGACGACTTGGCTTAAGGATAGCGCTGTTTCCCCGTGGGCTATTTGCCTAGGGTTCGAATCTTGTTCGGGCATTGTTGTACTTTTCTTGTGTCCTATGTGTGAATGAGCTCCTCCTATATAAAGTGGTTTTGCAAACGAATGTATGTGTGTCATATTCATTTGAGCTATAAAGGCGATTTCTGCCTTAGGATGCTTAGGGTTCTTACTCTCTGAAGCTGGTTATCATCTTTCCGTGTTAACATGGACACAGCATCGTCATTATTGCATATCATGACAGCACTGATTCTTCTTTCTTATTTACTTTCTATCTCATATATATTATCTCCCAAATATCATGACATAAGCTTATCCTGAACTAATTTAATTTAATTAATAATGTCAAATCTTAAGAAATAAATAATAGGCATAACATTATTGCAAAAATTACAATGCACCTTAACCCGGCAGAAGGCGTGCATCTAATAGTGACAAAAGAGATCGCCACGCCGCTGAGTCACCCCAATCCATTTTATCTAAAATTTTCCATAAATTAGAGGAATAAACACATGTGAATTATAAATAATAATAAGTGCATTAATTCTTTAAGAAAACAAACTGATTAAGTTCAGAAAACTGTTTTTAATATTTAAGAAATTTTTACATTAATATATCTAACTTCTTTCAAGGGAAAATTTTTGGAAAATTGGATTTAAAAAAACTATTTAAAACTGTCAATCATAATACAGAATACAATAAATACAACAAAATTATTTGAAAATGCAATATATTTTGAAGAATAGGAAAATTTGTTGTAATGAAATTAAACCAAAACGATTAACACTCTACACAAAATTACAATGCAGCAATTCCTATTTTTCTTTGAATACAAGTTATAAAACATATGAATGAAATGAACCAAAATATAAGTAAACTTTTGTGATGCAAGGGAATTATGCATAAAAATATACGTTTATATACATTTTTTTCCATAAATTAACAACTTAATTTTTTCTAAAAACACCTATAAATTAAAAAAAGTCAACAATAGAAATTCTGGTTCATTTCATTGTTCATATTATTGAAAACAAGCTGACATTTTTATGTAAATACCTCTATTAAATTTTCATATATCATGTTAAAGGTGGAGAATTTTTATGAAATTTAAAGTTTTGAGAAAATTGAAATTAAAGACAAGTTTTAGCTGAAAATTGTGTTTTGATTAAAATTCCCCTGAATGATAGTTCAAGAATTCATATTTCCTATAAAAGATAAATTGTTTTAGAAAGAGGAAAGTCTGAATTACAAGAAATAACGATAAAAAAAATCGCCAATGTGGCAGATAACTAGTGTTTTTAACGTAATCGGATACCCTAAATTTAGTCTAAATTTTTTCAAATTATCAATTACCTATTTTGTAATTTAAACTATAATATTTAATATATATTATATAGTTTGAATTATATTTTACAATTACGGGAAATTTTACTTACTATGGATTCATATGCAGCATCAGGGCACAAAAAACACCTTGGCTAAAAAAATTGTAAACATATATAAAGTAATTGTTTAGACACATGAATACAATTTATTTTACTTTAACTGTGAATTACTTCTCATAAATGTTTAATGACTAATTTTCATACAAAATACCTTGTACTGGTTTGGATCCTTTGAGTAGATGCAGATATGAGAATAGTTTGCCTGGAGATTTCTTAATAAGTTAGGAAAAAGGAGGGAAAAATTCGGCAATTTCCCCTGTCCTAAGAACTAAATAGCATAGATATGGGTTAAGGCATGTTTAACAAAAGATATTATGCATATTACATTAAAATTTGCAATACAATTTTTAAAAACTTTCATTATACAGGAAGAAATAGAAATATAGTTTGATTTTGTAAAAAATCATTTGGCAGCTTCTGTTGAGATTAAAAATCTTAATAAAGACTCTAAATATATTAATGATCTAATAAAAAAATAAAATTTCGTCGAGAACAGCTATAATTTGGGGAAATTATAAGATGATGCATTATGTAAAATTATTTGGTAATTTTAATATTTAGAATTACATAAAAGATTCGCATTAGCATATTTTAAGAACACAAATTGTATTCTGGTTTGATTGGGATTTCGAAAACTGGAGCTTTACTTCGAACGAAAGAACAGAAAATGCACTTTCATTAAATTCTTCTGCTGGTATACACAGAGTGCAACTGAACAATAAATAATAATTAAAATATAGATACGATAAACCTGTCGTTGAAAATTTCACACCAAGAATTAATTGATAAGCGTCTTGATATCGAGCTTCGACAAGACATTTTGAAATGTAGTTATAGGTTTTCCAGCCTGTTATACAGTTATTTGTAAAAGGAAAAAAAATTCCTCATGCTTCCTTATCAGGCCTGGAAGACGAGTTGTCTTGCTCTATAAATGGATCCAGATAATGTTGCATCTCGTATAGATTGAATTAGAATCCTTTGACTTTGTTAAGTCCTTGACCGTTAAGTAACATCTCTTTTATTGGTCAGCATTTTCTAAAGCTAGATTTTTCTAATGTTAGAGACATGAGATATACACTCTACTCAGCACAGCTTTGAAATTGTGATTCAATAAAATACATGTTTTATGCGTTCAGGATTATGTACTATGATGTCCTTGAACACTAAACCAATATTTTCAAATAGTTTTCTAATTCATATTTCCCATATATAAAAGCCGATTACAATAGAAGAACTAATTATAAATTTGAAAGACTAACTATAACACTCTAATAGTTCCATTATACAGCCCTAGATCAAATTATAATACTTAGGTACCAGTTTTATGACTATTTTTTACCATTCTGAAATTAAGAATTTATGTTCGTATAATGTGTACAACAAAATGATTAATGAAATAGAACCATTGGATAAAGTGAAAGAGCGACACAAGCATACTCAAACATATAACTGAAAGTTTTATTTCACATGAGAAATTTCATGATTTTAAAGATGAAAATTCATGATTAATTTTCATTAATTTTTGGACTCCCCAAACTTAAATCTCGAACAATTTTGCAGTTTAGATAGCGAGACATTATTTTATTATATTCAAATCTGAATTATGACTTAACCATTTAAAACATAAATACTCATTTGATAATTTGACTTTTACTTGGTATTGAATTTGAGAAAACAACTGAAAAAAAAATCTGCTATTTAGTAATATTTTAATTAGTAATTATAACTGCTTTATTATAGGAATAAATTCTTTTTTTAAAAAAATAAAGTGTATTTTTTACAAAGAAAATTGGGCCGTAAATGCAAAGAATGATACACCTGTGGACTCGACCAGATAAATAAATAAATTTAAACATATATCATATTGAGTTTATTTATTGCTGTTGACCTCAGATATCAAATTTAGAAGTTACAGTATATGTAACTTCTCATGACTAGATTACATACCACCCGTATGTAAGCAGGTCCCTATTTCCGTAGTGGGTGTAGAAATAGCGCAGGCTCAATTGTCACCATAGTGAAGATCAGATAGTATCATTTGATGGGTAATGGCAGTATTGACTGCATTGTAATGGAGAGCATCGTTGTAGAGTCACCCCTTTCTCAGTTATCAAACAAAGTGTTGAATTCTGTTTAATGGAAACAAATTTATAAAAAAATATATTTGTATCGAAGGCACATGTTAACAGAATCATTGGGATGTTCAGACAGGTACTTCAGGACTGGGGCCATTTGCGCTAGGGCACGTGGGAAATGAATCTATGATGCTAAAAACTTGATTGAGGTAATCCTACAGATTCTCGATTGGGTCAAAATCCGAGGAATTTGCTGACCAAGGGAGAAACTCATCCTGATACTCTTCTTCAAACCACGCACGCGCACTGCGAGCTTTATGACACTTCTCTTTGTCTTGCTGATAGAAATCATCATCCAAAGGAAAAATAATTTGCATATAGGGGTGAACATGGTTCGCAAGGATAAATGAATACTTGTGTTGATCCATCGTGCCTTCTACAATGATGAATGCATCCAAAAAAAAGCACGGAAACATCCCCAGTCCATGCATCTCCCTCTTCCAGCAATTGTTATAGGGCATTTGATTTCAGAAGTTTCACACCGATAAGCCAGAGTCTATCGGTCCTATGGAACTTAAAACGTGATTCATAGGAAAAAGTCACCTGTATTCACTCAGAGGAAGTCCAGTTGCTGTACTGGTGTGCAAATTCCAAGTTTTATCGCATTAAATAGGAGTCAGCAAAGGTTCATAAATCAGGTGTTTACTACGGAGGTCCATACGTAGCAACATTGCCCTAAATTGTCGTTTTAGAGATACTGTTGATACCCCCTCGGTCCATCAGAGTGGTTAGTAGTTCAACGGTTGCACGTGTATTCGTCCAAACTCATCCCTGCAGCCGTCAATCACCTATACCATCTATGGCCCATGATACACCACATTTGTCACTTCTCTGATTTGGGATATTGCTGTTTTGTCATACATTATTATACTTTTACCACGGTGACAAAATTAGTCTTTTTGGAAGTGCTTCCACCCATTGGCTGAAAGCCAATACTCATGCCCTTTTCAACTTCAGATAAATCGCTCCATTTCTGCATGATAGTAAAAACTTAAATGTTTTCCCAATGCCTGCAACATACTTTATATACCCACCAAATTTACTGATAACATGCGCCTTCTGAGATTGGTGATTTAACGTTGATGTCAAAAGTTGGAGGTGGTCACATTAATATGTTTATATAATATAAACTGATAAGCATTTACAGAAGATGACAATTTTTGCAATCGTTCATTATATATAACTTGTAATCTAATTCTGTTTCACTTGCATATTTAACTGTTTTTCTCATCCCTTTCAGCAGCAAAAAAAATTAAATTGTACTGAATGGATAGGATTAAATGTTTTTTTTATATTTGTATTCTAGTTTAAAAAGCCCAAATAAGATTCATTCTGATCATATACATCATTATAAATCACTGATGATTTTTAAAAGATTTTAATTGAGAATGAATATCGAATCATATAGTTTTCGTATAGTTTAATCATATAGTTTGAATCACATAGTTCCCAAATAAGTTATAAACAGTGAAAAAAAGAAATCAAGGGAATTTAGAAAAATAAAACTGGTAGTAAGATTTCATGATACGTCCGATGTTTTAATCTATCTACCAGCGTAATTTATTAAAATAATTTTGAATGGTTCTAGATAAAAAAAATCCATGAAAAATAATTGCCTTGAAGCATCAAAGTGTTGTTGAAAAATGCTGTATAAACTATGAATTTATTCATTAGTATGTTTTCTCTAATTCTGTAAGAAAA